>JAIWQS010000236.1:607500-1207500 GCA_029891385.1 Erythroxylum novogranatense | reverse complement strand
AGTGCAGAAGCTTAGTTTAGACGCATAGCTAAAGGACTTTGCAAACTTCTTTGGCTAAAGAGGTTACTTGAAGAAATCGACTATTCATCAAGTGCTATGATGAATTTATTTTGTGATAATAAAACAACTATAGAAATTGCGCAATCCCAATGCAACATGACCGAACAAAATATGTTGAAATATATCGACATTTCATCAAGGAAAAGCTTGAAGCCAAGATAATTCAATTTTCTTTTGTCAAATCAGAAGATCAGTTAGCAAACATCATTAGAAAGGTTGTTTCAAGCAAGGTTTTTTATAACTCACTAGACAATTTGGGCATTGGAGACATCTATGCACCAACTTGAGAGGGAGTGTTGTAAGCTGATAATAGAAGATTTTGTAGAGTGATAATAGGAATATTTTCTTGTACGAAATACTAGGTTCATAGCCTAAATTTGTGTATAGTAGTCAATAGCTTTCCAGAATAATATTTCTTGTATATGCCATATAAGCATTCTCTTGTATCTTAGAAAAAATACAAAAATAAAAGTAGCAAGAATAAGATTATATCATCAGCTACAACGTAGTCTTTTCAAGGAGTTATTGCAAGTCAATGACGCTAAAATGTGAAGCATCAGCAATTTTTGGGTGGATATATATCAATATAACCAGAAGAATATTTTGGTAGGTAGATTGATAGTATTAACTGATTTGTTCCATATATAAAACATTTCCAAGGTTGAATAACATAAAGGAGTTGTTGCATATTACTTAGCCTTCCAAAACTTGAATCTCATTAAATATTAATCAAGAGCAATGTTGTGGAAAGTGTCGTCTCCATTCCATAAAACTATCAAAAGGAGTACAATACACGGTATCATTTTATTACTCCAACTTGTCTAGATTCCAAGATCCAAGTTGAACAATCTGCAAGTTGCTAATCGTCTGCCTTAAAAATAGATGCCCGATCTTATTAAATTGATATTCGTAATTGTACATAAGAATCATTTGGATCGAATTCAAAATTACAATCAATATTCAATATTTATTAATTATAGATATAATAACACCAGAAAACATTAATAAATTTATCAATTATTCAGGAAGATAAAACTACTTAATGTTATATCTTTTGAACAATTGTTTATCTTTCTTTGAATTTTTAGTTACCTTTTGTTTAATTCTGAGTCTCCCATTAGCATGTATTCTTATATTATACTATCATGTAGAGGCATGCTAAGAGTATGACCAAAGACGAGTCAAGCATCATCTTAAAGTTAGAAACTGAGGCCGGCATCATCTTACCAAGAGAACAAATTAGTTGGTAATAAATATAGTGGTTAGGTTTATTTAGAGGTTTAATTGTACTATAGAGACAAATCATAGTTGAATATACAATTTCTAAAAATGGGTCAACGTTTGTTAGGCAAATATGAAACGGAATAAATCAATCTCATATGCTGTGATATTTCTTCTATAATAAATGTAGTGAATCGAAGACTCGAATCCTTTGCTAAGAGTGTTTGAAAGATTTCATTTTCCATATATTTTCGAAGCGTTATCTTTGAACAAGTTTTGGAATATTGATACTCCTCCTATATAAAAATCAGATAGTAAATGATATGAAGCTGAATCAATAAATAAGTAAATGTTAGATAGCATTTGTGTATTATAAATAGCTAAATCAATCAAACAGCTAGACAATGATTACGTTAATGTTTATATAAATCCTTAGGAATGAGTTATGGGGCACTTCTAAGTCATCCGATTCCTAACCCAGGTTGGAGATCACCAAACAGTAAGGAATTAGTGTGGGCCTAAAATGCACACGCTGCATCTATACAAGCATTTTAATTTGTTGCAAATCATAATTAATTAGCAATGCAAACATAATTTAGTTAATTAGTATGTGGACTTATGCAAATTGATCCACTCATATGATCTGATAAACTGAAAATATGTTGATGGGTCATATTTGAGTTTTAGATACAAAAATTTAGGATCTCATTTTCGTTAAAAATTTAAATCATATTATTTTTTCACATAATACTACGTTTAATACTATACGTTATATTACATTGTTTTGAAATTTGCAATCAAAGATTGTAACAAAAATTTAACATGTAAGAAAATTAAAATTATAAAATATTAATAACATTTTTAAAATATATAATAAATTAATAATATGTCAAATCTTATTATATAAGAAATTTTACCCCAAAAACACACTCAACAATTAAAAACTTATGTAAGAGACACCTTAGCTTTCTATATGAACTTTTATTACAAGATGTGCCTAGTCTCTTAGTTTACATGTAAAACTTAGATTAGACGTCGCATAAGTAAAAACCTAAGACGATTAGTTTACTTAACCTTTTTCATGTTTGGATTATGACAGGGCTCCGAGGTCCTTCAAAAAATGCAAATAAACTATAATAATATCTCATGTGAAAGTAGCGTCACTGTCTTCTCCAAAACTATATGAAATCACCTCCCACATGTGCTGTCTCTTTCAAATTTAGGTTAAATTAAGAGGTAATAATTTATAACATTAGTCCTTTATTTTTAAAAATATTTAATATCACTTTTATATTTTAATTAGTATATCGTTTGCCCTTATGGCCAAGTTATCATTAAAATTATATTTTTCAAATATAAAATGATATAATTTTAAAGTTTGAGAATCCGAGAATTTTACCATTGATTGAAGATTAATCAATTAGTTATTTTCAAACACTCGATTTATGTTGACATTGTCCCTCTTTATTCTTTGCTTTTTGCTCTCGGTCTTTTAATGCAATCAGTTGATCATATCAACAGATATAATCAACTATTAGTTAATAGCTAATACAATCAGTTGGTTATCAAACATGGTCAAATATTATAATATTTTTTATGCCCCCGCCTAATATTGAACTTCGCGACAAGGAATCAAGTAAAAGGTTACTTTCTAATTTTCTTCTTATAATTAAAATGCAAATCACATGTTTTGTGTATCCTCCAACGGTACAAAAATTTCATTGTCATTATTGGTACTCACGCACACCATAACATACTTTATGTACCACCTAATATAAGCAACCAAGTGGAAAGGCAGATTTGATATTTTTAATTCAAATCTAAAATCTAAAGCCATAGTAATAGTATGCTATTTGGCGAAATTCAGTCAAACCCATGTCAAGAAAAAATCAAAGGAGCTGAAATTTGAGGATGGTTATATGAAGAATCATCTGTCATATTAGTACAAATATAAAGATGAATTCTCATCAACCTAATCATTGTATCATTGTATGTTTGTAGCCCCTCATATGAAATTTGGTACTTTTTTTTTTGTTACAAGGGACTAAAAACCAAAAACAAACGATTAACGCAAAAGCCTCCGGTACTGAGCTCCTTACATGTCACTATGAATAAGCGCCGGGACCGACACAGGGGGAAAT
Organism: Erythroxylum novogranatense; assembly: GCA_029891385.1. Classification (NCBI taxonomy): domain Eukaryota; kingdom Viridiplantae; phylum Streptophyta; class Magnoliopsida; order Malpighiales; family Erythroxylaceae; genus Erythroxylum; species Erythroxylum novogranatense. The sequence goes on along the minus strand of JAIWQS010000236.1, from coordinate 1,204,078 downwards.
TTTGGTACCTTTAACTCGACAAAATGTGATACAAAACATCAACAGTATTTGGACATGATAGTAAAAAGAAGAATATATCATATGTAGGGTGACAAATTAGTTATAATCAATTCCTTTGAAATTAAAAGATTAAGTTCCTTTAATTAAATTTAAATTTAATAATTTTTTCATTTTAAAATTACACAAATTAACTATGTTAGACTCAAGTTAACATATTAAATAAAGTTTATTTGGATTCAAACTTGAACATTTAAAGTAGGTTAAATTCGGACACAAAAATTATGAGTTAATTTGATTTAGTGCCAACACTATTTATGTGTATAAGGAATTTATTTTTGTTATCAATTAGCTTGATTGGTCAAAACATTTGATTTAATGATAATTATATCACTTAACAAATTACATATTCTCCTTTTATAAAAATTACGTAAATTAAATATCACATCAATTTTTATTTTCTTTCTTTTACATGGGATTTACTAGTAGAGCTCATGTAATACTAAACATTAAAAGATATAATGATTATTTTTATAAATTTTAAAATGTCAAAATTTAACATGTATTTTAATGTAAATAATAAAGATTAAAAGAAATTCTTACCAACCATCTTTGTAATCCTAATGTAGAACAATATGAGTTCTAATTTTATATAAACTATTTTATTTCTTAAATAAGGATAGTTCTTTTCACACATCAAATTTGTATACATCGAAAATGAGTTCTATATATGTATACCAGATCAAAACCTGAAATATCTAGGACATCATACTATATATGAGTAGATTATATATGTATTTAGCTGACACAATTATGATAAAAGAAGAATATACAACCTGTTAATGTAAGCCAATTAAACATTAATATAAACTACAATTATAAATAAACTGGATGCAGAAGAGATCGGTGTACATCTTGCCATTGATGCTCTTGCTTGGGAATTTCTAAACATTCTTTGTTTGGGAGTTTTTCTAAGCTCTTAATCCTTCAATTGTTGTTGCATTTCATAAAGGTTAAAAGGAACTTAGGGACCCAAAACCTTATTCGAAATAAATATATCAATGTGCTCTCATTAAGCACGTCATTAACTTAGGAGTAGTTACCACAAAATTAGGAATTTATTTACCTACTAAAATAGTGGAACGCTAGGCCATTTTATGGATTGTTAAAACTACCCAAACATAGGAAATATCTCAATTCTCACTTGATCCACACGTTTAACTTAGTATCAAATCCTAATTTGATCTAAAATATAGTATATAATTGTTGTGGTCTAAACAAAGAGATATAAATTGAATTCTATCTAGACCAATTAGAGGCAAGTGCACCCCGTCGACAAGTAATATAAATCGGTGAGAACCAGATATCGTACCCAAGGGAAAAAATTTCAACACCTAAGACAATTATATTAAACGATGAAAAATTACTTAGACGATCACGAATTGATTGAATTGGAAATAAAATAAAATGAAATAAGTAAATCAAGGAAATATGAAAATTGCAAGGTATGAATTAAAACGGCTATATTTAATCAAATGACAAAAGTTCGGTTAAGGTATCATATTTCAATTGGATTAGACATTTAAAATAAAATTATAACGGTGGATTGATTTAGGAAATACTTCACTTAAGCAAGTTAAACCCAATGTTTATGGTGTTCCCTTCTCTTTTAAATCTGAGTCACTACTTGGTCCATAGATAATTCGGAATAAAAGGCGTTAAATACAAGAAGCCTAAAATTAAGTTCATTAATTCTAGGTATCCTCACACAAGATCCTAATGTTGGTCTACACTTAGTCTCAAGTATGTCGCTTGATTAATTTTCCAATACATTAAATCCCATTTGCTGTGGCATTTAATCATCTAAGGTCCTAATCTAGGTGATCAAACTAAATTAAGACTAAATATGCATTTAATCAAGCAAAAACCAATCCTACAAAAATTATCCTAATCCAAAATCAATCTTAACCTTAACCGAAAATAAAAACTTACTCACACATATTTATCAATGAAACATAAATCATGGTCATAATATATGTTTGCATTAATTAAATCCACACAATTAAAATAAATATGGAATTAAAAATAAATTAAGAAAATAGATTAAAGCACCCCCTTTTCTTTTCCAGCTCCCACGTTGCTTTTTCTATCTTCTAACGTGTCTCCACCAGGTTAGTCTCTTCTCTTCTCCACAGCTGTCCTCCTAAGTGATGTAACGCTAGCCACCACCAGCTTCTTCGTTGCTTTCTTATCCACCACCGCCAACGCCTTTGTGGAAAGTGTATATTAAGAATTTTATTCACCAAAGTCGTCCCCTTTTCTGCTCTTGCTCTCCTCACCAAAGACATATTCTCTCATTTTTACGCATACACATCTTTGGTTCTTGTTCATTGACATGACAAATAAGTTTTGAATCAACTTATTCATGCACGTCCTCCTCCACTGTTGCTCCTTCTTCTCACGAGTTTTAAGCTCTAACGTCGGACCAACGAAGCTCCTCTCCAAATGCTTCACGTTCTTGTTCTTCTCTCCTTCGCTAGCATCTCCTTGGTCTCCAACATTTCCGCAACCATGTATTCTTCACAAATGACCCATGATTTCTTCACACACTCAACGATTTTACTTCACCCATCGCTAGCGTCTCCTATTTCCACCTCAACGGCATGCTCTCTCTAGTAGATGCTTTTAATTTGGATGCCTTCACCAACGTAAGCACCAAAGAAGAATGTTGTTCACTTTGCCCAACCATGTAACATTTTTTCTCCAAGACTCACGCATAATCCTCTCTTTCCTTTTATACTCACCAGCACACACCCTCCTTCTTCACAACAACTCGTTATTTTATCTCTAATCGCTAACGTGTAAGTGTAGACTACCGTGAGTAGTGGAAGGGCCGTCTTCAACGTCTCTCCTTCTAGCCACCAGCTCACGTTGTTTTTGGTTGTTGCTGTAAAAATGAGTTAAGGGTTGAGTCCCTGAGTGATGGAGTTGATGAAATATATCGTGAGTGAGGCCTGTGTGTTCAATGGGTGATGGATGTTTTGAGGGGATTGTATGTTTAGTGGTTGATGGAGTAGAGCTACTTCATGTGAGAGTGTTTTGTCCCTAGCTAACACCACCTGCTGTCGTCTAGATAGAAAGTGTATGTTAGTGATGGAGTAGTGTAAATGATGAAGCCCAAATCCCTCCAAGCTCAACCTTTTTCAGTGTAGAGTCTGCCCATTTTCTTCTCCTTTAACGTGGTTGCTCCCAGCTGTCTTCGTTGTTTTACTTCAACTCACCAACTCCACGAAACTTGTCTTTGGTTGTAGCTGTTGGAATAACGTGAGTGCTCCTCTAGCTGCATGGGTGGTGGGTCTTTCCTCCAGGTTGGTCACGTTATCTTCAAGCCACCACTTTCTTCACTCTTCTCCGAAGCGTGGATGCTCCTTGTTTCAATGCCACCGCTACTTTGTTTTTTTCATTCCAAGAGCTTCGTCTCTTCTTTGTTCTCCTCCATCCTGGATGTATTTTTTTCTATCACCAATCGCCTCCTCTTCACGCACAGCTCTTTCTTTTAGCCCTCCAGGTCCACGCTCTTTTGTTTTGTTCTCCAGCCCATGCTCTTTTGTTTTGTTATCTGTTAAAACAACCAGCTTGCGTTGTTATCATTTCTTTGCTTCTCTCAGTGGGTCTTTTTAGCTCTAACTTTGGTCCCTCCTTCTACCAACGTTGGAGAGTGCTGCAGCCCCCCATTTGCGTTAATCCTCCTGCTTTTTGCGTGGTGATTGGAGCTTGGTGTCCTCTTAGGAGCTGTACTTTTGTTCTTGTTTTTATTGATCTCAAGCCCAACTCCGCATCTTCAATTCTCAGCTTCCTAAGTTGCCATAGTTTTTTCTTGCTTTCCTGAAATTAAAACAGCAAACTTTAATTAATGTAATTTAAATATTAAATTAACAAGAGTTTAGCAAATTATATAACAAAAATTAATACAAAATACCAATTAACAACATCCCCATACTTGAATTGTTGCTTGTCCTCAAGCAACTTACTTAGGTCACAACCAACGTATTCTGTCATTTTATTTTCAACGAAAATCAAGTGCTTGCAATTCCTTAAAAATTCGGCGAACTTAAGTATCAAGCTACTACATGTATCATAATATGTTCATCAATGCACATAGACAAAATCAAAGGTAGATATCTGTGATAAAAAACAAGCACAAAATTAAAATGGACTTCCCTCACGATATTCACTCATGTCGCTCAAGTGTATAAGGTTTGTGTTTCGCTCAAAACTTCCTCTATGAGATTACGCTACCATAGGCTTGCAAATTCACCTATTTTTCACTACATAGAGTACATGTCTTCATGGATTAGAAGGGCTTTTATTCAAGACTGTAATGGGGCTTAGGCTAGGGTGAGGTAAAAAAGAACAAAAGCTGCTCACAAGCATTCACAAAGTAATAAGTGACGTGGGACAATTGAAAAAAAAACATACAAAAATACGAGACTACAACTACTCATCACTATCAAACACTATGGTTTTGATTTTTTTCTTTTTTTTTTCTTTTTTTCTTCTTTTTTTTGTAAAAATAAATATAAAAGAAGATAGCATGACAAAAATCAACAACAATTGAGAAGATGTGCCTCTAAAACATCTCAGAATAACATTTAAAACAAAAGTCCCCAAATCAAGGAATCAAATGCTTAGTACTTCGTTTAACTTGAGAAAGGGTAAGGCTAAAAGTTTTCAGGTTTCAATGTAATACGATTAATAAGAAAACAACAACGTTAAAGGCTCAAAGGGGGTAACAAGGGAAAAATAACTTGGTGGGTTATTTAAGCTAAAGGGTAAAAACAAAGAAGGCCTTTATCATGTCCATAAAGCATGTAACTAGCAGTATCAAAAAGATTTAGAGCAAGTTCTGAAGGCAATCCACATAGGAAAGCATCACACATGACAAAGAAAATAGATGACTATGAGATGCAGTCATATGGCTCAAAACCTCACAAATGTTGAAATAAAAATCCATCAAAATTTCATACATTGCCTCATCACTCAGCATTAGTTATTGACTAAGCTTATGCAATTGACTACTTAAATTAATCTACATGCTTCACTATCCTCTCAAGTTGCCTATTCCCAGTTCATGCATACAACTCAATTTTCCATCCAACTATTTTGACAGAATCATATGATCAAATTCAACACAAATAGGACCCAAGACAGTTACCAGAAGAGTTGCAACCATTCAAGTGTGTATCTCTCAACATCAACATCAATATCATCAACATCAATAGCATGCACATAATCTCAATCCCCCCACACTTAATAGGAACATGGTCCCTAATTTTCATGTAGTCAACAATCAAACACAGAGCGGGGAAAGAGAAAGAAGAAACTTCCCTGAAGAAAAATCAGCCAAGAACTCTTTGTCACCAACCACGCAAACCTTAAAAAAACTCAAAACAACTCAAATAAATGCAGTAAAAGAAACGCAAGGGAAACAACGAGAAAAGAAAAGAAAGAAAACTACAATCCTATCAAAAAAACATGCACTGCCATCAAGGAGGTGAAGTGTCATGAAGAGACAATCACTCCTCAGAGTGATCCACAAACTTAGGCATATACAATTTAGCACGTTGTCTATTTACCTTGAACGAATTTTCATTTTCTCGTTTTACCACAAGAACCCCAAAAGGAAGGACTTGGATCACCGTGAATGGACCATACTACCTTGACTTAAGCTTCCCTGGAAAAAGACGAAGATGGGAGTTGTAGATCAATACCTGGTCACCTACCTTAAAGTCTCGGTGGAGGATCTTCTTGTCATGCCACTTCTTCACACGTTCCTTATACAACTTCGAATTGTTATAAGCATCCAAACAAAATTCTTCAAGCTCATGAAGTTGCATAAGTCTCTTAGCACCTGCAGCAGACAAATCAAAGTTAAGAAATTTGGTAGCCCAGTATGCACGATGCTTTAACTCAATTGGAAGATGACAAGACTTCCCGTATACTATCTTTGTAACATCCGTTCTCGTCAAGAAGGAGTATTATGGTATCTATGGGGATGACTGATAGGTATCTTGATTTACCAACTGAGCATGCTACTAGCCTCTAATTATAGAGGAACAGGTCTACCGCATATGCATAGTCATTTATTCATAGGTACATGCATTTATGATTTTCCGATATTTCATTGTGAATTGGAATTGACTGAATTGACTGGTATGTGAATTGATCGACTTGTGAACTGACTGGCACTGACTGGAAATATGATTGAGTGAGAAATTAGGAGTTACCGGGTTCAAATGACTGATTTGGAACTGTTTGCGAGTGATTGGAAATTTATAGAGGCTTATAGAAAATTTTCGAAATTGGGAGAAAATGTCCCACCGGAAATTTTGGAGTGATGTATCTGATTGTGTTGGGCCCTCAAATTTTTTATTTTATTTGAATTAATATTTATTGATTTATGGATTTATTCGTTAAATTATTTTATTTTGCCTTAATTGATTTAATTATGTGTTTATACAAATATTTTATGTTGGGCTTGGGATTAGAAGTTAGAAATTAAATGAAGGCTTGGGCTTAATATTGGAAAGTATGGGCTTTAGGTAAATGGATTAAGTGGAAGGAGGATTAGAGATGAGTGGGTTAAGGTATGGTGGGCTTGTAAGTTATTAGAGGAAGGGCCCAAAAGCATGGTAAGTTGGGAGAGCTCCAAAACTATGTAGTTTTGGTGTAGGCTTTTAAGTGGAGATGTAAAGGAATTAAGAGTTAAAGAGTTAAAGAAGGAAAGGAGAAGTAAGAGTCGTAAGTCACCAAAGGAGAAGAAAGCAAAACGTGACCTAGCAAGGAAAAAGGGGACTTTCGCCAAGGAGAAGAGGGAGAGGCAGTAGAGAGCTTGACGAGAGGAAAGAAGGAGAAAAGAGAAGAAATCTTTTGAGAAAGGTAAGTTCCATTCTTGTTGGTGTTAGGTTCAAGTATGGGATAGAATGGAAGTTAGGGTTTGTGTAGAGATTGAAGAAAAATGAAGAGAATGGTAGATCTATGGATTCTAGAGACTTTTGAGCTAAGGTTATGGTTATTCTAGCTTAAATGTCTTATGGGTAGGTTAGGTTGGAAGTAGACTTTTATTCTTGCTTGATTTAATGAATGCTATGCTTTCTTTTAGAATATATTTACGTGAATGGAGTATGTTTTGATTGAAGGAAATCAAGAGAACCCCACTCAAGACAAGGAGGAAGGCAATCTTGAATTGGGATACCGACTATAGGTGGGTAACATTTTTATAGTTCTTTGTGTAATGGGTAAATGCCCTATGTGTGCTATCTTTGATGATTATGTGCATATTGAAAGTGTATTTCCTTTGATTTGAATGTAAAGTGTGAAACTATAATGATTGAAAGTATGAAAGAAGCATAAAATGCTATTTTGTGTTTGAACATGTGAGCATAAATTGGTTGCGATTGGGCAGAGAGAGCTATATCGATGACACGTGCACGTGGACCCTAGCCTTCTCCCGGCTGCCCGCTTGCAGCTACGAGATCTGAAAGTGGACTCGATGTGTTTCGATAAACTTGAGTTTACATTGTGTTTATTTATAAACTTGGTTTATTCGTTGTGTTTGTGAAGCTCATGAGCCAAATATGTGCATCCATTATTTATTTGTGTTTATGATGCATAATATGTGTTTGATTTCTTTAAACTTTCATGTTATGCTTATGTGATGATTTTAGGTTATTTGAGCTTTATATGATAAATTGCTATTGTTCGGATTGTTAAATTGTGTGTTGTGTGGCTCATCACCGACGGTTATAAACATGTTAGCCATCGAGCCGTGTTAGCTCACCCATTCTCCTCCTCAAAGTAATTCTAGTTGATCGCGGAACCTTGCAAGGCATCGGGCATTACTCGAGAATACTAGAAACTTTTGTATTAAGTTAGTAACTAGCTTTTGGAATAGCTTTATAAGCATATCAAGCATTGAGCATCTCATATTCGTATTTTGTACTTAATTTTGATGAATATGATTATATGTAACTAAAGTCGTGGATGAATTCTTGTATGGTTGGTAGATGTGAATGAGAGCTCTAGTACTCTCCATATTGTGAAAATGTTGATTTCGATCCGTGTATGGCCTTGAAATAGTGTGTGTATGAGTATTTTTATTTTGAGTTGTTCTTTGGGTTTTAACTTTGGGAGAGGTCATTTGGAAAATTTCTATGAGTTATGTCTTGTTGGAGGTCTGAAATTCAGGTTGATATGGATTGTATGGGATCATTTAGATCTCTTGAGAATGGTAGGCGAGTATAGGACTCTCCTGTGATGATTTATGAGTCATTTATGATGAGTTAAATTGGTAGGTATGAGTCGTTGGTTTTAAATCAGTGTCTTGTCAAATGATGATTGCCGAAGCAGAGCTTTGAGTCCACTTTTGACCTTCTTGGAGTTAGAATATAGGTCGGTAGTCTTCATTAAAATTGTATATAATTCTTTTACCTTTCCATGACACTAAGTTTGCTAAATTTGGAGTTACGGGTCAAAAGTTATGGAGGTCGCAAGTCCCGCACTGTTTGTGGAGAGCTAGCCGACCTGTCTTAGCGGAATTTTTGATTCTCTTAGAGTCCGAGCTTACTTGTGAAACCTTCATGAAAAATATAGATTTTTCTTAACTTTCCAACGCTTCCGACCGCGTCTAATTTGGAGCCGAGTCAAAAGTTATGAGGTTAGAAGTCGGATAGGTCGGGCCAGTAGAGGCAGTCGCCCAGCGCCATGGCTGAGCGAGCGCCAAGCCCATGTGAGCCCATGCGGGCGAGAGCTCATGAGCCCATGTCAAGGAGCGCCAAGAGCCCGGCATGCCGGGACTCTTGGAGCGTTAGGGTCGGTTTCGGCGATCGACCCTCTCCCTTCTTTTGGCCATAACTTTTTGCATAGACCTCCGATTGAGCTGATTTTTGAAGCGATGGATTGCTAAGAAAATTTTCTATCTTTCTAAACCTGATTTATCACTATTTATTTTAAATTGTAAAAGGTAGTTTGAAACAAAGTGTGGAGGTCGGCTGATTCTTTCTGAATATACTTCACTAATTTTTAAATATCTGGAGCTATAGGGCTCGGATTGAGGCGATTATTATTTTAAATGAAACTAGAGTTATAAACCTACAAGTTTTATGAAGGAGCTGATTAATAATTCAGCCTCTAAAGTTTTGAAATTTTGACATGAAGTCGGTAGAGGGACTGTTTTCACTGTTTTCTTTGAGATAGTATTTTTGCCATAACTTTTTCATTTCTAATCCGAATTGAACGATTTCAGTGGCGTTAGAATCGTGAGATCATGAGGAAAAATTTTATTAAAAATTAAATCCCAAATTTTCTATTAAAATTCCTCTACTTGTGGTTAGTATGTGTTAGGGCCAGTCTTCCGTGCTTATATGGGTCCGAATGTTGGGCCTTGGAGACGGGTCCAACATTGTTTGGTATCGAGCTTAGGTTTCACTCCTAGGCTTTTGTTGTGATATATGATTAAATGTTTGCATTATGAACGATGATTTGTATTAAGTGACATGCATCTCATGCATACATATAGAACTAAGATTAAAAAGAAATGTAGCTAATCGAGAAATGTTTTCATTGAAGAAGTAAGATGCCACCTCGTAGGACACGAGGAGTTATGCAAGGTTCTATTGCACTGACTCTCCATCGAGAGAGGAGAGCACGGATGAGTCCGTGGCCCGAGAATGGTGATGTTCCTCTAGGGCAAAGTAGTGAGCCCTTCGATCTCGAGACTCGTGATCGCCTAGTCGATCTGAAAAAGTGCACACTCTTGATCCGAGATTGTTCGAGGCATTTACCCAAGCATTTGTTCAAAGCTATGGGTCAAATGGCACAAAGCTTGATTGACACCAACTAAGAAGGGAGACAGTTTGATGAGAAGAGAAAGGAAGAGAAGCGATTCAAGAGGGAGGTGGTACTCAATTCCCAAGAGAAGTGTCGAACCTTCCCTGCAAACTGAGGAGAGGAGTGCTTGGTGGGAGCCGCCTGATCGACGAGGACTCCTACCGCCTCTCACCAAGCTTCATCGGTGGGCGGTAGTAGAGAGAAATGGGAAGAGGCGCTTTTTCTAAGTGTGAGCATTGTGGGCATTTCCATAGAGGAGAATGTTGTAGGTTGTGAGGGCATGCTTCAATTGTGGGCGGAAGGACATTTTTCCAAAGAGTGTCCTAAGCCAGACCGAAGAGAGGGATCTCGGATACAAGCTTCTAGGAGGACAGAGCCAGTGGGACAGAAGGCTGTGACTGAAGTAGGTAGCTCTGGTGTACCTAAGAGAGCTTATCCTCCAGACAGATCCAGGGGGCAAGCACCAGCTAGAGTGTTTGCTATGACTCGAGAGGAGGCAGAGACCGCTCCAGAAGTGGTAACGGGTATGATTAAACTGTTTGATGTTGATGTTCTTGCTTTGTTTGATCCGGGTTCTATCCACTCTTTTGTGTCGTCGAGTAGAACTGTATGTGGTAGAGTCTTGAGCCCATTGGATACTCCGCTGATGGTGAGTACTCCGATCGGCCAGTTTATTGTTATCAGTCAAGTGTATAGAGAGTGTGAGATAGTGATTGGTGATAGAATTAGTAAGAAAAGGATAATACTCTTTCATGATATGAGAAAAAAGCGTTAGATAATTAGAAAGGAGAAATAGTGTATGGGTAAACAAAATGATTATGATCCAATGCAAATGTATTGAAGTGAATTATGGAACATGACAGCAATTTTGTCTTTGTGGTGATATGTTTTCGAAAGTGATATAGATATGAATGTATTGCCATGGATTGTTTGAGAAATATAGGGATATAAGTATACTGATGAAATTAAAGTATACAAGTAGAGTCAATGAAAATATACCCTTGTTATGATCTTTAGGCGAAGAAATTGGAACCAAGTGGTTGTTAATACGACAAGAGTTATAATCTACAGTAAGAGGATACTAGTGGAATTGAGGTCAGAATGTCATAATAATTATGCATTGATAATTTCGAATTGATTGAGGATATACATGTGGATGATGAAACAAATGATAATTGGACAATGATATAGAAGTGAGGAAATAGAAAGGAAATGAAATAGCCATAAATGACTTTACATGAGATAACTTGAAATGATATGTAGTATGGGGAAATTAAAGGTGCGTATAAGATGGGATCTTATGCATGAATGAGATGTGGAAAAGGATGAAAAAAAAATCGAATGAGAAGAGTAGATGCACTCAGTATGGTAATGGACTCATTATGAAATGACATAGTATCAGAAAAGGGTGAATTCTGGAAAAACTAAAATACATTGGTGTTAATATGTTTGATAAAGAGAGAAATGTTGTCTAAGATTAATGAAAGAACGATCAAAAGGAATATTTAATGATTCAAAGGTGAGTATGGAGTCCTATCCTAGCGAGAGACTCAAGCAAGAGGGTAGAATATGTTATAGAAAAGTATGTATGTATTTTTGTTTGATGTAAAGGACCCAACTATGCGAGTGGATTCCTAAATTGAGGAGACACTAATTGCCAATATGAGGAGTATATAGGTTCACGTTGTGTTCTAGGTAAAAAAATGTTAGAAATGTAAATTTTATCCGATGAAGGTGTGACAAGCACGAAGCTAAGATTGCAAATAGACTAGAGTGTGCGAAGAAACGAGTATAATGCAAAGACATTAGAATACGCAATGCGAAAATGAGAAAATTTAAAGAATGGAAGAATCACCAAGAAAAGTAAGACAAATGGGAAATTGAAAATAACAAGAGGTAATATTTCCTCGTTGAGAAATCGACTAATTGAGGAATTACTAAAACCAATTGTGGACTCATGGAGTTTTGACAATATTTGTTCAAGTTAATAAATTCCCGACAATACTATGGTATTGAAGATTAAAACGATCTAGCGAAGTTGATGATATGTTAAGTGTATTGGAAGAGTTGAGGAAAATAGTCCGAGTACGAAAAAAATTTGAGTAAATCGTGTGAGGGACAAAGGTAAAGAAATTGTTGAGGAATTATAACACCAAATTAATTATATCTTCCGGATTTGGAAATTCATGAGTATCGATGATGTTTGCATAAGAGATAAGGATAAGGATCAACACATAAAATGAAGTGAATTCATGTGTATGGAGACAATTGAAACCTCATAGGTTGATTGTTAATACATGAATTGAAACTTGTTATGTCTGAAATATTTTGACCGTGTAAGATATACGAGAACATGAAATTTAAGGTATTCCTTAAGTTGAAGGAAATTGAATATGAGACTGAGACAATGGATAGAGTTATTGGAAGGAAGATTATTTTGTACAAATGAGTACAAACAAAAGGGTAAAAAAAAACTAGTGTTGAAATCAGATGCATCGAATAGAGAATTCAATAGCAGTGAAGTATGAATTCGAGATATAGAGGTTATCGGATCAAGTCTGCAATAAAGAGTCTTGATTGGAGTCTAATTCAAGGCAAAATGAAGTGCCATTAGTTACAAAGAAAATGTAAGATCGGTTTCACGGACAAAGCTCAATTCGAGGATTGAAATTGTGAACCTTACCACGAAGTCGAAACGAATGGGAATTTTAAGTTCAAGTAGGAAAATGATATGGGTGATTGTAGATAGGTGATGAAGTCAGATACTCCTTAATTCGACAGGTGATGGACGGTAGTAGAGACGATCTGAAATTTGGAGGCTATGTTGAGAGCTTGTGCTTTGGATTTCAAAGGTTAGTGGGATGATCACTTATCTTTGATTGAGTTTGCTTACAACAATTCCTATCACTCGGGAATTGGATGGCATCTTATGAGGCTTTGTATGGTAGGAGATGTAAGACTCCTTTATGTTGGGATGAGGAAGGTGAGAGGAAGCTTGTAGGACTGAGTTGAGTGTAAGTTACGATGGATAAAGTGAAGTTAGTGAAGCGGAGGCTTAAAGCACTCGAGATAGGATGAAGAGTTACGGATGCTCATAGGAAAGAGATGGAATTTGAAGTGGGTGAGAAGGTGTTTCTTAGAGCTTCTCCATGGAAAGGTGTTTTAAGGTTTGGTAAGAAGGCCAAGCTTAGCCCGAGGTATATAGGTCCCTATGAGATCATTGAGATGATTGGACCTTTGGCTTATAAGTTAGATTTGCCATTAGAGTTGTCTAAGATTCACAATGTGTTTCATGTGTCGATGTTGAGGAGGTACAGATCGGATCCTTCGCATATAGTTCGACCTTCAAAGGTTTAGTTAAGAGAGGATTTGTCTTATGAGGAGCAACCTGTGGAGATCTTAGATTCAAAAGAAAAAGTGTTAAGGAACAAGAGTGTGAAGCTGGTTAAGGTCTTGTGGAGAAACCATTCGACCGAGGAAGCGACTTGGAAACCTTTGGAAGCCATGAGGAGAAGTATCCTATCTCGTCATGGACTCGGGTAAGGATTTGAGGACAAAATTCTTTTAGGAGGAGAATTGTTGGGCCGAAAATTTTTTATTTTATTTGAATTAATATTTATTGATTTATGGATTTATTAGTTAAATTATTTTATTTTGCCTTAATTGATTTAATTACGTGTTTATACAAATATTTTTATGTTGGGCTTGGGATTAGAAGTTAGAAATTAAATGAAGGCTTGGGCTTAATATTGGAAAGTATGGGCTTTAGGTTAATGGATTAAGTGGAAGGAGGATTAGAGATGAGTGGGTTAAGGTATGGTGGGCTTGTAAGTTATTAGAGGAAGGGCCCAAAAGCATGGTAAGTTGGAGAGCTCCAAAACTATGTAGTTTTGGTGTAGGCTTTAAGTGGAGATGTAAAGGAATTAAGAGTTAAAGAGTTAAAGAAGGAAAGGAGAAGAAAGAGTAGTAAGTCACCAAAGGAGAAGAGAGCAAAGCGTGACCTAGCAAGGAAAAAGGGACTTTCGGCCAAGGAGAAGAGGGAGAGGCTGTAGGAGAGCTTGGCGAGAGGAAAGAAGGAGAAAAGAGAAGAAATCTTCTTGAGAAAGGTAAGTTCCATTCTTGTTGGTGTTAGGTTCAAGTATGGGATAGAATGGAAGTTAGGGTTTGTGTAGAGATTGAAGAAAATGAAGAGAATGGTAGATCTATGGATTCTAGAGACTTTTGAGCTAAGGTTATGGTTATTCTAGCTTAAATGTCTTATGGGTAGATTAGGTTGAAGTAGACTTTATTCTTGCTTGATTTAATGAATGCTATGCTTTCTTTTAGAATATATTTAAATGAATGGAGTATGTTTTGATTGAAGGAAATCAAGAGATCACTCAAGACAAGGAGGAAGGGCAATCTTGAATTGGATACCACTATAGGTGGGTAACATTTTATAGTTGTTTGTAATGGGCAAATGCCCTATGTGTGCTATCTTTGATGATTATGCATATTGAAAGTGTATTTCCTTTGATTTGAATGTAAAGTGTGAAATTATAATGATTGAAAGTATGAAAGAAGCATAAAATGCTATTTTGTGTTTGAACATGTGAGCATAAATTGGTTGCGATTGGGCAAGAGAGAGCTATGTCGATGAACCGTGCACGTGGACCCCTAGCCTTCTCCGGCTGCCGCTTGTAGCTTCTGAGATCCGAAAGTGGACTCGTTGTGTTTCTGATAAACTTGGTTTCGTTGTGTTTCTGATAAACTTGGTTTATTCGTTGTGTTTGTGAAGCTCATGAGCCAAATATATGCATCCATTATTTATTTGTGTTTATGGCGCATAATATGTGTTTGATTTCTTTAAACTTTCATGTTATGCTTATGTGATGATTTTGGGTTATTTGAGCTTTATATGATAAATTGCTATTGTTCGGATTGTTAAATTGTGTGTTGTGTGGCTCATCACTCGTATTTATAAACATGTTAGCATCGAGCGTGTTAGCTCACCCATTCTCCTCCTCGGTCGAATTCTAGTTGATCGCGGAACCTTGTAGGCATCGGGCATTACTCAAAATACTAGAAACTTTGCATTAAGTTAGTAACTAGCTTTTGGAATAGCTTTATAAGCATATCAAGCATTGAGCATCTCATATTACGTATTTTGTACTTGATTTTGATGAATATGATTATATGTAACTAAAGCGTGGATGAATTCTTGTATGGTTGGTAGATGTGAATGAGAGCTCTAGTACTCTCCATATTGTGAAAATGTTGATTTCGATCATGTATGGCCTTGAAATAGTGTGTGTATGAGTATTTTTATTTTGAGTTGTTCTTTGGGTTTTAACTTTGGGAGAGGTCATTGGAAAATTTCTATGAGTTATGTCTTTGTTGGAGGTCTGAAATTCAGGTTGATATGGATTGTATGGGATCATTTAGATCTCTTGAGAATGGTAAGCGAGCTGTAGGACTCTCCCAGATGATTTATGAGTCATTTATGATGAGTTAAATTGGTAGGTATGAGTCGTTGGTTTTAAATGCGTGTTGTCCAAATGATAGATTGCCGAGGCAGAGCTTTGAGTCCACTTTTCACCCTCTTGGAGTTGGAATATAGGTCAGTAGTCTTCATGAAAATTGTAGATAATTCTTTTACCTTTCCATGAACACTAAGTTTGCTAAATTTGGAGTTACGGGTCAAAAGTTATGGAGGTCGCAAGTCCTGGTACTTGTTTGTGGAGAGCTAGCCAACCTGTCTTAGCGGGAATTTTGATTCTCTTAGAGTCCGAGCTTGCTTGTGAACCCTTCATGAAAAATATAGATTTTCTCTTAGCTTTCAACGCTTCGACCGCGTCTAATTTGGAGCTCTGAGTCAAAAGTTATGAGGTTAGAAGTCGGATAGGTCGGTTTATAGCAGTGTCGCCCAGATCACGGACGGCGGCGCCAGCCTTCGCCCATGCGGGCGAGAGCCCAGAGCCCATGAGGCGAAGCGTCAAGAGCCCTACATCTGGGAGCTCTTGGGGCGTTAGTCGGTTTCTAGCCGACCGACCCCTCTCCTTCTTTTGGCCATAACTTTTGCAGACCTTGATTGAGCTGATTTTGAGCGATGGATTCCTAAGAAAATTTTCTATCTTTCTACACCTGATTTATCACTATTTATTTTAAATTGAAAAGGTAGTTTGAAACAAAGTGTGGAGGTCGGCTGATTCTTTCTGAATATACTTCACTAATTTTTAAATATCTGGAGCTATAGGGCTCGGATTGAGATTCTTGTTTTAAATGAAACTAGAGTTATAAACCTACAAGTTTTATGAAGGAGCTGATTAATAATTCGGCCTATAAAGTTTTCAAATTTTGACATGAAGTCGGCAGAGGGACTATTTTCACTGTTTTCTTTAAGATAGTATTTTTGCCATAACTTTTTCATTTCTAATTTGAATTGAACGATTTCAATGGCGTTAGAATCGTGAGATCATGAGGAACAATTTTATTAAAAAATTAAATCCCAAATTTTCTATTAAAATTCCTCTACTTGTGGTTAGTATGTGTTCGGTTTGGGTCTTGGTGCTTATATGGGTCCCAATGTTGGGCCTCGGAGGCGGGTCCAACAGATTGATCGTATATTCTTGAAAGAAGCTGTCGAATGGTAATAGAAAACTAGAAGTTTATTGATAGGAAATAAATATGTTGAGCCATGGAAAATTTGAAACGAAAATTGGATGATTACGAGACTTAAGCTATAAATAGTAGGGTTGGAAATTGGGGAAAAATAACCTAAGGCATTATCGTTTCTTCTTCTTCTCTCTTGACGGTGATCTTGATTCCTCCATAGGTGAGGATTCTTTGATCTTTCTCTATGGTTTTCATCTCATTGTGCTAAGCTAAGCGATTTATTGTGATTGATGAAGGATTGAGAGGTTTGAGAGTGTTAATCGGTGATTGGGGAAGATTTTAGGGTTTACTGAAGTTGTGGATCGATTCATCGATTGGTAAGTTTTATTGGCTTTAATGTTGTGATTACTGGTTATTTGAGCACTTATGGCATTTATGGGGTTAGATTGAGTGGTTAGGATGTTTAATGGAGGTTATTAATAGCATTAATGGCGGAAAATCGTTAGGAGAAGGCGATCTGGTCTTCGTGCGTCGCGACGAGCATAGAAGTGGTAGGGCCGTCATGACGAATAAATTGAATTTAAATAAATGTGTTAGTCGCGACGAGCTTGTGTAGACGACGCGACGAGTGGAAAAATTGATGCGTCGTGGCGAGCCTTTGGCGTCTTGGCGAGTGAAAGGGGAGTGTTCATGGCGAAACGATTTATCGTCATGCGAAGGGCGTGGGTCGCGACGAGGATGGATTTTCGATTGGATGATTCTTTGGGTTATTGGGCATATCTTTTGTTGTGGACCTCAATTGAGGTAATTCAGATTCGTTATGAAATAGGAAAAGAGGTTTACTGGTGAGAATAATTATGGGAATTAGATTTGATTTAATTGGTACTGAATTATAGAGATTGAGGTCAATTGTGATTCATAGTGTGACTAAGTGTCACAAATTGAGACTATTGGAGTTTTAATTGGAGATTGCAATAGAGGTTTTGACCCGATGGATAGGAAATTGTTATAGGAAATGCGAATATAGGAAATTGGATCGGATCAATTATTGTCAAGCAATTGAGTAAGAAAGTGGAATTGGGCTTAAGGTATCGAAATTGGGATTTAGCAGGAAAATCGTGAGCACGCATTGTACATCATTTGCCTTTGAGACATATGCATTCTTGTCTTTGTTTAATTGGGCAATTAGTAATGGGTTGTACTTTCTTTGTTATAGTGGCGCCCGTTGGATCATCGTTCCACGGACATTCTTTGGGACTTCGAGCGATAGCTCGGAGATTCTGGTGAGTAACTAGTTGGTTTCTCAAATTCTTGATTGTCTAAATGCTCACCGTATGAATTCTTGAAATGAATGTGATTGAATTGTATGCTTTTCTTTGTCTTGAGCGGACTGCTACATGACCTTTGTAAATTGCATGATTATTGAAATATACATGATCAAGCTGTATGTTCTCCTTGATTGAACTGGACTCTTTGTATGACCACTTTGAAATGTATAAGTGAGCTGTATTATTCGAAAAAAATGCGATTGAAGTGTGTGCGTTCTTGTATTGAATTGGATTCTTGAATGACACCGAGGCGGAACACTACTAGGCTTTTATAGCCACATTCTTGAACCATTTGAACCTTGCATTGCATGCATAAATGCATGATCGAGATAATGGAATGTGACCCAGTTGCGATTATTCTTGGCCGGGCCTCGAGCAGGGGAGTTGTCACTGAACAACTTGTCTTGATCTTGAAAAGAGCTTTAAGCTCGAATCATTCTTGAATTGAGGATGCATGCGTAACACCATAAACACACGCCGCAATAACACTGCAAACACTATGGGTGGGGTGTGGGGTCCTACAATTGAAAGAGATTAGTGCGTACCGGAGGGCTCTCCTATCCCTCTTGTGGCGTGGAAAGTAGTGCATACCAGAGGGCTCTCCTACTTCCTAAGGCGCATTCACTTTGAACAATGGCCCGAGCACTTGGGCACAATCTTGAATAAGCGGAAAAGAGTCTCATATGCATTGCATGCTATATTGAATGTCTGAAATGACTTGTATGATTCTTGTGAATGACCGTGGATCGTCTCTCCGCAAATTATTGTGAATGAATGGCTGAATTGTGGCAATGACTAATTGCGTGTTGACATGATTTCTTGTAAGCTGCTGCATATCTTGTGAACCGTGATGTGACCTTTGTAAATTGTTATGTATGATTACCATAGGCTGTTAATAGACTACGCGAATCTGTGAGGCCATCTTTGTAATCTACGGTATGGTATGCGTAATTGGTTATCACTTGTGAATTGTATATAATACTATAACTGCTTTATCAGTAAAGCTGTTATATAGTCTTTATACAATGTTATACGATCTTTGTTAATTGACTACTATCAGTCTTTGTGCTATACGCGATACGCGTAATGCATGATTTAGTGAACCATCGATGATGGTTTCTCATTGAGTTCATAAACTCACCCAACATTGCAACTATTTTTCAGGGATTGAAGAGTACCCGTCGATTTAGCGGGAGTATATACTTTGCATTGAGTCGGAGACTAGGGTGGGATCGATTCGCGTCTGCATAAGTGTCTTTCGAGTTGTGTGTGTAAATGAATAATTCGCGTTTTCTACTAAATTGAGCTGCTATTATATAGGGCCCCGGTGATAATTGTATAAGCGATATGTGATTCTTGAAATTGTGTTTTGAGTGAATGTATTCGTTTTAAAGGGACCCATTTGTTTATTGAATTGTGCATTTACGATTGATTCTAAAGTGTTTTATAAATTGTGTATTAAGTTTTGTCTTGAAATTCATTCTTGTAGCCTACCATTCTCGTGTGGCGTGGACTCGGATATCACCCACGATATCGGGTTCGGGCCCTGCGGGGTTGGGATGCTACAATCTTGAATGGTGACATGCCTATGGGTGTCTTAAATGCAGTCCTATATGCCTAAAGTGCATCATCTAGCATTAAAGACTAGTCCCGCCTAGAAACATTAACAGTTTTCTCCAGTATTTTCTTTAATTCCCTGTTTGAGACTTCAATTTGTCCACTAGTTTGGGGGTGGTACGGAGTGGCAACCTTATGGGTTACCCCATACTTAGCTAACAACGAATCAAAAAGTTTATTACAAAAATACGACCCCCCATCACTAATGATAGCCCTAGGTGTGCCAAAACGTGTAAAAATATTCTTCTTCAAAAATTTAACAACACATCTAGATTCATTTGTAGGCAATGCCTCTACTTCCACCCATTTGCTAACATAATCAACAAAGAACCAATATATATTGATTAGAGAAAGACTTGAGGAGCGGTCCCATGAAGTCTATTCCCCGAACATCAAAAACTTCACAAGGGAATGTTAGACAATGGCATGTCATGTCTCCACTAATGTTTCCAACCCTTTGACACCTATCACAAGATTTGAAAAATGTAAATGCATCCTTAAATAAAGTGGGCCAATAGAAACCACACTCCAAAACTTTATGAGCATCTAGATGCACCATAATGTCCCCAAATTTCTAGAATGACAATGATGTAACACAAAAGACATTTCCTCTTTAGGAATGCAACGCCTAACAATACCATCCACACAAATCTTGTAAAGCAAAGGGTCATCACAAAGATAGTACCTTACCTCAGACAATTTTTTTTCTTTTGAGCATAAGAAAGATCAGGGGGATAGATATTACCAGCAAGGTAGTTCACATAATCTGCAAACCATGGAATGACC
Organism: Erythroxylum novogranatense; assembly: GCA_029891385.1. NCBI lineage: Eukaryota > Viridiplantae > Streptophyta > Magnoliopsida > Malpighiales > Erythroxylaceae > Erythroxylum > Erythroxylum novogranatense. Next base: position 1,183,868 of record JAIWQS010000236.1, on the reverse strand, counting down.
GTCATAACCATCAGATACTCATCAGGAAAAGTCTCCTAAATGTCTTTCTTTGTTGCACTCTCCATGGCAACTTCATCTAACCTTGATAGGTGATCAGCTACAAAATTCTCGGTCCCCTTCTTATCCCTCAGCTCAATGTGAAATTCCTGCAAAAGTAACACCCAACGAATTAGTTTTGGTTTAGTGTCGGGTTTTGTCATCAAGTATTTCAAAGCTGCATGATCAGTATACACAATCACTTTAGACAAAACCAAATATGAGCGAAACTTATCAAAAGCAAACACAACTGCCAACATCTCTTTCTCCGTGGTGGTATAATGGCGTTGTGCACAGTTTAGTGTCCTACTTGCATAAAAAATAGGATGAAAGATCTTACCTCGTCTTTGGCCTAAAACAGCACCCACTGCATAATCACTTGCATCACACGGTCGGAGATATAAGAATAGAGTGCGATCCTGAAGCATATCCTTCAACAATTGAAAAGATGTCAAACATTTATCATCAAAATTAAACACAACATCTTTTTCAAGTAACTCAGTCAAAGGTTTAGCAATTTTGGAAAAATCCTTAATGAACCTACGCTAAAAACCAGCATGGCCTAAGAAACTTCTAATGGATTTAACATTGTTTGGTGGTGGAAGTTTCTTAATGACATCAATTTTTGCTGGGTCAACCTCTATACCCTTGCTAGAAATCTTATGACCTAAAACAATGCACTCTTGTACCATGAAATGACATTTTTCTCAATTAAGCACTAAATGGGTCTCTTCACACCTAATTAAGACTTTCTCCAAGTTATCCAAGCATGCATCAAATGAAGTACCAAACACAGAGAAGTCATCCATAAAAATTTCAATGCAAGATTCAAGCATATCAGAAAAAATAGCCATCATGCATATTTGAAATGTAGCCGGAGCATTGTATAACCCAAAAGGCATGCGTCTATAGGCAAATGTACCATAGGGACATGTAAAAGTTATTTTCTCCTGATCTTCCAGGGCTACAGGAATCTGCAAATATCCACTATATCCATCTAAGGCACAATAAAAATCATGTCCAGCTAATTTCTCAATCATCTGATCAATGAAAGGTAAAAGAAAATGATCTTTCCTGGTGGCATCATTCAATTTCCTATAATCTATGCACATTCTCCACCTAGTTACCTTCCTAGTGGCTATTAATTCATTTTTCTCATTTTCAACCACAGTGGTGCCCCCTTTCTTTGGCACCACATGCACAGGACTAACCTAACCAGAATCAGAAATGGGATAGATAATACCTGCATCTAGAAGCTTTACTACCTCATCTTTCACTACCTCCTTCATGCGTGGGTTAAGTCTCCTCAGGGGTTGCACTATCGCCTTGCTTCCATCCTCCATAAAAATGTGGTGTGTGCAAAAGAAGGGCTTATACCTTTGATATACTGTAATGGACCACCTAATTGCCTTTTTGTGGTCCCGATACCCTCGATAAGCTGCTCCTCCACCCACGACAAACAAGAAGAAATGATAGCAGGTAAGTGCTCGGGTGGGTTAAGATAAACATACTTCAAATGACTTGGAAGAGGTTTAAGGTCAAGAGAAGGGGCTCTTCAATGAAGGCTTGAAATAGCTTGGCTGGGCGTTGGAGAGGCTCGTATGCTCTATAATGTGTCGATATGCCTACTCGACTCATCTGCAATTTCCTCGACTCTTCTTGCAATTCTTCCCTAACTCTTGATTGTTCCTTACGCTACCTCTTTCAACAAATCTGCACAAACAATAGAAGAATCATCGATATCAGAAGAATAAATATCAATAAAATGGCAACAATCAAGAGTAGAAGGATGCTTCATAGCATTGAACACATCAAACACTAGTTCTTCATCTTGAAGTCTCAAGATGAGCTTTCCACGTTGTACATCGATGATGGTCCGTGCAGTAGCCATGAAAAGTCTCCCAAGAATGATGGGGATGTCAAGATCTTCCTCCATATCAAGGACTAAAAAATCCACCGGAAAGATAAACTTCTCGACCTTGATCAATACATCCTCAATGATTCCCCTCAGATAGGTGATTGACCTATCTGCCAGCTGAAGTGAAATAGTTGTGGGTTTGGGCTCATGATCCTAATTTCTGAAAACAGAAAGAGGCATTAAGTTAATGCTCGCACCCAAATTCATTAAAGCCTTATCTATATGTAAATCACCAATAACACAAGGAATAGTAAAACTCCCTGGATCCTTAAGCTTCGGTGGCAACTTTTTTGACAATATGGCCGAACACTCCTCATTCAGCTTTGAAACCTGGAGCCTTGAAACCTAGAGGTGCAGGTGGTTGCCTCTGAACATTGGATGATTGTGGTTGTGCCACCTGATCATTCCGTCAAGAGAAATTTGGATGATTCCTCCATCCTGGGTTGTAGGTATTAGAATATGGGTCCAATCGCTGTCTGTTATAATTGCCCACATAATGGGCCTCTTCTGTTTCTTGAGCAAAAGGATTCCCGACTTGACACTCAGAAGATGCATGGGAATCTCCACCACAATGTTCACAAACAGCATAATTCCTTAATGACGAGCTAGCTCCTCCTCTCACACTGTGCATCAAATTATCCAATTTCTTCGTCAAAACATCCATCTGAGCAGATAACACCACCATATTGTCTACTACACGAGCTCCACATGGGTTATGCAGGATGCCTTTACATGATATTGAAAGCGCTAGTGGCCATCTCATCAATCAACCTGAGAGCTTGATCCGACGTTTTCCTCATTAAACTACCTCCTGTTGCAAAGATCGATGGTACTCACGGTCGATGGGTTCATTCTGTATAAAAGTATTGACCTCTTTACCATGTAGAGAACCCATGACTAGGACATCGTGTCAACATATCCCAAATCGCTCCCAAGCTTCATATAAAATTTCATTTTCATATTGAGTGAAGGAAGTGATCTCATTCTTCATTTTTGCAACCTTGGCAGGAGGAAAATTTTTTGCCAAAAATAATCTCATCATCTCATCCCATGTAGTAATCGATCCCGACTGCAAACTAGCAAACCATGCTACGGCCTTATCCACTTAGAAAATGGAATAACCTTAATCTCACCGCGTCTTCCGATACTCCATTTTGCTTGAATAAATCAAAAATATCCAAAAATATCTCCAAATGGGTGTTCAGATCCTCCAAAGGCAATCCTCCAAATTGAGATGCCCTCACCATGGATGTAATGCTGTGAGGAATCTCAAAACTTACAGCTGTGATCGTCGGCCTTATAATGGGAGACATGGGTCTATTGTTGTGCCCCATTGTCAAATCCATCATAATCAACTCCTTCTCTCTTCAAGATGTTTCATCAACCTCTCCTCGTCTTTGTTCCATCTCTGGCTTTCTTCTTTAGTCCTTTCTGCTGAAGTACTACTCCGAGCCAATCTGGTTTCCTTACGCAACCTGCGAGCCGTTTTTTCAATTTCAATATCTAATAACAAATTCTCGAGCTTTTGACCACGAGTGAGCATAAACAAAATGGAAATAATAAAAAAAATAACAAACCTAAGGATGAAAAATAAAACACCCAAAATAAAGCAATCAAACAAACAACTAAAATACGCAAATAAACAACAAAGCAAAAATTAAATATGAGACAATTAACACTGTCTAATTTAATAACTCAAAATCAGAAATTTTCTCCCTGGCAACGGCGCCAAAAACTTGTTGTGGTCTAAACAAAGAGATATAAATTGAATTCTATCTAGACCAATTAGAGGCAAGTGCACCCCTTCGACAAGTAATATAAATTGGTGAGAACCGGATATCGTACCCAAGGGAAAAATTTTCAACACCTAAGACAATTAAATTAAACGATAAAAAATTACTTAGATGATCACGAATTGATTGAATTGGAAATAAAATAAAATGAAATAAGTAAATCAAGGAAATATGAAAATTACAAGGTATGAATTAAAACGGCTAGATTTAATCAAATGACAAAAGTTCGGTTAAGGTATCAGATTTCAATTGGATTAGACATTTAAAATAAAATTATAACGGTGGATTGATTTAGGAAATACTTCACTTAAGCAAGTTAAACCCAAAGTTCATGGTGTTCCTTCTCTTTAAATCGAGTCACTACTTGGTCCATAGATAATTCGGAATAAAAGGCGTTAAATCTGAAGCCTAAAATTAAGTTCGTTAATTCTAGGTATCCTCACACAAGATCCTAAGGTTGGTCTACACTTAGTTTCAAGTATGTCGCTTGATTAATTTTTCGATAAATTAAATCTCATTGGCTGTGGCATTTAATCATCTAAGGTCCTAATCTAGGTGATCAAACTAAATTAAGACTAAATATGTATTTAATCAAGCAAAAATCAATACCACAAAAATTATCCTAATCCAAAATCAATCTTAACCTTAACCGAAAATAAAAACTTACTCACACATATTTATCAATGAAACATAAATCATGGTCATAATATATGTTTTCATTAATTAAATCCACACAATTAAAATAAATACGGAATTAAAAATAAATTAAAACACCCCCCTTTTCTTTTCCAGCTCCCACGTTGCTTTTTCTATCTTCTAACATGTCTCCACTAGGTTAGTCTCTTCTCTTCTCCACAGCTGTCCTCCCAAGTGATGTAACGCTAGCCACCACCAGCTTCTTCATTGCTTCCTTATCCACCAGCTGCCAACGTGTAACATCCCACCCCCTATGGAATTTCGGTTGAGAATAACATGGTACTTGTGCTTTAAAAAAATTATTATTTGGAGTGATTCATTGTGTGTTTTACATTTTAAGGGATTTTAAAGAATTTTTCTGGACTTTTACGGAGAAAATTTCGGATAGAAAAATCGCCAAGTAATGAACAGGTTGATTTTCTAAGATCAAAATTTTGTCCAATGGCACTATAATATTGGGTACATTATTTTGGTATTGGAATTAGGGCCATTGGAATTGAATGGGTCAAAGATTCAGTTCATTAGGGTTCAATACAAAGTTTTTGTCTTATCTTTATTTTGTCTTTTCTTCAAGATGACACTTGTCCTAAATGAGTTAATGCTTTTGTCTTATGCTTACTTATTTCCTCTCTCGGTTTTGCTTTGTTTAAAGCATGAAAATAGCAAGTTTGAGGGTTTAATTCATTCCCATCCGAAAACCCTCTTCATGTTTATCTCTCCATCGATTTTTTCTCTCCTTCTTTAAGTGTTACTTCTTCCACCCTTAAGAGCCTCGCATGCATCCAAGCTATTTTCTTTTCATGATGATGATACACATGTATGGTGTTAGATGAGAGTGGAGAAGTTGTTGAGTTAGAGTATTAATTAAAGAATTGAAGAGATTGAAGTTGAAATTTTCTGAATTGTGTACAAAGAGTTATTAATATTTGAATTTCGGTTTGAAAATAGGAAAAAGAGAAGGAAATAGGGGCAAAATATATATATATTAATTCTTTTATTTGATTTTTGTGTTCTTTTGGGAAATTGACTTGTGTCCGGGTAATGGTTATTTGGTCACTGTTTTATTTATTTTTGGACCTATAGAGGTCCGAATTGAGTAATTTCAGTGTCGTAAGATTTCTAATTTTTAGACGGATTTTTATGATTGAAAATTGTGATTTTAGGGCTGGGAATATCATGAACATGCATTGTACACTTCTTAATTGCTACATGTGCATCATTAAATCGTTCCGATTGAACAATTAGTAATGGGTTTGTTCTCTGATCATTATAGAGGCACATTTGGAGCGTCGATCCATCGACGTTGCAGAGACTTCCCGGCATTAGCTCGGAAGTGATAGGTGAGTGACTGAGATGGTTTTCATTCAATTATTATATGTCTAATGTGGAGAATAATGGTGGGATTAGTGGTTGCGTTTGTTTCTGACTGGATTCCGGACAAATGGTCCGATGAATTGGAAGATCTGACATAGAAGTGTTTTGATGTGCAAATTATGAATTGTTTGTTATTACTGTGATATACTGTGATTAATTGCCTTGCCTCGGATGTGACCTGATTGTGATACATTGATATTAAATTAGGCATATGCATTTCATACCAAAGGCATAAATGGATAATACTTGATTATGACTAGAGTCGCATCGATACTAAAAAGAGCCTTGAACTTCGAAGGAGAAGGGCTCTCCTACCTTAGACACGCTTCTCGCATCTTGTTCTTGTTGGTCCGATGAATTGGAAGATCGACATAGAAGTGTTTTGATGTGCAAATTGTGAATTGTTTGCTATTCTTGTGATATCCTGTGATTAATTGCCTTGCCTCGGATGTGACCTGATTGTGATACATTGACTGTTAAATTAGGCATATGCATTTCATACACAAAGGCATAAATGGATAATAACAGTTATGACTAGAGTCGCCACTGATACTAAAAAAGAGCCTTGAACTCGAAGGGAGAAGGGCTCTCCTACTCCTTATCGTCTCTTGCATCTTGATTTCTTTCGTTAAGCGCTCAATCCACAACACTGTAATAAACTGGAAAAGTGTCACATATGTATTGCATACATATTTAACTGACTGAATACTTAAACTGATATAAGGCAAAAGTGCCTGAGACAATTGTGATGTGTTTTTTTTTCTGTCAGTGTTATTGAATTGACTATGTAGTTTGTTTATGTGATGCATGAATTTGGCGATCCATCGATGATGGTTCCTCACTGAGTTCGCAAACTCACCCAAAATTGTAACCTATTTTTCAGGATCGAGAGTAGACTGATAGCTCCCGAGAGACTGTAGAGTCGCGTAGATCAGATTGGCGAGAGAGGTTATGGCTCAAAGGTCAGTCAGCGGGGATTTCTTTTGAGATGACCTAGTTAGAATCATTATTTTGTCTTGTTGTATATAATATTTTTGGGTTAAGTGTTGAGTGATGTATGACCGAGAACACTAACGGTTGTATAAATTCTTGAGTTTGATGAAATGAAATGGAACACAGTTTGGTTTTAAAAAGTTTCAATTTCATATTACTGTTTTATTATTATGATGCCATGTGGAGTTTAGAGCTATTTGTCTGTAGTTCTATCTCATTGTAGGATATGTACCGAGATGACCTACGGGTATTCTAGTGGGTACTCTATGGTAAGGGGGCACTACATTAGGTGGTATCAGAGCATGGTTTGACATCTGTTGGGATTAGTCAAATATGTAGGTGTGAATTTTATAGAAATGCAGAAATTGATTGGAATTCTTGTTTTGTTCTAGCTCATCCGCCTTAGGTGATCAGGTCGAACAACCAGCTGACCAAGGATCGGTCGGAGCAAGTAGAGAGTCCTCTATGCCTCGATCTGAGGAGTTACCTCCTAGAGTCCCCGTGAGACGAGAAAGGAGATATGATTTGTTGCGTGGCGAGGAGTATGAGACTTCATGGCGATCTGCACCCGCTAAGGTGAGGATGGCTAAAGAGGACTGAGAGAGTCTTCGACCAGATGGACTTCGAACCTGATGAGAGGTTCGATTATGCAGTATCTCTTCTGCAGGGGCCAGCTTATAAGTGGTGGAAGACTGTTTCGGGCAGTACCACCAGGCCTTGCTTGATGACATCGGATGACTTTTTGAGGGCCTTCAGGGATAATTATATGCCCAAGGTCTATCTTGATATGAAGATGCAAGAGTTCCTAGAGTTGAAACAAGGCAGGATGTCTGTGGCAAAATATGAAGTGAAATTCAATGAGTCGATGGATTATGCCACTGTTATGATTCCTACTAAGGCTGATAAGTGTCGGAGGTTCGAGAATGGCCTCAATATAGAGATCCGTACCCAGTTAGCCTAATCAGACATGGGCACTTTTATAGAGTTGAGGGCTGTTGCAGAGCGAGTGGAGCAGCTAATGAGATAGAGACAATCTGAGATGGAGTCGGAGGAAGAGAGTGAGTGTGATCGTGGAAGTTCGGCGGGAGTTTGATGAACGCCTTGAGCAGGACCTTGTGTCTCCTGGAGGATCTAGACAGTTTGGTTTTAGGCGAGAGGAAGATTTTCTGGTGGCGGTGGTAGTGGCGGAGGTTGAGGCGACTTCCTCCAGTGTGTAAGCATTGTGAGAGGAGACACAGTGGGGAGTGTCGGTGGTTGTCGAGAGCCTGCTTTAGATGCGGCTCGATGGACCACTGTGTCGAGATTGCCCTCTACTTTGGGAGTTCGATCTGTTGTCGGTGGGCGTCAAGAGAGCAACACTCTTGTCGTGATAGGATGGGTGGATCCGGGCGGAGGGACGAGGAAGAGGCTGAGGTAGAGCTGAAGGCTCTTTTGTGCGGACTGAGGGACGGGGCAGTAACCCGATCTAGGCTGAGGTCTATGCCATAACTTTGGCAGAGGCCCAGATTCCCAGATGTAATGTGAGTCGCTTCTTATTTACAGGCGTTGAAGCTTTTGCCTTCTAGATCCGGGATCCACACACTCATTCATCGCACCGCATTTGGCATGTAGATTGCATAGGGATAGGGAGAGGTTACAGTATGGGTTATAGGTGAGTACACCTCTAGGTAGCACTACTGCGTTAGGAGAGGCCTGCAAGGGGTGTCCGATTGTGATTGATCAGGCAGAGTTGAGGGCAAACCTGATAGTGTTACCGCTGAGAGAGATAGATGTGATTTTAGGGATGGACTGACTTACTGTACATAGGGTCGTCATGGACTGCTATACCAAGGAGGTTATCCTAGAGTCTCCTGATCAGCCTAGAGCAATGTTCAGAGGAATTAGTTAGGCAGTGCCAGCCTGTATGATTTCCTTCTTGAGTGCCCTGAGGTTGATGCAGGGGGGATGTGAGGCCTATCTGGCTCATGTGATCGATGTGAGAGGTGAGCAGAGACTGCAGGATATTCCCATAGTTAGGGAATTCCCGGATGTGTTTCCTGATGAGTTACTGGGTTTACTGCGGATCGGAAGCGAGTTCACGATTGACCTCGTTCAGTCTTTGCTCTATATCTATCCCTCCATATAGGATGGCTTTGTGGGCGAGGGAGTGAAGGCTCAGTGCAGGGAGTTATTAGAGAAGGGCTTTATTAGACCCAGTGTCTCAACGTGGGGAGCTCCGGTATTATTTGTGAAGAAAAAGGATGGAACTTTGAGGCTGTGCATTGATTACAGGCAGTTGAATCGGGTGACAGTGAAGAATAAGTATCCATTGCTTAGGATCGATGATCTATTTGATCAGTTACAGGGAGCTCAGATATTTACTAAGATGGATTTGAGGTCAGGGTATTATCAGTTGAAGATAGCCGAGGCTGATGTGTTAGAGTAGTGCCCTGAAGGCAATCGCCTTTAACGCATTTTGTACAAAGTTGTGTACATACTTTATGAATAAATAAAGAAAGGCATATTTCATTAATTTGATGTTCATTATTTATGAATGGATATTGATCTATAAGCAAATTAATGAAGTCCATGATATATGACATAGCATGAAGGAAATTGTGATGTGATCATATTATCTGAGATTCCTATCATGTGCAATTATGTCGATTATCTAAATTATCCTAGTCATAGGATTACTAAGGCTGGACATCGATGTCCGGAGACTAGCACATCTCAAGCTCCTTGATTTGATCAAGCAATGGATCTCAGAAGTTGTAAATATGAGATATTTAGGGTTGAGATATTTCAAAATTAGTAAAATCTAAATTACTAGCTACTTAGTCATTTACTAATCTTTTAATCATTTCTATGGAGATATGTCCTAATTTTTAATGCCATAATATGAAGGAATTTTCATTCCTAACACATTATTTTGTTCCAACATGAATATATGTTGCATTGTAACACACAATAAAAAAAATACAAATTACCAATAGAGTATTACTTATAGAAAAAATTCCATAGTAAATTAGCGACAGAAATTGTTATCCATAGGTAAAGTTGTCGAGAAAAAATGTAATATGTGATGGAAAAAAATCCATTAGTAAAGGAGGAGACCAAACTTTGCTGACGAAAGTTAGCGACAGAATAGTGAAAGTAATCGTAAAAATGTGCATGAATGGTTCCTGATAAAAATGCATATGACATTTACCTATGAAAAAAAGTTTCGTAGGTAATTTCCCATCGAAAATAGATTTCCATAGGGAAATTCCCTACAGAAACACCATTCGGTAGGGAATTCCCCTACGGAATCATTTTTTTATTAGGAATTTACTTACAAAAATATCATTTCATAGGTAAATTCAAACAACATCGGGTTGTTGTTTTAATTGGAAGGAGAACGATGTCATTTATTCAACCACAAATGATGTCATTTCCTTATCAATTTTAAATCACCCCAACAAACTCTCCTCCCCCTTTATCGAAGGTTTGAAAGTTTTAACATTTTTCCGCTTCCCTTACCATCATGTTCTTCAGCTCTGTCCACCATCGTCGTCATCTTAGTCTCCGGTTAATCATCCATTGTGGTTAGTTATTCCTCCTTTGCATTTTTTTTAATTTTTCTACTTGTTGTTATTAGGGAAGTTTTTTTAGGTCAGTTTTGGTTGATTTCGTTTGTGTTGTCTATGTTTATTTCAACTGTTAATGGTTATGTGTATGGTTGAATGTGTTCCTGTTTGTAAATGCCATATACCAATGTTTTTCTTAATAGTTAAGGTTGAATTTCTTATGCTTATAATGTATTTGATAAAATGTATTTAATGAATTTATGAATACCAAACCAATTTAATTTATGAATCTGATGAAATGTTTTTCACTATTTATCTTGTACATTAATTATAGTCTTACCTAGGGGATGGGGATTGAAAAAAAATGCAAATCCTAAAATTGATATTAAGTCTTAAAATTAAAATGAAATGCCAAAGTTACATCTTAGTGCTTAAAAATAAAATAAAATAAAAATGGAATACCTAGAATGAATATAGCTATTGGAATCTAAAGAAAAGGCTTAAAGCATTTCCATAAAACTTGAAATGAAAATGAAATGCCTATAGTTAGTTCTCAGGACTTAAAACTAACCTAAAATGAGATGGAATCCTTGGAATGAATATTAGGGCTTTAAAATGGAGAAAATGTTTGAAGTTGTATCATAGGACTTGAAATAAAAATGAAACACTTGAAGGTGGATCTCGGGCTTAAAATAAAATATTGATAATGAATTTCAAAGCTTAAAAATAAGATAAAATAAAATAAACTAAGTAGAATGAACGTTAGAGCTTTGAAATGGAAAAAATGCTAAGAGTGGTGCCATAGGATTTGAAATGAAATTGATATATCAAGAGCTAGGTTATAAGGCTTGGGAAATAAAATGAAATAAGAGATTTAAAATGTGTCTATAATTCTTAACTTGGTACCTAAGGCTTCAAATTGATTTTGGACTTAATCTAGAAGCGAGAAACCATGGGAAATTAGTGATTAGTTCCTAGAGCTCAACTTAGCTTTAGGGTTTGTAGGCTTATGGTTTGGAATTGATTTCATAGGTTTTATGGGAAAGCTTTGACCTATATGATTTGTGGATTCTATTTTTGGCTTACCTCTCTTCGATCAAGTGAATTCACCTTTCACATCATGCACTAACTTAAAACTTAAAGAAATAAAAAATAAATTTACTTTTATGACCATTTTACTTATAGGCCTATACTAAGTAATTAGGAACTAAGTATGAGACCCAATTATTTAGAAAACATCACTTAGTGTAGACTTTTGAGAACTAAAGATCCAAATGAAATTTTATTTACTAATTTTGAAAACATGATTGTAATTATACTAGGAATAATATAAAATAAAACATACAAATTATAAAAAAAATCAAATCATAAGAGGTATAATAAAGTTAATCTATTAAGCTTAAAGCTTGATATACTTAATTAGAGTTTATATGAAGACAATTCTTTCTTATATTAATTCTAGGTTAAGTGTAAAATTTGATATGTGATTATAGATTTCAGAGCCTTCACTCTATTGGGATCAAAAGAGATATTAATCATACCATAATGATATGAACAATGATTAATAATAATTAGTTAAGAGTGTTTGAGAAAATTTAGCTCACTCATCCCATTTTGACTCAATTTAGTTTTCAAAATATAAAATATGAAGGGTTCAAATCCTTCAAGTCATCATTAACAATTTATTACTTATTAGGGCTATTAAATCCTTTACATGTCAACATAGCAAATTCATATCAAGATTTAGGAGATTATAAAGATAACACTTGATTATTCCTCTTAAATTTACAAATCATCTATTGCCATGAATGACTATATTGTTGAGATAATTTTTTTGTTTAATAAAGGATAAATATCATAAAATAGACAAAACTCTGCCAAAATTTTGTAAATTGTAGTTCACTTAATTATAACACTTTATTGTGATGCAGGAAAAGTCTATGGACAAAAAACCTATACTATGTTAGCTCTTTTTACACACACACATTAAGAAGCATGATGGTGTAACCTTCATTAACACCCAATGTAAACAACTTAATGTAAATAAAATTTATACTTTAATATTAATTTGATAAATAATATTAGTTAACAATTATTACTTATTAACATAAACAATTATAATTATATGACCAAATACAAGAAAGCATTGATCGATAGTCTCATAACTTTGAAATTTTGATGAGAGTCAGACATATCTTCATGTAGTTAGTAGTAGAGACCGTCGTGGAAGGATTTTCGGCTTAGGTTCATTTTCAAACATATACTATTCGTAATTCTCCACATCTAGTACAGCTTCTAGTAGGCAAGCCGCATCCAATGAGAGAGTTGTTCAGCTTAGCACAGTGGAGATACTGGTAACTCAGTTGCTACTGTCAATGGAATACATAGCCTAGTTTCGTAATAAGGTAGATGAGTTGAAGTAGAGGGGCAGTACCTCATTGTAGCAATCAGATCATCCGCCTTCACCAAATATATAACTTAGATTTATGACGTTTCAGTACTTAAGTTAATGTATTTGATATTTTGCTATTCTTAATTTTTATGAATTCTTAATTCACTGTTATTTTCAAGATACTTATTGTTGTACATTATAAGTTTTATATTGTATAAGTAATCAACATAATTTTAAATTATATTATGAATCAAGATTATATTATTTAAATAAATTAATTTAGAAAAAAAAATCAATAAATTACCAATGAAAAATTTAGGTAGGAAATGAGAAATGTTAGCTCTATAGATAAATTTTCTAACAGAGTTACAATATTCTGTAGGTGAATTACTGATGGAGAGCTGTGTTTGGTAGGTAAATTACCGATGGAATGTTATATTCCATAGGTAAATTACCAACAGAATTATATATTCTTTAGGTACATTACCAACGGATCAAAACTTGTCATCGGTAAATTTTTTGACAGATATTGTTGCTCCGTCGCTAAAATTACCTACAGAAATTATAATTTCGTAGGTAAATTTTCCCAATGGTTATTTAAATTTCATCGGAAAATTTACTGACGAAATACTATAATTTTGTTAGTATATTTCCCAATAGAAACTGTAATTCCGTTGGGGCATTTTACTTACGACTATTTCTTCTACGACTCTTTTCATCTGTAATTTCAGTCGCCAAATTTGTTTCCTGATAGAAAGTATTTTTCATCAAGAATTTTAATCGCTAAAACTAATTTTTCTTGTAGTGACAGGTATTGTCTTATATATTAAAATGGAAAAGATCATCAGACAATGTACTGTTTCCAACAAATTCAATTTTAAAGATTTGTCTGAAAAATAAAAGGAATATATAAAATGTACGAGTCTTAAATCTGAAATCAATTTCCTAGAGAAATTGGGAATATAAAATGTCTTTTCTAATTTTAAAATAAAACTAGTACTTAAAACTAAATTGTAATCCCCAACTACCTCCATATGTGAATATATCTTGTTTTCGGATAAAATATATTGCTCATTTCCCACTGACTTCCTTAGGTTTCTGCAAGTCCTACAACTTATTTGTAATATCGATTATACAATTAGAATCAATCCACCATATCTCATGACAAACTTTAGCTATATTAGATTCAAAGCAAACTAGTGAGATTGGATTGCCTTTCTTTTCAAGTCATTCCTTATGTTTGTCACAATCCTTCTTCTTGTGTCCTTTTTTTTCTTACAAAAGAAGCACTTGGATTCCTTCTTATGTCAACTTAGGAAGGTATTTAACCTTTTCCCCTTTAGTTGGTTTTATTTTTCTTTTTTCCATGAATAACTAGATGTGTACTTTGTAAAATCTCTGCCTATTCCATTAACAACCTCCTTTCATCTTGAAACATATGGTCATTAATTTATTTATTGACCACTTATCCTTATGTGTATTATAAGAGATTTTAAAGGATTCGTATGGTGGTGTAAGGGTGTTCAAAATGTAATGTATGAGGAAAGAATCAGACATCTCAACCTTGAGTTTCTTTAACTGAGCTGCAATGTACTCATCTTCATGATATGCTTACGCACACATCAGACACAGATGAGCTCCGTGGATGAAAATTTCATAATCAAAGTTTTAGCAAGTGCTTTGACTGAAGTATCGAATTGCTCATCAATAGCCTTTAGCAAAACACAGACATTATCATGTTGTTCTAAAAAACCACGAATACGAGTAGATTTTTTTTTGTAAATCAGTAACTTTTATATAAATAAAAAATAAAAAAAGTTATGTACATCACAAGAGATTATCTGTATTAATCTCTTAACACTCAAAAGACATAAGATAGTGCAAATAACAACAACCTAGATCAATAGAAACAGCACTACCACCAAAACTCCTCCCCTATTTCCTACTATAACACTTAAAAATGTAGCCTTCCCTTTATTTGCATATAATTAGTCACACACAATCCAGTAATTGCAACCTTTCAATACATATATATAAATCCAAGAACCAGACCACAATCAATTTTAGTAAAAGAGTGAAAATTCAATTTTGGTCTTTATGAACATCACACTTAGGCCATTTGATTGCTCCCAACATTTATAAAAAACAATTTAGCTAAAGTGTTGGCTTCAGTTATGTTAGGTGATATTTTGTTCTAGATTGCATAATCAATCTCCATCCATTATAGATGAAAAAGAATTCTCTTTCCAAATCGATAGTTTTACGCCTCAATTTTGGAATTTCATAACTTGTATAAGAGAAACTAACAGTTTGAACAGTTGTATAATTTAAACATACATAGTACTTATTAATAAATTATAGCTAACAAATAATATATATGTTTTAACAACGTAGAACATATATTAAAAGTCATAAAAGTTGCTTGTGGACTAAATTTTTAATTCAAGCAAATTTATATTAAACTTTATGATAAAACTATCAAATCATATTCCATTTCTTGATACTATAGGAAAAATAATTTCATATTTTATACTAATTATTCATTCAAGTATAATAAATTTTCATATGGGATCAATTTTATTATATTAACTATTACAATTAATGTCTTTATACTAAATATGATCCTAAAATTAATATATAATTTTTGCTTAATTAGGTTACTGTGGCTATTCCCTAATTAATTAAAATTGTATGGATCATTTGACTTTTGTTTTTTTACCGATTCATCCTCAACTGTTTATATTAAATCAAATTTTTAAATAAAAATTTGACATAATTGATCTTTAAACAATTCATAATGTTAGTTTTCACAAATACTTTGAAAATAAGATTATAAATAATTCATAATCCTCTCTTGAAAGCAAAATCTAAAAAAAACAATGTATTAGAAACACCATTCAAATATCAAAGACATTCTTAACAACATAGAAATGCCCCTAAATTATCTTGATGTCGCAATATAAATAGGAAATAAATACCAAGAATTCAGACAATATAAAGGCAGCGAATAAACATGCTCTTATCTCAAATGTGAGCTAATTCAACATTAATATAAGCTATAATCATAAATAAATGGATACGAAAGAGATCGGTGTACCTCCTGCCATTGTTAGTCTTGCTTAGAAGGGTTTGAATGTTCTATGTTTTGGAGTTCTTCTAATCTCTTAATCCCTTACACTACAAGAAAAATGTAAAATTGCGACAACAAAATATCGACGGTATGCAAACCGTTGGAAATATCGACCGAAAATGCGTAGCCGTTGCCAAAATTGGTTGTGGAATAAAGGTGTTGCAACAGAAAACCATTCAGTCGCTGAATATTGTGGAGGAAATGTATCGACGAACATTTCGGTCGGTAAAGGCGTCAGCGAAAACGTCGGATACGCGCCCTTCACTAAACGTAAACGACGTCGTTTTGGTTGTAATTAAAACTCCTCTGCTCCTTCCTCCCTCTCCTCACGCAGACATACCCTCCTCTCTTTTCTTCCTCCTTCCTCTGCTCGATTCTTCCTCCTTCCTCTTCCTCCAAGCATGCCGTCGGTCGCCGCTCGCTGCCGTCGCTCCTCCTCATCGTCTTCGATAGGTAAGTACCTTCTCCTCCCTCCCCTCTTTCTCCGATATATGCATGTGAATATCCGAAAGGTATTTGCATTTTTATGTGTAAATTAGAGCTCTTTTATATAAACCTAAATTATTAATCTTTATTATTATAGTTCTCTGTAAGGATTATGGATTATTACTAAGCTTTTAGTTTTAGGTTTTATTTTTCACATTAACGAAGGATTTGGAACAATAATGGAGGAGATTGCAATAAGTGTTATAGTTCTTTATTCCTTTCTTTTCTTAATGTTAATATTATTTTTAACTTTTCTATTTGTTATTTGGTGAGTTAAAATCCTAGTTAGGAATAGGGATGTGGCTTATGATAGATCTTTTGATTATTAATGCATGATTTAATTATATGTTAAGTTAGATTTAATATATTTTATTCTTAATTGTTGAGTGTTTGACTAACTATAATATATTAAATCTTAAGAATTGCAAGAAAGATTGAGAGGTGAAATATAATATGAATCTTGATAGTACTAATTATTCAATCTCGTGGAATATTCTATCTATTAGCTATATCAACACCGGCATGAATATGTATGCTATTTGGCATTATGATTTCCTTGATCTAAGGCAGTGTTATGAATCATTATCTGGATGTCTTGCTTAGTTTTTTGGAAAATTATATCATTTATTTCTTTTAAATTGTATACACAATATAATTGAAACTAATGGTATTGTCTTTGGTCTATTCATTATTCTTAATTTATTCTTGATAGCTAACTAGGGAATAAAGGAGCCCTTTGGAAGCTTATGTTTTAATCAAACTAACTTAAACGAAGTTGCCTTTAATTTGGAGATATGAAAAACTTTTTAGCAAGTTTTGGTAGTAAACTTCTTGAAGGGATGTCTTATCCAAATAATTGAATCGTCTATGCCTATATTAGGTTTGTAAATTGGTAAGCTAGTATGGACAGTGGAAAACCTTTGAGATTGCATAACCAAGTGATAAATGTTAATCATACTATCTTCTTAACATGATTTTGAGAGCATTTTACTTGTGTTTTGATGACTTCTATAAGATTTGGTGGTCAATTTAGTTTATGTTTTATTTTTAGACCTTGTTTTAACTACCCAATGAAGAAACAAAAAGTCAAACATATTAGAGTCAAGTTAGAGTAATTTTTAGTACAATTCTTAAGGGAGAATTTGGAATGGCAACATTTGAGTCTAACTAATCACCTAACCTTTGAATCTAAGCAAGCATGATCTCTTTAATTCTTATTCATGTTATTTTACTTGTTAATCTCACAAGTTATCTACTAGCTCTTGAAATGTTATAACTTATGGTTTGTCCTTTATAGGTTATGGTCCCCTATTATGTGTTAATGGAGATATGGATTCAATTTTGTAATCTTAGGCCTCATTAACGAACTTACCACTTTATTTTCAAAAAAAAAATTCAGAACATGATTTAAAACATGGATCTATGTTCAATCCATGTTTATGGTTAAGGAAAATGGGTCTAATATAGGTACATATTAGGGACTTATATTGGTAGTGATGTTTACATAATTTGAGAGTTTCCTATAAGAAGAGCAACACTTTGTTGGACTTGTGTTAGTCATGGTGTTTTGAATTTCTAGGATTTTATCAAATACAAGAGATATAGATATAGCTGAGGCAATAGCTCGACAAATGGAAGTCATTAGAGAGAAAATAAAGCATTTTAGGACAAAAAAGAGCAATTTTGGAGAGAAAGAAGGGGTTTCCATCAAAGTTCAATTACAGAACATCAAATTTTCAATATCCATGAGAATGAATTCTTTTCTTCTAGATATTTTTCTTAATTATTATTTTCTTTATGTTGTTATAAACTAAATTATGATTGATCTACACGAGATGAGCTATAGAACTATTTTTTAGGATTTATTATTTGATTTTATGAAAAAACCCAATTTATCTTGAGAATTATTCATAATTACTTCTTGTGTTTGAATTAGAATTTGTTAGCATTTTGATTCAATTTGAATTTCATATATAGTTATTTCAAATCATATATATGAATAGATTATGGCATAAATAAAAGAGTTACGTAAAATCTTAGAGATAAGACCACATAAATCTTTTAAGCTAGAGCCAAATCTAAAACAATATTAATCCATAGAAACAAGTTAATGCATTCTTAAGGTTTTGATTAGAATGTGATTTCATTCGATCAACTTAAGGATAAGTTTTTGTTTCTTGAGAAAATTATGGAAGTAACTTTTGAGTTTATACCAATTGAAGAAACTAGGTTTAATAATTGAATCAAAATAAATTTAAATATATAAGGTTCTAAACGGATTCTATATCTGCATCTTGATTATGAGTTTATTGCTTCATTCTTATTTATTACTTTAGTTCATTATTTTAGATTAGCAATTTTAGCTAGTTATTACTTCTTTCAAATTAACCATTCTTTGTTATAATAAATAATATAAAGAAATTATTACCAATACTTATATTCCTTTAATATATGCTAGATATACATAACTTTCAACATTATTTTCATAGCATATTACTTATATTTTGGTTGCTTTTGAAGAATTTAATACTTATAAGGATAATTATTTTATTTTAGATCTTATTTCAACCTCTTCAAGAAAATTTGGAGAAGGATTATGTCCATTTGAACTAAACTTGGAAGAATTAAAGGACTTAAGAACACAACACTTAAACTACACTTTGTTTGGGCCATATTCTATAGTGGTTAATTATGCTTCTCATTAAGTAGCTCTACATAGCTCTATATTACCCTAGATCAAGAAACATAACACCTATACATATCCTATATTGGTCCGACATTGGTGTTAAAAGTTTTAGAAAACTTATATACATAACCATGTTAGATAGTGTAACACATTAAAGATTATGGTTTTAGATTTTAAGAAGAGGAGAGAGAAAAAAAAAAGATAGAGAGTTTTTGGCTAAGAAGTAGTTGGAAAACATTAGGAAGTCATTTGGAAGCTATTTTACATTGTTTTTGATCAAGATCAAACCAACATTAGAAGAAAGACAAGATTTTAACAAAGATCTATTAAAGATTAAAGATTCATTACTCATGAAACTGATCTCTTTTTCTTATTTTCTAGTTTTTATTTCTTGTTTGATTATGAACCAAATTCGGTTATAGATTTAGGTAGATGAACCCTAGGATGTAATATTTTTGATTGATTCTCGATTTTATGAAGCTTTAGTATTCTTGATTTATCCATATTTTGTGGCTATTGATTCATTTCTATATTGCAATAAATAGGGTCATGTAATCATTTTAAATATGTCTAAATTTTAAAATAGATGTACTTGGGTTCTTAAGGGGCCTTACTCAGTTTAAGATCAAATAATTGTGCTAGATCCCATTACAAAGAGCCAGGATAAAAGATATAAAAACTAGCTTTTGTTTCTATTGATTATGAGTCCAGATATTTTAGTAAAATATTGCATTTCAGGATATGATAGTTTAGATAGAACCATTATCCACACCATACATAAGTATTAAATCACCTGTAAAGGATAAATTGATACAAATTCTTATACTTGTAGTGATATTTGAAGGGCGTCTCTTATGAAATATTGAAAGAGATCGGCTGATTAGTACTTCAATGACACGAGGAAAATATAAGGTGATAGAGGTCAACCTTTTCTAGTCCTCTATCGCCTTTAAACATATGGATGGCTTGAACATTAATTAGGATGCATAAGGAGATCGTGAGCGGTCATTGGTTGATCTAATTGGATATGATTAATGCATGGGAATCTAATTGTAAATTTTCTTTCCTTGTGGGCACATCGGTTGCATTAGTTCCATCACTTTAAAATTAAACATAAGTGGCCAATTAATAAATGGAACATGCATCATATATAAATTGGATTAGAATGCCTTTGTAAGGAATCGATCTCATTAGAGCTCGGTGTTGGAGGCCTTGCTTGATTCTATCATTCTAAAAGAGAGTTGATGTTGATAAGTTAAAGAGCCTGATAGGAACACCTGGAGCTCTAATGAGATCGATTCCTCAAAGGCATTCTAATCCAATTCTATATATGATGCAAGTTCCATTTACTAATTGGCCATGATTATGTTTAATTTTAAAGTGATGGAACGAATGCAACTGATATGCCCACAAGGAAAGAAAAATTTACAATTAGATTCCCATGCATTAATCATATCCAATTAGATCAACCAATGACGTGCTTCAGCAACATTTCTCTGCATATCAATTGAGGTGAGTGCTTATGCTTTTGTTACTGGTTTCTGGCTCTTGATGAATGTGCTTGTATGTGAACTTCTCATAGCATGTTCCTAAATCGTTTATTGATGTCTTGCACGCTGTGAAACATTGACAACACACATGTAGTACCGACTGAATTTGCGGTGTGATTAAGGGTTGAGATAGAAATGTGTTTCTTTTGCAGGGGGACCCTTATTTTATAAGGAGGTGTCCGAATTATAGGAAAAATGCTGCCAAAATTTCAATAAGATCCTCGTCCTAGATGGTGTTTAAATTAGAACATGAGATCGTTAGTTTATTTATTTGAGGATGATAAATGTCATGCATTGAGTATAATATGTCATGCCTTGCATAAAATATTTCCAATTAAGGTATGAATGATTTTATTGTTGAATTTCATTACAGCTCTATCATCTTCATCACCCGTGACGTTCTTCATTGCCCGTGATGTACTTCAGGAACATTTCTCTGCATTTCACGCAAGGTCGATTACCTATGCTTTTGTTACTAATTTTATCGCGATTAATGATCTCATGATTGAACTTCTCATAGCATGTCCACAATCTTTTATTGATGTCTTGCACCGTGAAACTTGACAACACACATGTAGTATGGAGACTGAATTTGCGGTGTTATTACTGGTTGAGATAGAAGTGTGTTTCTTTTACAGGGGGGACCCTTATTTTATAAGGGGGTGTCCGAATTATAGGGGAAATGCTGCCGAAATTTCAATAGGATCCTTGTCGTAGATGGTGTTTAAATTAGAACATAAGATCGTTAGTTTAACTATTTGAGGATGATAAATGTCATATATTGAGTATAATATGTAATGCATTGCGCAAAATATTTCCAATTAAGGTATGAATGATTTTATTGTTGGATTTCATTACAGCTCTATCATCTTCATCGCCCGTGACGTACTTCAGGAACATTTCTCTGCATTTTAATTAAGGTCAGTGCTTATGCTTTTGTTAATAATTTTATCGCCTGATTCATGTGCTTGCAAATGAACTTCCCATATCATGTCCCTAAATATTTTATTGATGTCTTGCATGCTGTGAAAGAACATTGCCGTATAACATGTCGTTTCTGTAATAATTTATGCATGACGAAGCCTACTCATGTAATTGTTGCACGACCTTAATTAATTTGAGCCATAATTTGATGGATGCTTTGTATAATGAATATCTCTTAACCTGTAATATGGACATAATTTGATATGCTTATGTGAAATTGTATATGAAGAACGAATTGATGGGAATAGGTTTTAACAATAATGTTCAATCTTGTATGAATACTCCTTTGGCAATAGTTTGATATTTAATATCCTTTGAATATCACATTGTGGTCAACCATTATCTGATGACATATATGAGTACGATTATATATGTTGTGTTCACAGTATAAATATTCCAGTAGCTTAGCTCGGACATGAAACGTTAAAGCCTGATGTTTAATCACATGTTTGTAATTATATGGTTTATGATATATGGCTAACATAGATGCCTAACTTTGGATTCGATGTTGTAGAATTACAGTCCTCCAGTTATGAGTTTCAGCGATAGATCTTGGATGTATAGACGTTTAACCGCCGATGGTTTCATTAATCCTGAATTTGTTGAGGGAGTTGATGCGTTAATTCATTATGCATGTTCGCAACCTGCATATATGGATGGGTCAAAGATCAGATGTCCATGTAAAAAGTGCAAACAAAAATGTTTCCTTTTTATTGATGAAGTTTATTTGCATCTGTTGTAGCGCCCCCTTACCATAGGGTATCCACCAGAACGCCCGTAGGTCATTCCGATACATATCCTACGACAAGAGACCACTACCGACAACAACTACTACACTCCTCATGGCATCACAATCATAAGACGATAATAAGAAACCGCTACTTTTTAAAACCAAACTAGATTCCATTTCATTCATTCAAAACTTAATAATTCTGGCTGTCGATTTTTTTTGTTACACATGTTTCACATATTGTCTTATACAATAACCGAGATCTAACTATCGGTCTCCAAAAGAAAGCCCACCGACCGACCTTTGAGCCATTGTTTTTCTCGCCAATCCATCAGATACTACTCTACAAATTCTGAGGGAGCTATCTGCTCATGCTAGGCACGAAAATAAGTTGCAATTTTGGGTGAGTTTGCGAACTCAATGAGAAACCATCATCGATGGTTCTCCCAATTCATGCATCATATAAGCATGAAACAAGATACATGCGATAATTATACAAAACACAACATGAATACAATCCGTAGAATAATTACAGATCCGATCAAGAAATATACACCTGGTAAAAATATTGTCGATATAGAATCCATGTATGCAATGCACGTGTGACTCTTTCCAGTTCATTTCAATGATTGTGACCGAAGCGCATAACGGTGATCGGTATAGGCGCGTCTGGGAGAATTATCTCCCATCGAGCTCGAGGCTCGGTTCATATATCGAGCTCTAGGCTCGGTTCAAGATCTGATGGCGCCTCGGTTCACAATTTTCCTTTTAACGATGTGATGTATTTGTGCATGAATGCACATGTTTCACAACGATAAACATGGTATTTCACGGTCAATATTCAATTCAATTAAACAGCTTACCTCATGTAAATCCACGATCGGTAATACCACATAATTCCGTAGAACAATCAATCACAGTTATAATTCATGTAATCCCGTAGAGGCGATTGAGTCACAACAATAATTCATGTATTCCCCGTAGGGCAATCAATTCACAGTTAACACATAGATTGGAATAACCAACTAGGTTACTCACCTAATAACTTCCACGCTAACGCCGGGAAGTCTCGCCAAATCAGGAGCGATGGTCCACCGGAGTCTCTATAGCAAAGTAAATGAATAACCATTACCATTGGTGTAAATGATTAAACAATGCACATGAAATCAGTAAAATATGTATAATGCATGTTCATGGCAAATCCCGGCCCTAATCCAATATTTCCTCATAATAAAATTCGATGAAAAATTAGAAATCCATAGGCGCTGACGGTGCGCAATTCGGACCTCTATAGGTCCCCAATTAAATAAAACAAAGTGTTTACAGTTAAAATCGATAGGGGCTACGTCCAATTCCCGTCTAAAATTTCCCGTTTTCTCAGAAAATGAAATTAAATATTCAACCAATCCGATGCCTCTGGAATTAGGTCAATCGGACGTCGGACGGGAAAGTAATTGACAAAAGAACAATTTTACCAATTAATATCAAATAATAATCAAAATAAAAATAAAATATATATATATATATATACTGGACGTGGTGCGAATCGCCTCAGCGATCCAGGAGGGCGTCGCCTCGACCACCCGATTCTAATGCTCGCCCTCATGAGGCGCAATCTCGCCCTCGCGAGATGGCGAGCCGTCTCGCCTCCATGAGGCGACTTGTCGCCTCATGAGGTGACCCCTTCTCTTGCTTTCCTTCTTTCCAGATTACAAACTTAACTTCCAACTTCTAACTTTAAGCACACAAATCAGAAAAATACCCACTATACCTCATTGGAAAGCTTATGAAAAGCTCTACAACTCTCAAGAAGACCATAAAATCAATTCCAACCCTAAAATGTCAAAAATCCCATCAAACCTTCTGCCTACTCAATTCTCAACTAACACAGGGCAGTACATTAACAATTTCACAACTCACATATTCTTCAGTAATAAATTACCACAAAATATGGTCAATAAGTTCACAATGTCCTCTACAACTTTCATGAACAACCCAAATTCAAATTCTATTGCAAACCAAGTCAATTAATTCACTCAATGTTACTGTCCCTGAAACCATGCAATTTGAGCAGTAAATTTATAACCAACATAACTCCCTGTAGACAAGTCATTAAAATCAGAGCTTTATACCCCTGAAAAGATAGAATCCCAAACTTCAATTCTTCCTGAAATAACCAAACTCCAATTCAGCCTCTAACATTTTCAAATCTGTCATGCAAGTTTCTGACCTAAACAACACTTAATATCACAATATAGGTCCAGATTTTGAAATTCCATATTTCCCACATCTGACCTCCAAAACTTATAAGCCATATACCATTTTCAAGATCAATCTGATATCTAAAACTCTTCAGTACAATGCAAACCCCAAATCAAGTCACAAAATTCCTAAAATTCCTCCAAACCCGAAAATGCACTAAATGTGCCAATCCAGCTAGGTTTCAGCCAATGCATGAAAACAGTCATCAGTAATCAGGTCATATCTCCTAACATACAACTCGAAAATAGCAAGATCAGAGGCAATGGAAAGATAATCATATATGCTACAACTTCCATGAAGATCATTCTCCTAATTCCATCTCAATTAATTCATAAAATCAACAAAACTCAGATATTATGTTGCGGTTACTGTTCATAGGTCAATGGAACAGCAACTTTCCATGCCAAAATTCACCCTTCTATCATTGAAATTCAACAATACCTATTTCACACTAAATTGAAGCCAACATCCCAAAGTTTCAGTAGCCACTAACTTTACCTCATTTGCATTTCTATACTATAAGTTATGAATAAAACAGTAACATCAATTCAAATTCCAATTTTCCAGACTCAAGGCTAACCTTAGTTCAATCACTTTCAATACCTTTTTCACCTCATTAGACATCAAAATAAATTCAAATTAAATATCACTACAGTCATACGTACACTAGGGCTAACACTGAAAAATTGGCAGCATTAAATTCCATATGCAAACCTCATTCAAAACTCAACCCTTAAATGAAAACTTACCTAACACCAAATCTCCTTCAAACCTACAAGGACCAACTTCTAAATCCTACACCAAGGTCTCAACTACCTTTCCTTCCCAAGCATGTACCATACTCATCATCATCTAGCTTTGATGGAATCAAAGATGATAGCTTAAAGATATGAAGAAAGATGAGTAAAGAGCAAACAAAGTCGATGGTTTTATGAAGAGTTTAAGTTGTAAGAGTTTCGGATGAGATAACCAAAATGTCTAACCATTTATCCTTCCTTTAAACACTTACACGTTCCAGAACAATGAAAAGAAGCATTAAATGTTGCTTTTAGATGGCAACATGTAATTGGCTCCTTTTCTTCTTTCTTTTTATTATTTGAAAAGTCAAAATATTAGTTAATTAATCCAATCTAAAATTTTACTCCATTTAACTCTAATGACCTTACTTTCATCCCAAAATAATGTACCCCATATTCTTTGTACCATTGGGTAGCAATCTTTGCTACCAAGAATCGATCGATTCGCCAATTGGCGATTTTACGGTCAGGGAATTGTCTCCTAAAATCCAGAAAAATTCTAAAAATCCCTAAAATGTAAAACAATTAATGGTGCAGTCGAAATAATTTTTCAAACTCAATTACTCCATTAACTTCACACGAAGTTCAATTTAAAACT
Source organism: Erythroxylum novogranatense (assembly GCA_029891385.1). Classification (NCBI taxonomy): domain Eukaryota; kingdom Viridiplantae; phylum Streptophyta; class Magnoliopsida; order Malpighiales; family Erythroxylaceae; genus Erythroxylum; species Erythroxylum novogranatense. The sequence goes on along the minus strand of JAIWQS010000236.1, from coordinate 1,157,895 downwards.
AAGCGGGAAAATGTCATGAATGCATGTATACTATGTGCATGTGCAACCAATCAAGAATTATAGAGACTATATCTTTGTATGTGCATGCCGAGATATAATTTAATATCCCGAACCCATCCTAATTACCAAAATGCCCTTCTATAGGAGAGGGATGTTACAATTCTCCCTCCTAACAAAAAATTTAGTCCTCGAAATTCTTACCGACCGATCAAAAGGTGAGGATCTGTCTCCTCATATGCTCCTCGGTCTCCCGGTAGCCTCCTCGGTCGAATGGTTCCTCAGAGAACCTTCACCGATGGAATACTCTTATTCCTCAGTTGTTTCACCTGAGACCCGATAATCTGAATCGGCTCCTCCACATAACTCAGATTACTGGAGACCTCAATCTCCTGAGCCGGTATCACATGTGTCGGATCCGACCGATATCTGCGGAGCATACTCACATGAAAGACGTCATGTAACTGAGACATCTCACTCGGTAAAGCTAGCCTGTAGGCCAAAGGTCCGATCCTCTCAGTGATCTCATATGGACCAATGTACCTAGGGCTTAACTTACCCTTTCTCCCAAATCTCAGTACACCACGCCACGGTGACACCCGTAAGAATACTCTGTCGCCCACATTATACTCAATGTCCCTCTATCTTGATCAACATAGCTCTTACATCTATCTTGAGCACTTTAATGCGACTCAGACGGTTGCACTTTATCAACCGTATCCTGAATCAGCTCAGGACCCTCAATCATCCTCACACCCTCTTCATCCCAATACAAAGGCGATCTACACGGCCGCCCATACAGTGCCTCATATGGAGCCATCCCGATGCTACTATGGTAATGATTGTTATATGCAAATTCAATCAGGGCTAAATACTGATCCCATGCTCCTCTGAACTCCAATACACATGCCCGAAGCATATCCTCAACAGTCTTAATCGTCCTCTCACTCTGCCCATCTGTCTGAGGATGAAACGCTGTACTGAAGTTCAACCTAGTACCCATAGCAAACTGCAAACTCTGCCAGAACCTCGAGGTGAATCTGGGATCCCTGTCAGACACTATCGACACTGGAACCCCGTGCAGTCTCACTATCTCCGCCACATACTTCCGACCAATCGATCCATGGTATTATTCTCCTCATTTGCCAAGAAATGAGCCGATTTAATCACCGGTCTACTATGACCAGATAGCATCATCTTGCCTCGGCGTCCTAGGCAACCCCATAATGAAATCCATGGTGATCCGTTCCCATTTCCACTCCGGAATGGGCAACGAATGAAGCTTCCCTACTGGAGCTTGGTGCTCAGCCTTAACTTGCTGGCACGTCAAACACCTGGACACATACTCAGCTACCTGCTTCTTCATACCAGGCCACCAGAAATGTTGCTTAAGGGTGTTATACATCTTGGTAGTACCAGGATGCATAGCATATGTGGCCATATGAGCCTCCTCCAGTATCTCTCGCCTCAGATCATCTACATCAGGCACACAAAGCCTCTGCCCCATCCATAGAGTCTCATCTCTCAACTCAAACTCAGATCTCGAATCAGCCTTCGCTTTCTCAATCAGTCTCACCATAACAGGATCCTTATCCTGAACCCTCCTGATTCTGTCCAGTAGCATCGGTCTCAGTCTCAGTGTAGCCAATAATACTCCATCCTGCTCCAGATTCATCTGCACATTCAAAGCTCTCAACTGTATCAAATTAGGCAACCTCATTGCCTGAATCTGAGCTGCACTAGTATGTGACTTCCTACTCAGAGCATCTGCCACCACATTAGCTTTTCCAGGGTGATACTCAATAGTACAGTCGTAATCCTTCAACAACTCAAGCCACCTCCTCTGTCTCAAATTCAACTCTCTCGGCTCGATGGGTATCTCAAACTCTTATGGTCAATAAAAGATTTGAAAGGTCTCACCATCTGGTAATGCCTCAAATCTTCAATGCAAATACTCTGCAGTAACTCCAAATCATGAGCAGGATAGTTTACCTCATGAGTCCTCAAGCTGTCTCGAGGCATAGGCAATGACTCTACCATCTTTGCATCGAACACATCCCAATCCCTGATGTGATGCATCACTGTACACTTCAAATCCTCCAGTCCCAGATGGAATAGCCAACACCGGTGCAGTAGTCAACCGATGTTTCAGCTCCTCAAAACTCTTCTGACACTCCTCGGTCCATCTGAATGGCATATTCTTCCTCAGAAGTTTTGTCAGAGGGGCTGAGATCAATGAAAACCCCTCGACAAACCTCCGGTAATAACCAGCCAATCCGAGGAAACTCCGAATCTCCGGCACATTCCTAGGAGCTTCCCACTGCAGCACTGCCTCTACCTTACTCGGATCTACCTGAATACCCTCACCAGTCACTATATGCCCCAGAAAGATCACCTGATCCAGCCAAAATTCACATTTGCTGAATTTGGCGAACAACCGCTACTCTCTCATCGTCTGCGTAACACAATTCTCAAATGCTCACTATGCTCCCGCTATCCCTCGAATACACAAAATGTCATCAATGAAAACAATAACAAACCGATCCAGTAGGGCTGAAATACCTTATTCATCAAGGCCATAAAAGCTGCAGGGTATTTATCAACCCAAGCGGCATCACTAGAAACTCGAAATGCCCATACCGCTCCTCAAGGCACTCTTAGGCACATCGGCCTCTGCAATCTTCAATCGATAGTAACGGATCGCAGATCTAACTTGGTGAACACACAGCTCCTGAATGATCAAATAAGTCATCAATCCTAGGCGGTGGGTACTTATTCTTTCTTGTCACCCGATTTAGTGCCTATAATCGATGCACTGACCTCAAAGTCCCATCCTTTTCTTCACAAACAAAACTGGAGCTCCCACGGTGAAACACTAGGTCTAATGAACCCTTCTCCAGCAACTCTCGTGAATCGAACCTTGGCTCCCTCGATTCTACGGTGCCATCCTATATGGGGTATAGATATAGGGCGGTACAGAGCGAGGTCAATAGTAAACTCGTCTCCCGATCCGTGCAAACCCGGTAACTCATCAGAAACACATCTGGAAATTCCCTAACCACGGAATATCCTCAAGCCTCTGCTCAACTCGGTGTCAATCCATGAGCCGATAGGCCTTACAACCTCCTGCATCAACCTCGGGGCCTTAAGGAAAGAGATCATCCGGTGGCCTTTGCTGGCTAACTCCTCTGAACACCGCTCTAGGGCGACCAGAGACTCAACACAACCTCCTTGGTATAGCAGTCCATGATAGCCTATGAAGCGATAAGCCAATCCATCCCGAATGACATCGATCTCTCTCAGAGGCAACACTATAAGGTGCGCCCTCAATCTTGCTGATCAATCAATCGAGCATCCCTGCAGACCTCTCCCAATGCGTAGTCATACCTGAGGTGTACTCACCTCAACCCATACCGTAACATCTCCCTATCCCCATGCAATCTACATGCCATATGAGGTGCAATAAAGAATCGTGGATCTGGATCCAAAGAATGCAAATGCCTCAATATCGAGATGAGAAGCATACCGGCTACAACATCGGGGAATCTGAGCCTCACTGCGCGTCATGGCATACACTGCGGCACAGGGCTGTGGTGGTGCCCAGACCCTCGGTCCTCACAAAGACCCTCGGCTCTACCACGGCCTCTACCTCGGCCCTCTGTCCGGATCCACCCACTCTACTCTCTGCATGCAGTGGTGGAACTCCAGCTCGTCCACTCCCGATGCTGAACTCTCAATGTATCAGGCAATCCTCGACTGATGCTCCGTCGAGCCGCACCTCAAACAAGCCCCAATAAGCCACCAACACTCCCATGTGTCTTCTATCACAATGTGGGCTGCTGGAAAATCGCCCGAGCCTCCGCCACTACCACTACCACGATCGATCAAATCTCCCCTACTGCCCAAATCCAGGTGTCTCGAACCTCCCGGAGACTGAAAGTCCCATACAGGCGCTTACTAAAGCTCCTGCCAGTCGCTCGACTATCCTTGGGCCCTTACCGGGACCCAATCTCGGCTGTCTCGTCTCTCATCACCGCTCCACTCTAACAGCGACCCTCAACTCAATGAATGTACCCATGTCCGACCAAGCCAACTGATGCACGGATCTCGGTGTTGAGGCCATTCTCGAACCTCCGGCCTTATCGGCCTCGGTCGGGACCATCACGGTAGCATAATCTATCGACTCATTAAATTTTACCTCATAATCGACCACCGACATCCTACCACCTTTAGTTCGAAACTCCGCATCTTCATATCAAGATAGACCTTGGGCATATAATTATCCTTGAAGGCCCTCAGAAACTCAGCCCATGTCAACAAGCAAGGCCTGGTGGTACTGCCTGGCACAGTCTTCCACCACTTATATCTTTGGGCCCCTGCAAGTGATCTTGCATAATCGAACCTCTCATCGAGTTCGCGATCCATCTGTCGAAGACTCTCTCTCCTCTCAACCATCCCTCGGCCTCGGCGGGTCTCAGATCTTGCCATAGAAATCTGACCCCCACCTTGCATGAAGTCATACCTCCTTTCTCGCCTCACGGAACTCGAGGAGGCAACTCCTCGACTGAGGCATAGATGACTCTCTACTTGCTCCCACGGATCCACAGTCGTCACCGGTACGCTCGAACTGATCACCTAGTACTGAAGACCTAAAACAAAACAAAAATTCTGATCAGTTTCAACAGTTCCATCTGATTCATACCTATATTGTTACTATTCCCAAAAGATGCCAAACCATGCTCTGATACCACCAAATGTAGCGCCCCCCTTACCATAGGGTATCCACCGGAACGCCCGTAGGTCATTCCGATACATATCCTACGACAAGAGACCACTACCGACAACAACTACTACACTCCTCATGGCATCACAATCATAAGACGGTAATAAGCGGCTACTTTTAAAACCAAACTAGATTCCATTTCATTCATTCAAAACTTAATAATTCTGGCTGTCGATTACTTTTTAAGTTACACATGTTTCACATCTTGTCTTATACAATAACCAGATCTAACTATCGGTCTCCAAAAGAAAGCCCACCGACCTTTGAGCCATTGTTTTCTCGCCAATCCATCAGATACTATCTTCTACAGATCCGAGGAGCTATCTGCTACATGCTAGGCACGAAAAATAAGTTGCAATTTTGGGTGAGTTTGCGAACTCGATGAGAAACCATCATCGATGGTTCTCCCAATTCATGCATCATATAAGCATGAAACAAGATACATGCGATAATTATACAAAACACAACATGAATACATCACGAGAATAATTACAGATCAAGATGCGGTAAATATACACCGGTAAAAATATTATGGATATAGAATCCGATGCAATGATACGTGTGACTCTTTTCCAGTTCATTTCAATATTGTGACCGAAAGCATATGCGGTGATCGGTATAGGCGCCGTCAGGAGAATTATCTCCCATCGAGCTCGAGGCTCGGTTCAGTATATCGAGCTCTAGGCTCGGTTCAGTACAGTGGCGCCTCGGTTCACAATTTTCCTTTTAACAGTGTGATGTATTTGTGCATGAATGCACATGTTTCACAACAGTAAACATGGTATTTCACAGTCCAATATTCAATTCAATTAAACAGTTACCTCATGTAAATTCACAGTCAGTAATACCACATAATTCCCGTAGGGCAATCAATCACAGTTATAATTCATGTAATCCCCGTAGGGCAGTCAGGTCACAACAATAATTCATGTATTCCCCGTAGGGCAATCAATTCACAGTTAACACATAGATTGGAATAACCAACTAGGTTACTCACCTAATAACTTCCACGCTAACGCCGGGAAGTCTCTGCCAAATCTGTGGAACGATGGTCCACTGGAGTCTCTATAGCAAAGTAAATGAATAACCATTACCATTGGTGTAAATGATTAAACAATGCACATGAAATCAGTAAAATATGTATAATGCATGTTCATGGCAAATCCCGGCCCTAATCCAATATTTCCTCATAATAAAATTCGATGAAAATTAGAAATCCATAAGCGCCGACGGTGCGCAATTCGGACCTCTATAGGTCCCCAATTAAATAAAGCAGTGTTTGAAGTTAAAATCGATAGAGGCTACGTCCAATTCCGTCTAAAATTCCCGTTTTCTCGAGAAAATGAAATTAAATATTCAACCAATCCGATGCCTCTGGAATTAGGTCAATCGGACGTCGGACGGAAAGTAATTGACAAAAGAACAATTTTACCAATTAATATCAAATAATAATCAAAATAAAATAAAATATATATATATATATATATACGGACGCGAGGCGAAATCGCCTCTCAGATCATGAGGCGGACGTCGCCTCATGACCCGACCCCTAATGCTCGCCATCGCGGCGCAATCTCGCCCTCGCGAGATGGCGAGCCTCGTCTCGCCTCATGAGCGACTTGTCGCCTCGCGAGGTGACCCCTCTCTTGCTTTCCTTCTTTCCAGATTACAAACTTAACTTCCAACTTCTAACTTTAAGCACACAACTCAGAAAAATACCCACTATACCTCATTGGAAAGCTTATGAAAAGCTCTACAACTCTCAAGAAGACCATAAAATCAATTCCAACCCTAAAATGTCAAAATCCCATCAAACCTTCTGCCTACTCAATTCTCAACTAACACAGGGCAGTACATTAACAATTTCACAACTCACATATTCTTCAGTAATAAATTACCACAAAATATGGTCAATAAGTTCACAATGTCCTCTACAACTTTCATGAACAACCCAAATTCAAATTCTATTGCAAACCAAGTCAATTAATTCACTCAATGTTACTGTCCCTGAAACCATGCAATTTGAGCAGTAAATTTATAACCAACATAACTCCCTGTAGACAAGTCATTAAAATCAGAGCTTTATACCCTGAAAAGATAGAATCCCAAACTTCAATTCTTCCTGAAATAACCAAACTCCAATTCAGCCTCTAACATTTTCAAATCTGTCATGCAAGTTTCTGACCTAAACAACACTTAATATCACAATATAGGTCCAGATTTTGAAATTCCATATTTCCCACATCTGACCTCCAAAACTTATAAGCCATATACCATTTTCAAGATCAATCTGATATCTAAAACTCTTCAGTACAATGCAAACCCCAAATCAAGTCACAAAAATTCCTAAAATTCCTCCAAACCCGAAAATGCACTAAATGTGCCAATCCAGCTAGGTTTCAGCCAATGCATGAAAACAGTCATCAGTAATCAGGTCATATCTCCTAACATACAACTCGAAAAATAGCAAGATCAGAGGCAATGGAAAGATAATCATATATGCTACAACTTCCATGAAGATCATTCTCCCTAATTCCATCTCAATTAATTCATAAAAATCAACAAAACTCAGATATTATGTTGCGGTTACTGTTCATAGGTCAATGGAACAGCAACTTTCCATGCCAAAATTCACCCTTCTATCATTGAAATTCAACAATACCTATTTCACACTAAATTGAAGCCAACATCCCAAAGTTTCAGTAGCCACTAACTTTACCTCATTTGCATTTCTATACTATAAGTTATGAATAAAACAGTAACATCAATTCAAATTCCAATTTTCCAGACTCAAGGCTAACCTTAGTTCAATCACTTTCAATACCTTTTTCACCTCATTAGACATCAAAATAAATTCAAATTAAATATCACTACAGTCATACGTACACTAGGGCTAACACTGAAAAATTGGCAGCATTAAATTCCATATGCAAACCTCATTCAAAAACTCAACCCTTAAATGAAAACTTACCTAACACCAAATCTCCTTCAAACCTACAAGGACCAACTTCTAAATCCTACACCAAGGTCTCAACTACCTTTCCTTCCCAAGCATGTACCATACTCATCATCATCTAGCTTTGATGGAATCAAAGATGATAGCTTAAAGATATGAAGAAAGATGAGTAAAGAGCAAACAAAGTCGATGGTTTTATGAAGAGTTTAAGTTGTAAGAGTTTCGGATGAGATAACCAAAATGTCTAACCATTTATCCTTCCTTTAAACACTTACACGTTCCAGAACAATGAAAAGAAGCATTAAATGTTGCTTTTAGATGGCAACATGTAATTGGCTCCTTTTCTTCTTTCTTTTTTATTATTTGAAAAGTCAAAATATTAGTTAATTAATCCGGTCTAAAATTTTACTCCATTTAACTCTAATGACCTTACTTTCAGTCCCAAAATAATGTACCCCATATTCTTGTACCATTGGGTAGCAATCTTTGCTACCAAGAATCGACGATTCGCGAATTGGCGATTTTACGGTCAGGAATTGTCTCCTAAAAATCCAGAAAAATTCCTAAAATCCCTAAAAATGTAAAACAATTAATGGTGCAGTCGAATAATTTTTCAAACTCAATTACTCCATTAACTTCACACGAAGTTCAATTTAAAACTAAGCGGAAAATGTCATGAATGCATGTATACTATGTGCATGTGCAACCAATCGATAATTATAGAGACTATATGCTGTATGTGCATGCCGAGATATAATTTAATATCCCGAACCCATCCTAATTACCAAAATGCCCTTCCTATAGGAGAGGGGATGTTACATCTGTTGAGAAAAGGGTTTGTTCCGAACTATTTCCAGTGGATCCGACATGGGGAACCCTTGGTTGCTAGTACCTCAAGGAGAACTGAAGAACATACATCTATGAACTTAAATGAGAATGATGTTGAGGATGGATATGGAAGAAATTATGTTGATGGACCGGAAAACTCTTACAGACAAATGGTGCACGATGGGCTCGGTTATACATTTGAGCCAAATGGGGAAAATGTTGACAAAGAACCTAACCCACAAGCAAAACAATTTTTTGACTTACTACAGTCAGCTGACCGAGAATTGTAGCCAAATTGTGAGACAATGACCCAGTTTTCATCAATTGCTCGCATATTGAACATAAAGAGTGAAGGTCATATTTCGGATCGCAGTTTTGATAAAATGCAGGTGATACAACGAATCATTGCTGCTGATCATACAATGGTTGATAGTTTTTACAATATGAAGAAACTTATTTGTAGTCTTGGTTTGCCTGTGGAAAAATTGACTGTTATCGAATCGGATGTATGCTGTATTGGGGAGATGATATGAACTTAGACCATTGCAAATTTTGTGGTCAACCTAGGTTTAAGCCCAGAAAACATTCAACAAAACAGAAATTAGTTCCATGGAAGCGGATGTATTATTTTCCTCTCACTCCTAGGTTGTAGAGGCTTTATGCTTCTGATGTGACTGCGTCTCACATGAGATGGCATGCTGAAATTGATCAGGAAGATGGAGTAATGACTCATCCATCAGATGCATTGGATGGAAACATTTTAATGACACCCATGTTTAATTTGCAGTTGACAGTTGAAATGTTCGGTTGGGATTGTCAACGAGTGGATTTCAACCTTTTGGTCAATCTGGTCAGCAATATTCTTCGTGGCCAATTATCATAACTCCTTATAATATGCCTCCTTGGATGTGTATGAAAGAGGCGTATATGTTCTTGACAGTGATTGTACCAGGGCCAACAAATCCAAAGAAAAAAATAGATGTGTTCTTACAGCCATTGATCTCTAAATTACGACAACTTTGGGACTATGGTGTTCAAACCTATGATGTATCTCATAAATAGAATTTTGTGTTGAGAGCAGCTTTGATGTGGACTATTAGTGACTTCCCAGCCTTTGCCATGTTATCTGAATGGACAACCGCTGGGAAGTTGGCCTGTCCTTATTGTGGCAATGATTCTGATGCGTTTTATTTGCCAAACGGAGGGAAAATATGTTGGTTTGACAATCATAGAAAATTTCTACTTGCAGATCATCCGTTTAGACGTAATAAATATAAGTTTAGAATAAATCTAATGGTAAACACCCGTTCTCCTCCTATAAAATCCGGTGAAGAGATTTTGCAAGAGATTGAGGAATTAGGCTTGCTGAAAGTAACAGAATTAGAGGCCGATGAAGTAAATTCAACCATTAGTCAGAGCTTTGGTTGGCAAAAACGAAGCATTTTTTGGGATTTGCCATATTGGAAAACGAATTTGATTCGTCATAATCTAGATGTGATGCACATTGAGAAAAACATTTTTGACAACTTGTTCAATACCATTATGAACATTGAAGGGAGGACAAAAAGACAATGCAAAATCTCGAGCTGATTTGTAACTTTTTTGCAAAAAAAAAAAAGAGTTACATAAAGATCTTCACACTGGTAAATATCCGAAAGCATGTTACACTTTGGACAAGAGACAAAAGGAGCTTCTATGTGAATGGTTGAAAAGTCTTAAGTTTCCTGATGGATATGTTTCAAACTTGGTGTGGATCTAAGGAAATACAAATTATTTGGGATGAAAAGTCATGATTGTCATGTATTTATGCAAAGACTGATCCCAATTGCATTCCGGGAGTTGTTACCCTCTAAGGTATGGGAAGCTATAACAGAGTTAAGCTTATTTTTTAAAAGCTTAACCTCAGTTGAAATCAACATTGGTGAAATGGAAAAACTAGAACATGAAATTCCCATAACTTTGTGCAAGTTAGAAGGCATTTTTCCTCCAAGCTTCTTTGACTGTATGGAGCATCTACCTGTGTATTTAGCACATGAGGCAAAACTTGTCGGTCCAGTTCAATATTGATGGATGTATCCATTTGAGAGGTAAGTGGACAAATATTACTGCAATAACCATTTACAAGCTTTATCAACTACATTCTAATAGCTATTTTTCCTTATATATGTATTTGCAGCACTTGAAAAAAAATGTTAAAAACAAAGCTAGAGTTGAAGGTTCCATATGTAATGCCTATTTAGTGGAGGAAGCTAGTACGTTTTGTGGGTATTATTTTGAGCCGCATGTTAACACAAGAGCAAGAAAAGCTCCTAGTAATGATGATGGGGGATGAATGAGTCATTCTGATGGAAACTTGTCCATTTTTTCATATTCTGGATGAACATATGGACGTGCGACAAGAAGAATGTTAACTAAGGAAGAAATTGAGGCTGCACATGGTTATATTGTATTAAATTGCGAAGAGGTTTTGCCTTTCGTTCAGTAAGTTGCACATGAATATTTTTGTATTAACCTTTGTGTGTTGTTCATCACTAAAAATAGTCATTATGTATTTAAATTATACGAGATATTGTTACGGGAGATAATGTTGGGTATAACGCAAAATGATTTAAATAAAGAAGTTGGAAAACACTTTTCTCGATGGTTCGAGAGATATGTAAGTTTTCACTTACAAGTCATCTTAATTATTATTAAAAGGTATATTTTGTGTTTCTCGTGAAACTAAAATCACTTGATTACAAAATTTATTTTGTAGGCTTTAGAAAATCAATCGAGAACAAGATGATTTGTGATCTTACAAAGGACCTCTGAACTGTTAAATCGTTATCCGGTGTATTTTATTAATGGATACAACTATCATACAGAATGTCATGGACATAACATGTCAATAATAAGCGATGGGGTTTCAATACGTGGAGAAATGATGGATTACTATGGAAAATTTATTGAAATACTAGAAGTTGAATACCTTACTTTGCCAGTCAAACGATGTGTGATATTTAAATGTGACTGGTATGACCCGACATCAAATGTTGGAGTAAAGGAACATAGACAATACAATTTAGTTGAAATCAATCAACGAAGAAGATTGAGACAATTTGAACCTTTCGTCTTAGTTGTGCAAGCTAAACAGGTTTATTATATCCCTTTTCCAAGCTTACAACAAGATAAGACAGATTGGTTAGCGGTTTGCAAAGTTAAACCTAGAGGTATTTACTGAATCACATGGAAGAAGATCATAGTCTTGAAAGTGAGGCGTTTAGGAAGATGTGACTTTTATCAATGCATCATTACGTGTATGACGATAATGAACTTTTGAACGATCCATCAAACGAATTTGCCAATATTTCATCTGGAGAGGATGACGAGGGTCTGAGATCTGACAAGGAGCCAGAATTTGATTCTTATTCTTCTGAAGAAGAAGATGATTGTAATTTATCATTAAGTTTTGATAGCGAATGACTTGTGTTTGTAATTGCATATTTTAACTTAAATATTAACATTATTTTCATTTAATTATATTATGTTAGGTATTTCATTGAATTTCTTTGGAAAGGAATGTCGACATGGCGATTGGTTCCGGACGGTAAAAATTCTTTCCGTTGGGAGGAATGTGGCAAAATTGTCCCAGCCTATGGAATCAAAACTACAGAACATCTCGCTCCATTATACGGTATCGATCGTTTGCCTTCTATGGCCGGTCTGTTTCTTGAAGGTTTTTAGTATGATCTGCACGTCGACTCTTTCCGTGTTATAAACATCTCATAACATTTATTAAAGTTATCATACATATTCTCATTTCATTGTCAATCTTACATGTTAAGCTTCCTTTAAACTTGAAGAGGACATGTATGCCGATAAAGGTGACAGCAATGTCACGACAGCTTATAACGGAATAGGAAGATCAGGTATTGTCGACAATTCTACTATTCCTCAAACCTCGCCTGCACAATCACGTATGCATTAATATATCATTTTCGTTACTTATATGATTTTTTAATATCACGGTTTCAACATTTCTTCACTGATTAGGTTTTAGGTAGATTTGTTTCTGTTAGTAGTTCATCCGGAGAATTAGTCTTCCATTCTAAGACCAGGAACTCATTCACTGTTTCCTCAACAAGTATAGCTATAGCTTCAAAACTATTGCAAGAATGTGATCAACAACGTATAACAGGTGGGCGAAGTTTCACTATTTCCATTGGTGCGTTTGAACATGCAAAAACCCTTCTCGGGAATCCAGACATTGGGGACTCTTTTACCTTTACCGACTCCCATGTTATATGGAATAAAAAAAATGATTATATCAATGTGCTTTCGTACTGCCATACATTATTACACTAAGCTTTCACGTTGATTTATTGTTGTATCTGTAAGACTTCGTTAAATATTGCATATTTATATTATTGTTAAGGTTCATTTATTGTTGATAACAATATGTTAACCTTCATATATTGCCATAGTTTCTTCTCTATGTGTTGTGTAAAATATTGCTTTCAAATTATTAATTGTACATGTAAAGAATTGGGAAAAATTGAATTTCAGGAAAAGAATGGGACCGAAGAGACAACGTGAAGTCATGCGACCGAGGTTTCAAGTCATGTTCGGGGGAACTTACAGTGAAGGTGGTTCATCACAATCAGTCATTCCTACTGACTCACCTCCTCCATCTCTCGTGCCAAGAGTTGCAGTTGAGGCATCACCGGCCTTTCTCGACTACACCATCCCCTACGCAGCGCATATATAAATCCAACACCAGTAGCAGGAGCGGGAGGCGTCCGTCGACTGGCGAGGACTGATGGAAGAAAGTTTGTTTTATTGTCGATGACCATGAAGTGAAATCAAAGCACTTCACAATTTGCTTATTATTAACTTTTACTTTTATCAATTTTACATAGGATAACATAATTTGGCATGTTAGGTTGGTTAAATCTGGACCAACTTCAAAAATATGACTTCTCGTTCAAGCAAAGAATTGAACCGAGGGTTATGTGTGGAAGAATTTATCGACACCACAAAGCGATTATACTTTCAGGAGTTTGAGGTACAAATAATAGTTATTTTCTTGTTACATTGCTTTATATTCACAATGTTCATAAAAATTTTAACATTTTGTTATTCTTACTCTTCTTATTTCAGAAAGAATTTTATTGGGATTCTTGTTTCGACATTAGCATGTATCAACAATGGGAAAAGAAAGTTCGTATACGTTATCGCGATTTAATTAATGCGATACGCAAGGTTGGTGCACGACCGCATTATATTTCGGAAGAAATTTGGACTCGTTAGACTGAATATTGGACATCACCTGTGGCAATGTCCATATCAGAGCGTAATTCGGCCAACAAACGTGGAGGGCCGGGGGGTGCGAGTCTTCCAGTTCATACGGGAGGATCAATTACCCACTACGAGCATGCACATAGACTAGTAAGTATCTACTCTCTCACACCAATTTTACATATATTTTGCTTCGCTTTATTGAATATAGTGATTATGATATAAATGTCTGGTGCCATATATGGCTGTGTGAAGTTGTTTTCTTTGTTGAACAGGGGGCAAATATCATATATATAGATGAAACTCTGGTAAAAAAATTTTAAATTCTAGTTAACATCTGACAATTTAAGTTATACGTGTAGGAAAAGTCATTGGGCACGAAGCCTACACCTATCTAGGTATTTTTGCACATCCACACGAAGAAACATGATGGTGTCACCTTCATCAATACTCGATGTAGAGAACTGAATGTAAGTGAAATTAACATATTTTAATAATTTCTTAACAATTATACCTTAATTACTAATGTAAAGATTGCTTCCTAATAGGAACAAATATAACAAAATATTCAGCGACAATCTCAGGAGGAACAACCTATAGACGAGACTCAGACATATCTTGATGTCGTGGGTGGTAGGGACCGTCGTGGAAGAATATTCAGCCTGGGCTCATATGCAAACACCTGTTATTCGCGCTCTTCCCTTTCTAGTACAGCATCATCTGCTCGGCCATCCCAAATTCATGACGTATCGGAGCTCCGGGCCACAGTGGACACATTGAGGGAGCAGCTAGTTAATCAACGTGAGGAGCATATGGAGGAGATAGCTAAGATGAGAGACGAGATTAGTCTGCAGATGAGAGAACAGCTGAGAGCAGAGATGACTCAGCAGTTGAGACAGGAGATGAGTCTGTAGATGAGAGAGGAGATGAGTCTGCAGATGAGAGAGGAGTTGAGTCGACAGATGAGTGAGAAGATGAGGACGGAGCTGGAGCAGGTATCAAAGATCAGAGAGTCGATGAAGCAGGCAGCTAAGAGGAGAGAGGAGATGGAGCGGCTTACTAAGATGAGAGCGGAGGTGGAGCAGATGATTAAGGAGAGACAACACGTGGGCGGATGGCTCGTGAAGATCTGTTGTTAAAGAGGGAAGCGATTCGAACATCCATGATCACCACGACGTTAGCTTATCATTGTCATTTGTTTTCAATTAAAAAACATAAGATTTGTTCTTTCTTATTTTTAATTATTAAATTAAATTCTTTATATGTTTTATTATTTATTAATTTTCTCATTATTCAAACTATATATACAAATTAATATATTATGAACAAATAATATAACGTAATACAAATAAATAAAGTATATATATAATATAACATTGTTATAACAACAAAACAACGAAATAAAAATATAATAAGTTCTTACCGACGGAAACTTTTTCGTTGGAAATGATAATGATATTTACCGACGGTCAAAAAAACCGTTGGAAAAATTGGTTGAAGATACTTTTGCCTCACCGACGGAACAAAAGACCGTAACTAAATTTCTCCGACGGAATCTCACTTGCCCCTTCCGTCGTTATATAAATACCGACAACAAATTGTCGTCGTTAATACCGTCGTTAAATATCGACGAAATATTTCGGTCGGTATTTTTACCTACGAGAACTTCACCGACCAATTTTTTCGGACACCAAATTCTGTCGGTGATTAATTTCACTGACGGAAATGTGTCATTTACCAACGGTAATTTCCGTCGATAAAATGATAATTTCTTTTAGTGTTAATTGATGGCATATCTCACAAAAGTTAAGAGGAGCTTAGGGGCCTAAAACTATATTTAAAATAAATATATTGATATGCTCCCATCAAGCATGTCGTCAATTAATGGGCAATTACCATAAAATTGAGAATTTATTTACCCACTAAAATAGTGAATGTTGGACTATCTTATGTGTTATTAAAAATACCCAAAAAATAAGAATTATCTTACAATTAAATGACATATTAAAATTTTGTTTTCTCTCTTTTGCATAGGATTCATCTTATCAAGCTCACATAATACTAATGGATCTTATTTTCAAAATCTGATCCATTTTTAACATTTCACAAATTTTCAAGTTCTTCCTCAATTCTCCGCAACAATGAATTTAGTTTCTTACTGTGAGTTCCATAGAAAGTTTTAGAAGTTTATTAGTTATAGAAATATTAAGTCAAAAATATATATTTTTAGATCGTAATTATATATCATTTATTTAGAATTTAGCCTATTTCTAATATTCAATTAATCCTATTATTGAACAAGATATTCTTGAAATTTCTATTGTCAAGGGTTATAAGGCTCCTGATCTTATCAAAATGAGAGATGCAAATATGGAGACCTAACATATATAGTTTTGGGAGAATATTACTCAAATTGTTGTTAAGAACTTATTAAAAAGAGAATTTTTATTTCCCAATATTTATGAGGAACGCAGTTCTTGATTCAAAAATTTAGATGTACATTATCCAAATATACTTATTAGTAATATTGACAATGATATTTAGAGGCCAGTTATCAAAAAATGCATGCTCAAATTTTTTCAGTTTATCATGAATTGTTATGCCTCTTCACCTTTGCTTAGGGTAAAATATGAAAAGGTCCTTTGGAAGCATGAAGACATCAAAAGATAACATATTCAACAACGCAAAAAGTATTGTGAAGATGACTAACTTAAAATTTTCAATTGTGATTGAGAAGAAGAGTGATGATAGGGATGATAATGACATGAAGAAAATTGATACGTGATTATTCACATTATTGAATATTTTAACTACACATAGTAAGAGCTGTGGATTTTCAAATGTTGATATTCATTAAAGTTATATTCCTATCAGATTAAAATGAAGTAAAATTCATACTTTTTAGTCATCCAACAAGAATGTAAATGTGAACTCAGAGTTGGGAATTGGCTTGGCAATTCTTTATTGAAAAAGCATCAACGAAACATGATCTTCCATTTCGTACCATGCCACCTTTCTTTTGTGCAGTAACTTAAGTTAGCAGAGGAGCCCTAATTATCTCTCCAGGATAATAAGTGACCATGCTTGTATTAACTACGTCATCAGTTTCAGAATTTGTGTCAGACCTAAGAAAGGTGAAGATTTTTTTTATGTTTTTACTGTTACTGATTTTGTGCCAATAGACACTAAATTCATTGAGAATTACTTAATTTTACGAGTAGGATTCACCAATTGGAGATTTAACTCAATTAATTTGAAATACTGAATTGTTCTATACTCTTAAAATTTTAACGATCTCATATGTAATTTATTACAAACGTTAACATTCTTTTTGTTTTTTTGGCCAAATTTGGTCTTAGGTTCTTTTTTTAATCTTTAGTTGCTTGTGAAATTAGGGTTAATTTTCACCAATAATAACAAATTCACCTTGAGCACTATTGTCTAGATGAATAGAGTGTGAGCGATTATATTAAAAATTACACTAAATAAATTCCAAGAATGATTGGAGGGTCCTGAAATGGTTCCATTTAAAACCCAACATTTTAGGCAAATTCATGTAATTTGATAGTACAATAAATTACTACAACTATGTTCGACAATAGCTATTAAATATACAAATAAAAACATCATAATTTAACAAAGTTCAGCTAATTATACTTACTTCCTTGAACACTACTAAATTAATATTTCACTATTTTCAAAAATAATCTGAGATGAAATATTACAAAGAGAGGAAATTTTGCCTTAAGGAAAGATAAACAATTTTGGGATGTATTTAACTAAGAAGGAGGCTCCTTTTATGGCTTTAGGAATCTCCATTCTCACAAATTTTGACATGGGATTGTAGGATGAGCCACAATTTTGACTACTCAACAATCTCCACCTTGGCGAATTCCACTTTTCAAATCTCTCACAAAACTTCGACTTTAGTAGTGTTTTCAAATCGTTCACCACCTTTATCAACATATCAGCGGGATTCTTAGTGGTCTTAATCTTACGGATTGCTACTCTACCTTCTTCCATAACCTCTTGTACAAAGTGATAACGAATATTGATATGCTTCATCCTTGTATAGTAATCCTGGTTCTTTACTAAAAGGATAGAACTCTGACTATCACAGTGCACTTTAATGTGCTTCTATTGAACCCCTAATTTACGAAACAATCCTTGAAGCCAAATTGCCTCCTTAATAGTCTTTGTAACTGTCATATACTCTACCTCCGTAGTCAACAAAGCACTTGTTGACTATAAGGTAGACCTCCAACTGACTGGTGCCTTTGTAAGAATAAACACATAGCCAGTAGTTGATCGATGCTTGTATAAATCACAGGCATAGTCGAAATCATAATATCCGACTACATATTAACCATCTTAATTATCTCGCTAAAATGTCAAACCAACATCTACAGTGTTCAAAATGTACCGTGTAATCTATTTCACAACATGCCAATGTTCCTTTCCTTTCCAGGATCATGCATGTATCTGCTTACAAACCCAACTGCCTGTGAAATGTCAGGCCTTGTACGCATTATAGCATACATCAAGCTACCAACAACATTTGCATATGATACTTTTGACATGTATTCTCATTTTGCATCATTTCTTAGAGACAAAGATGCACTGACCTTGAAACAAGGAGTGAATGGAATATTGACAAACCTTGACTTTTCATTCAGGCCTAAATGTTTTAGTACCTTTCTCAGATATTGTTTCTGAGTTAAACAAAGTCTCCTCAATTCCTTATTTTTGCTTATTAATCTTCTTAGCTTCACTTAGATCTTTCATTTCAAACACCTTGTCCAACTGAATCTTCAATCTCTCAATTTCTCTTACGTTCTTTAAAACTTTCAGCATATCGTCAACATACAGGAAAAGATACATGTAGGATCCATCTTGTAGCTTATGAAAATATGCATAGTGATCATATTTGCTTCTTATGTACTTTTGCTCCATTGTAAACTTGTAAATTGCTTGTACCACTACCTTGGAGATTGCTTGATCATCTGATGATTTTACAAGCTTGCATATCATATTCTCTTTTCAATGAACTTTAAAACCTTGGTGAGTCATATAAATTTCCTCCTCTAAGTCTCCATTTAAAAGCGTAATTTTACATCTTGTTGAACTATAGTGTCACCAAAGCCAACAAAATTAAAATAGAGGAATGTTTTACAAATGGAGAAAAACTTCATTTTAATCAATTCCTTGGTTTGAGCATAGCCTTTGGTCTTGCTAGGCTTGCTTTATAGCGAACATTATTCTTGTCGAAATCTATCTTTCTTTGCATATATCTATTTGCATCCAATTGCCTTCTTTTCTTTTGAGAAACTAGCTAACTTCCACGTTTGATTCTTATGAGAGAATGCATTTCTTCATTCGTAGTTATCCTCCACTTATCTTCTTCTAAACTTCCTTCCTTATAAGTGGTAGGAATGTCATCAATTTCAATTGGAGATGTATAAGCCACCATATCAATATAACGAGTAGGTACTTGAATGTTCCTTTTTGGCTTTCTCAATGCAATTGGTAATTATTGCTGTGGAGGTTCTTGGGTTGGAATCTCTTCTTCATCTAGCTCCTCTTTTACCATAAGAGTTTTTGCATCTGCTTCATCATTTGTTAGGGTAACAATGCTTCCTTCAAACTCCACATGTTTTAGAGTGCCATCTGTTTGTTCAATATTTTCAGTTGTCACTTTTATTAACATGGTAGATTCATCAAAGGTAACATCCCTCCTGAAGATTATTTTCTTTGACTCTAGGCACCAAAGACAATATCCTCACATCAGAGGTAATCCCTATGAAAATTGCTTTCTTTGCATCTAGATCCAACTTTAACTCCTTAATAAGATAGCATGTAGTGGAACTAAACACCTGCAAGGAATCATAATTTATAGCAGGTTTTCCAAATCATTATTTCAAAGGTGTTTTACCACCAATAGCTGTTGATGGAAGGCGATTGATAAGATGAAGTGCATATGTAACAATCCCAGCCTAAAATTCTCTACCTAACCTAGAATTGGACAATATACACCGAACTTTTTCCAGTAATTTTCGATTCGTACATTCTACCATCCCATTTTGTTATGGTGTATCCTTGAATGTGAAGTGTTTGACAATACTTTCATCTTTATAGGCTTTTAAAATGGATCACTCTGTACTCCCCACCATTATTTATCTGATTTAATCCTTTTGCTATTTGAGCTTCCACCATCTTCTTCCATTTAAGAAAAACTTCCAGCACTTCATCCTTAGTCTTCATAGTATACACCCATACTCTCCAGGAAAAATCATCAACAAAGGTCACATAATAGTGTTTTCCTCTAAAAAACTATTTTGGAAGGTCCTTATATATTAGAATGAACATAATCCAAAATACCCTTTGTATCATGGATTGAAGTCTTTGAATTTCACTGTTGTCTACTTCCTTTGACACAATGCTCATAAAAGTATAATTTGCAAGCCCAAACTCCTTTCAACAATCCTTGATTTATTAATATCTTCAAGGATTTTTACTTGCATGTCTAAGCTGTATATTACAACCTGGTTGCTTCTAGCTCTTGATCATCATTAGAAACTCTTTGTTGTTGTTCAACAACTACATTACCTTGGTAATAATATAGGTTTTGTTTTCTTAAATTCCTTTCATTACCATAAATGTACCAAAGCTAACTTTTATTACTCCATTTGATGTTTTTATAGTGTAGCCCTTTAATTCTAGGACTCCCGTAGAAATGTGATTCTTCGTCAAACTTAGCACATATCGACATCTGTCGAGTCACAGTTGTTCCATTATGATTCCTCATGTAAATTGAACCAATCGCATTTGTGGTGTAGGGATTGTCATTTGTTGTGTAGACAACTCCACCTTCTAGCTCTCTAAAATTAGAGAACCAATCCCGATTGGGACACATATGATGTCTAGAACCTGAATCTAGCAACCATGGACTAGAAGGGCTTATTGAGGATCTAAAAATCAATGAAAAATCTGAGTCTGCATCTTCACATTCAGATTCGCAACAACCTTTCTCTTATTAGGTTT
This sequence comes from Erythroxylum novogranatense, assembly GCA_029891385.1. Classification (NCBI taxonomy): domain Eukaryota; kingdom Viridiplantae; phylum Streptophyta; class Magnoliopsida; order Malpighiales; family Erythroxylaceae; genus Erythroxylum; species Erythroxylum novogranatense. The sequence goes on along the minus strand of JAIWQS010000236.1, from coordinate 1,137,013 downwards.
GTTTTTATTCTTCAACTTTGGACAATCCTTTTTACAGTGTCTTTTTTCTTGAAAAAAGGCACATTCATCTTTGCTCAATTTGAGCCTCGACTTCGATCTCCCTTTTTCTTCCTTTAGTGCGGCTTTGTGAGCGGCCTTTAACTGCCAAAGGTTACATTGCTCTACTTATCGTTCTTCCTTTGTCTTCCTTTTCAATTCATGACTGTACAAAGTAATTGTAACTTCACTAAAAGACACAATAACTTTCGCTTAAATTAAAGTAGTTTCAAGTAAATTCAAATTCCATAGGAAGGGATCACAACAACATCAACGCCAGATCTTCATCTTCAAATGTCACATCCAAATTCATTAAACTAGTAACTAACTTATTAAAACTAGTGATGTGATCATTTATAGTGATACTCGAAACATAAAAGAAACGAAACAGTCTCTTCTTCAAATGGAGCTTATTAAATTTGTTTTCTTTAAAATTTTCTTTCAATGTGTTCCTGATTTAGAAGCGAAGTTTCTTTCGAGAAAGTATACTTTTGCTCTCTGGAAAGACACAATCGAATTGTACCACATGTCAAACGATTTATAATCTTCCAATCTTTCTCCTCAATATCATTTGGTTTCTTTTCTTCAATAACAATGTCAAGACTTTGCTAAAAGAGAGCATCTTGAACCTCGCTTTGCTATATGCCAAAATGACCCATGTCATCAAAAATCTCTATTGCAAATATTGCATTTGTCTCAATAGCCCTTACCAGAATAGACGAGGAAGAAGTTGTTAGTGCAGTCATATCTTTAATTTATGCCATCTCTACTATAATTTCTATTTAATAGTTGTCAATGCGGAATGCCAATAGCCTAATTAAGAAAAGTTTCTCTGATGTGGAAGAGTAGACAACACTGCAACCACAAAGCATACTAAGAAAAAACCTTGGCTCTAATACCAATTGTTGTGAAACTTAGGTTAATTTCTATCAATAATAACAAATTTGCCTTGAGCACTATTGCCTAGGTGAATAAAGTGCGAACGACTTTATTGAATAATCACACCAAATAAATTTCTAGGAAAGACTGGAGGATCACAAACGGTCCCACTTAAAACTTAATTTTCTAGATAGAATTTTCCTAGACATGTAATTTAATAGCACAATAATTCACTACAACTATACCCGACAATAGTTATTAAATAAACAAATAAAGAATACTAGAATTTAACAAAGTTCAGCCAGTTATGCCTACTTCCTCGAATACCACTAAATTCATATTTCACTATTTTCAAAAAATAATACAAGTGAAATATGACAAAAGGAGGGAGGGAATTTTGCCTTGAGGAAAGACAAACAATTTTGGGATGTATTTAACTAAAGAGGGGAGGCTCCTTTTATGGCTTTAGGAACCTCCACCTTTCCCACAATTTTTCGATGTGGGATTATGAGATGAGCCACAATTTTTGACTACTCAACATTGTTAAGTCAAACCAGACTTCACGTATTAAATAATTTTGATGATAAACAAAGAGAAATATACAAATGAAAAGTAGATGGATGCATAAGAAGAAAAAGCAAAAGGAAGAAAAAACAGACGGAAGAAAACAGAAGGAAGGAATAACGAGCGGAAGAAAAGCGAAGGAAGAGAAAAAGAGCGGAAGAATAATGAGGCGGAAGAATAGCGAGCGGAAGAAAAGCGAAGGAAGAAAAGCGAAGGAAGAAAAAAGCAGACGGAAAAAAACAAAAGGAAGGAAAGCGAGCGGAAGAATAATGAGCGGAAGAAAAACAAAAGGAAGAAAAAGCATAAGGAAGAAAAAGCGAGGCGGAAGAAAAACGAAGGAAGGAAAGCGAGCGGAAGAATAATGAGCGGAAGAAAAACATAAGGAAGAAAAAGCGAAGGAAAAGCAGGCGGAAGAATATCGAGCGGAACAAAAAGCGAGCGGAAGAAAAGCGAAGGAAGGAAAAGCGAGCGGAAGAATAACGAGCGGAAGAATAATGAAGGAAGGAAGCGAGCGGAAAAAATAACAGCGGAAGAATAACGAAGGAAGAAAAGCGAAGGAAAAGCGAGCGGAAGAATATCGACGGAACAAAAATCGAGGCGGAAGCTTTACGAAGAAAAAAGCGGGCGATACAAAAATCGAGCGGAAGCTTTACGAAGAGAAAAGCGGATGATCTGAATCGACGAGAAGAAAGAAACATCGATTTAAAGGCGATTCTGAGTTAAAGCTGAATAACCGTTTCTTTAAAGATTCAAAGCGAGATATTCAAGAAGCAGTTGAAGATCGATTATAAATAAAGTCGAGATTGAAGTAAAAGCGACTTTTGAAAAAGTGAATGAAACTCGAGTATTCAAACATCGACTATCGAGAAAAATTGTGAACTATTTTTCGAGTGTACATTGTTAAGGCGACTCTTTGTAAAAAGCTCTTTATTAGTTTTCATTTTGAAAAGTGTTACGGGTAGCTGAAGAGGCTAAGAGTAAAAGAATACTTGTTGTTAAGAGACTGAAGAGGCTCGGTCAAAGAATACTTGTAAGCAGTTCGGAGATAGTGAAATCTCGAAGGATATCGAGGATGGGCGTAGCCCACGGTTTAGGGTGAACCGGGATAAATTGTCGTGTTTCTCTCTAACTCTTACTTTACTTAAATCGTAGTTCTCATTATTATCAAAGGTTTTCAAACTAGTCGAGAATTGATTTAAGATAAGTTTTACGAAAGAACAAGCAATTGTTAGTGAAGGGATTACGAAAAGTTTATCACAATTCAACCCCCCTTCTTGTGTATCTTGATCATATTATTACTCAATATATTAACGCGTGTGATTTACTTCAATTGGTATCGAGCAAGGTGTTCAAGAATCACTCTAATAAAGTGTAAACTAAAGAAAATGGTGGAATCACACACGTATATTGCGAAGGAGCCTCGGTCACGGACCTCCGAGCATTCAATGGTGAAGACTACCACTATTGGAAGGATCGGATGAGATTGTTTATCGAGTCTACTCACATTGACCTTTGGGACATCATCGAGAATGGACCATACTCACCTGAAGATGATGATAAAATCAATTTCACGAGAAAGATGGACGGTGAAAGCGAAGCAAGATTTCAACTAAACTCAAAGCGAAATTTTCTTGAGTTGTGCATTGAAGCGAAGCAAGTATGACAAAGTTCATGGATGTGATACTGCCAAAGAAATGTGGGATACATTATCAATTGCACATGAAGGAACAAATCAAGTCAAGGAGTCCAAGATAAGTATTTTGGTGCATCGATCGAGTTATTCAAGATGAAAGAAGAAGAGACCATTGATCAAATGTTTGGAAGATTCCAAACAATTGTTAATGGACTAAAAGCTCTTGGAAGAGCGTCTAATAGTCAAGACCATGTTCGAAAGATTTTGAGGAGTCTGCCCAAGATGGAGACCCAAAGTAGCTAGCTGTCTGAAGCCAAAGACTTAAGCGTCTTGAAGCGATGAATTGCTTGGATCGTTGAAGATACACAAAGTAGAGCTTAATGCGGAAGATAAGCCCAAGAAAGAGAAGTCCATAGCGCTCAAAGCAAGTCAAAAGAATCACAAAATCCGAAGAAGAAAACAAAGAGGAACACATCAAAGGCTTTAAAGATTGAAGAAGCAAAGGATGATGATTCGATGAAGTCGAAATCTGAATCAAGTGATGAAGACAATGAGCTATCTTTCATTTCAAGAAAGATAAGAAGAATGTGGAAAAAGAAGTCCAAAGGAAATTCAACATTTAGAAGGAGCAATGCGCAAAGACGATGAAAAGTCTATAAAGCATCCGTTACATGTTATGAATGCAAGAAGCGGACATTACAAGTCAGAGTGTCGATGTTGAAAAGACAACCTAAAAGGAGTAGGGATAACAAGAAAAGCATGATGGCAGCGTGGGAAGATCTGGACTCATCGAATCGGATACAAGTTCGAGCGTCGAACATGCTAACATATGTCAGTATTGAAGAAGAAAGTGATGAGGAGGTAACTTCTAGCTATAATGATATACAAGATGCATACTCGTAATTGTTAGAGGATTCTCATGCTATTACGAAGCGGTACAAAGTTGTTGAAGAAGAAATATGTAGAAAACCTCAAACATACTCATGAGATAGAGTGAGAATATAAGTTTGAGAAAGCAAGTTGAGGAATTGAATAACAACAAAGTTGTAGATAGATCCGAAGAGATTAATCAATTGAAGCGAGAATTAATAATCTCTCGATTGATCTAGCTAAATTCTGAGATAGTACAAAAAGATGAATGAAATGATAGGAAAATCTGAGACATCAGAGGATAAAATTGGATTAGGGTTTACTAAAAATAAGCCCCGAATTACGTAAAATCAATTGCTCAAAAGATAAGAAAAGATATCAATCGAGGTTTTCGAAAAGGTCATCAACGTTTTCATTCTACACCTTATTATCATTCATTACATCATACTAACCCTAAAGGACCCAAGAGAATCTAGGTACCTAAAATAAGATAATATCTCTGAAATCCTTCTTTGGAAGAACCAATAAGCACCATTGGTATTTGGACGATGGATGCTCGCGTCACGTAATGAGGAAACAAGTCATGTTCCTAGATCTTGATCTGAAAGGAGGATCGGTAACTTTGGAGATAACCAGCGGGAAAGATAATCGGGTTTGGTAAGATTGGTAAGAATTCCCATGCATGCATTAACAACGTCTTACTAGTTGATGGTTTAAAGCATAACTTGATAAGTATTAGTCAATTATGTGATTACGGTTTTGAAGTTACTTTCAATCAAAATTTTGTGAAGTCGAAACAAAGATGGTTCCATCTTCTTTTCACCAAAAAGACGAAACAATCTTTACAAAATTGATTTAGGCGATTTTCGGTCTCAAAATATTTCATGTTTTTATCTCTGAAGATGAAAGGCGATCGGCATAAAAACTAGGTCATGTCGGTTTTAAACATATTTCAAAACTTTTGAAACATGATTTGGTAAAGGTTTGCCACAAATTCGTTTTGACAAAGATTTCTTTTGTGAAAGTTGTCGAGAAGGGAAACAAGTTAAAACCTCTTTCTCTTCAAAACATTTTGTAACGTCATCTAGACCACTTGAGTTGTTACATATGGACTTATTTGGTCCAACAAGAACAATAAGTCTTGGTGGAAAGAAGTATGGACTTGTGATTGTTGATAATTTTACAAGGTTTTGTTGGATACTTTTTCTATCACATAAAGATGAGTCTTTCAAGTGCTTTAGAAACCTTTCCATGAGGTTACAAAATGAAAAAGGAATGTCTATAGCCAGCATAAGGAGTGATCATAGTGGAGAATTCGAAAATGAGAAGTTTAGAGTATTCTGCGAAGAAAATAGAATTTTCCATAACTTCTCCCTTGAGACTCATGAGAGAATGGAGTTGTTGAGAGGAAGAATAGGGCGATTCAAGAGATGGCGAGAACAATCTTGTGTGAGATGAATCTTCCTAAATACTTCAGGCGGAAGGCATCATCTGACATGCTACATTCGAATAGAGTGTTCTTTGCGACCAATCTTGAAGAAAACTCCTATGAGTTGTGGAATGGAAGGAGACCAAACATTTCTTATTTCCATCCTTTAAATTTGCAAGTGCACTAGTCGAACACAAAGGAAGCTCGGACAAATTTGATGCAAAGACATTTTCAGGAATTTTCTAGGCTATTCTCTCACTTGAAAGGCATTTAGAATCTTCAACCTCACCTCAAAGGCATTGAAGAAACTATTCATGTTAAGTTCGATGATAGCTCTCAACCCAATAAGGAAGAGGAATCGAAGATGATCTTTATTACGATGCCTTTGGCGCAAATCTGAGGAAGTATCTTCATCGAAACACCTCATGATGAAAAGATGGACATTTCTAAAATTTTGAGTTAAAGAAAGATTGGAGATACAAAAGCTTTCATCTAAAGAGTCAATTATTGGAGAAACCTCGGAAGGTGTAAAACAAGGTCGAGTTAGGAAGAGAAGCCAACATGGCATTTATATCGAAGTAGAACCTAAGAAGATTGATGAAGCTCTAAAAGATGAAGCATGGATATTAGCTATGCAAGAGGAGTTGAATCAATTCGGTAGGAATAAAGTCGGTCCTTAGTTCCTAAACACGAAAAGAAATCCATTATTGGTACTAGATGGATATTCAAGAATAAGCTAGGCGAATCGGGAAAAGTAAGTCGCATACAAGGCAAGATTAGTAGCACAAGGCTATAATTAGCGAGGAAGGAATAGACTACAATGAGACATATGCTCCAATGGCAAGACTTGAAGCAATAAGGATCTTGCTTGCATATGTTGTTTGCCATGACATAAAGCTTTTCGGTGGATGTAAAAGTGCATTTCTGAGCGGTTTTATAGATGAAGAAGTCTATGTCAAGCAACCTCCTGGATTTGAGGATATAAAGTATCCAGATCATGTCTGACTTCATAAAGCCTTATATGGACCAAAGCAGGCCCTAGAGCATGATATGATCGTCGAGGCTCATTTCTTATAGGAAATGGATTTACTAGAGGTAAAGTAGACAAAACTCTTTTAGGAAGAACTTGAATAATGATTTTATTATTGTGCAAATCTATGTTGATGATATTATTTTGGAGCAACCTCAAAAGGTTATGCATGAGCTTTGAAAATATGATGAAAAATGAATTTGAGATGAGCATGATGGGTGAGTTAAAATTCTTTCTTGGATTGCAAGTAAAGCAAACTAAGGATAAGATTTTATCCATCAACAAAATATATCAAAGAATTGTTGTCTAAGTTTGATATGTGCGTGTTAAAAGTATGTCTACACCGATGCATCCTTCAAACTTGTTGTCAAAAGACGAAAGTGGTAAGAAGGTGGATCAAACCCTATTTAGAGGATGATTGGTTCTTTGCTTTATCTTCTGACAAGTAGACGACATTCTATTAGGTGTATGCTTGTGTGCAAGGTTTCAGGCGATCTAGAGAATCTCATTACATTCTTTGTAAAGCGAATTTTGAGATATCTCATGGTACTACTTGATCTTTGCTTAATGTATGAGAAAGGTAAAGATTTCAGGTTGAATGGATATTGCGATGCGGACTATGTCGGTGATAGGATCGAAAGGAAGAGCACGAGTGGTGGTTGTCACTTCCTTGGACCAAACACAGTGTCATGGTCAAGCGAGAGACAAAGCTCGATTGCATTATCAATCGCCGGTTGAATATATATCCATGAAGTTGTTGTTCACAATTGTTGTGGATCAAGTATCAATTGGAGGACTACTCAATACAAGAGGAAGAGATTCTAATATCTTTGTGACAACACCAGCGCCATCGACTTGTCAAAGAATCAATTCAACATTCAAGAGTGAAGCACATAGAAGTCGACATCATTTCTTGAGAGATTACGTTAGGAAGAAAGTCGTCGATCTAAAATTCGTGGAAGCGAAATATCGGTGGGCGGTTATCTTCACAAAACCACTAAGTGAAGATCGCTTTAAAGAAATCAGACGAACCTCAATATGGTGATGTTAACCATTCATCGGTTTTTCGTGAAGAAGAAGAAAGCAGATGACGGAGGAGTTAACGGACCATTCATACATTTTTTATAAAGACAAGACAAATAGATGGCGAGTTAACAGATTGATCGTCGATTTTCAAAAGAAAAGACAATGAAGCTGTGGAGTTAAATGGCGTTGACGGTTTGGACTTAAAACTTCTTTCACAAGGAAAAGTTTTAGAGGAAAAAGGTCGGATCATCGAGAAGTACAATCGTTCTAGAATTTGCAATAAAATCCTAAAGCGACTTTTGGGATTCCTACCAAATTCGAAATTGCTAGTTCTCTGAAATCTCTCTGAAAATTCTTCAAGCAAGTTCTATTCAATGAATCGACAAGATGTATGTCAAGCCTATTTTGAGAGTTGATCCAGGATCGAGGATGGGAAGATTGGTAAACTTGAAGAACTAAGAAAAGAACAGATGGATATAGAGCCGAGATAATGGCGGCGGGATGGAGAAACTTCTTTCAAATACGAGATGAAGTCTATCTCGAAGAAATTTATGAGTTACGGAAGAATACTAAATCGATAGATGATACAATCGTGTCACATGTAGACACACACTCTGTTATTGTAACAAAGGAGTTATTGGAGAAAGTTCTTGAATGTCCAATGGATGGAGTTCAACCCACTAATATGGTGAAATGGATGACAAAGCTCAAGATGAGCGAAGATGAAGTTAGTCGTCAACTCTATGGACACAATAACCTAACTGAAAGGAGAGCCTCTTGGTGGTACCAAAGCAAGGGTATTGTTCACGATTCTATGTGGTGTATCTTCACCGAGAATAGGTTCAAGACATCGGTCACTACCTGGATGAACAATGCATCTTTCATCTTCTAAATCATCACCCAATAGATTTACCATATTTGATTTTTCAGTACATGGTAAAATCTATAAAGGATACAAACACACGTCCTTATGGGATCTTTGTTGACAAGAGTGTTCAAAGAATCGGCATCAGTTGGAAAGGGAATCGAGACGGAAGATAGGCATCAAAAGCTATATAGATTCAACAACTATTGCTAAAATGGGTTTGAGATTTCCAGACGAAAAGGCGAAGCACCAAGGAAAGCAACAAGCGAGGGGAGCCTATCTGAAGAAATCCTCTATGAAGGAGAGAAGATCACACTCGAGAATCAAAGTCAAGAAGTGTTCGATTTTTGAATCGGGAGACTTGAAGCGTAAAGGGAACCTCGGTGAGTGACATTCCTAAGCAAGCAAGAAGGTCACCCGAGCGAAGCTGTCTGCGACGAAAGAAGCCGATCCATCCAGAGATTCAAGCTAATCAAAGCATTATGAGCAGCGAGAGATCAAAAGCTACAAAATCACTATCATCGATCCTTGAGAAAGATTGAAACTTAGTCTCGAGGAAATGGAGGAAAAGGAAAGAAGAAGAACTGAAAAGAAGAAAGCACAATCGAAGAGGTCACCAAGGTTAAAGAAAATGAGTGCGAGAAAGAAGAAAGTCCAACAACAGAGACAAAGTCTAAGAAGGCAAGGCAAGAAGAGATCATTGTTGACCTTCTGAAAAATCTAACTGCAAGTCTTTGTTAGTCTTTGATGATCTTCTTGAAGTTAATATGGAAGCTCTCTTGAAGCGATTATGGAAGCTATTACGGGTAATATTAAGGATTCTCACAAAGTTCTTAATAATCCAATTTTGAAGAAGTAGTTCCTACTACTTTTCAGTCTACACTTGTCCACAAACAAGTTGTTACTCATGTTATAGGTAAGAAGGCTACTCAAAAGTTGTGAGTGTGATGACTAATGTTCCATTCAAGTATTTAAGCATTCAAAGAGAAAGTTGGGAACACATATTGGTTGTAATAGAGGAGAAGAAGACCAAGTCTGTCATCATCAAGAGACAAACCAAAGAGATATGTGAAAGCCTTCTTCAAATCAGTTGAATATGATAATGGCATTTACATCTGTTGGATAGGGTTACAAAATTTCTATGATCAAGCGAAGAGAGTTGGAAGAGAACCATATCCACGAGAGCCATTTGGAGGCGTCTCACTTCTTATCCTATCTTGAGCAGTCACGATAATCAAGGTGGTACGATCTTCACCACAAATTTTGTTGAACTCAAGTATGAGAAGTTGAAGCTAAAAGTTCAACGAGCGGTTGTGGATGACATGACTTGATCAAATTGAAGAGTCGGTAAAATTGATTGATGAAGCATGTGAAGAGAAAAGAGTGGAAATTCTATCTGCGTATATCAAGATCCGGGACCAAGCCTAACTAAGGCTACAGCAGAGGATCCACGAGGAGGGACTATCGAAAAGGTCGATATTGTTACATTACGATTGGCAACTCGAGAATGTTGTTATACTATTTTACGAACATTCTGCGAAATCGACCTCGTGGGAGATCACCTCGATTCAGAAGCTATGCCATGGTTGGAAGCACTTATCAGCGTATACATGATTCCTATGATCTTGATATTCATGAACAAAGTTCAGTATTTGTTCCTCCACCTCTCCTACAAATCATTGAAACAAATGTCTTTAACAAGGAAGCTTATACAAAAATAGTGGCTATCGTTGAAAAGCAAGTTGTTGAGGCAGAATCCTCATTGCGGATGAATCATCGACTTTAAAGAAGCATGTTGAAACTTGATAAGAATATGAAGAAGATTAAGAAGATCTTGAAAAAGTTGGTGAAGCAGATTGGGAAATAATTTTTTATCAATAACAAATAGGGGAGAAGGGAGAAGGAAGAAATCAATTTGGAAGGATAAAGCGAAGTTATTTTTATCTCAATACTTCGTATAATTGATACTTTTCATATTTCTCTAATTCACAGTATTTGTTATCATCAAAAGGGGAGAATGTTAGGTCAAACCGGACTTCACGTATTAAATAATTTTGATGATAAACAAAGAAATATACAAATGAAAAGTAGATGGATGCATAAGAAGAAAAGCGAAGGAAGAAAAGCGAAGGAAGAAAAGCGAGCGGAAGAAAAATGAAGGAAGGAATAACGACGGAAGAATAACGACGGAAGAAAAGCGAAGGAAGAAAAGCGAAGGAAGAGAAAAGCGAGCGGAAGAATAACAAGCGGAAGAATAACGAAGGAAGAAAAAGCGAAGGAAGAAAAAAGCGAGCGGAAGAAAAACATAAGGAAGGAAAAGCGAGCGGAAGAATAACGAGCGGAAGAAAAGCGAAGGAAAAAAGCGAAGGAAGAAAAAGCAGAAGAAGAAAAAAGGAAGGAAGGAAGCGAGCGGAAGAATAATGTAGAGCGGAAGAAAAGCGAAGGAAGAAAAGCGAAGGAAAAGCAGACGGAACAAAAAAGCGAGCGGAAGAAAAGCGAAGGAAGGAAAAGCGAGCGGAAGAATAACGACGGAAGAAAAAGCGAAGGAAGGAAAGCGAGCGGAAGAAAAGCGAAGGAAGAAAAGCGAAGGAAAAGCGAGCGGAAGAATATCGAGGCGGAACAAAAATCGAGACGAAGCTTTACGAAGAAAAAAGCGAGGCGATACAAAAATCGAGGCGGAAGCTTTACGAAGAGAAAAGCGACGATACAAGAATCGAACGGAAGAAAGAAACATCGATTTAAAGGCGATTCTGAGTTAAAGCTGAATAACCGTTTCTTTAAAGATTCAAGAGCGATATTCAAGAAAGCAGTTGAAGATCGATTATAAATAAAGTCGAGATTGAAGTAAAAAGCGACTTTTGAAAAAAGTGAATGAAATTCGAGTATTCAAACATCGACTATCGAGAAAAATTGTGAACTATTTTTCGAGTGTACATTATTAAGAGCAACTCTTTTGTAAAAAGCTCTTTATTAGTTTTCATTTTGAAAAGTGTTACTGTAGCTGAAGAGGCTAAGAGTAAAAGAATACTTGTTGTTAAGAGACCAAGAGGCTCGATCAAAGAATACTTGTAAGCAGTTCGGAGATAGTGAAATCTCGAAAGGATATCGAGAATTGGGCGTAGCCCACAGTTTAGGGTGAACCAGGATAAATTGTTGTGTTTCTCTCTAACTCTTACTTTACTTAAATCGTAGTTCTCATTATTATCAAAGGTTTTCAAACTAGTCAAGAATTGATTTAAGATAAGTTTTACGAAAGAACAAGCAATTGTTATTGAAGGGATTAACGAAAAGTTTATCACAATTCAACCCCCTCCCCTTTCTTGTGTATCTTGATCATATTATTACTCGATATATTAACGTGTGATTTACTTCAAACATAACTAACATGTTATTCCAAGCGTTTAATTTCAAACTTTGACCCTTTCAAAATTTAACATTCTTAAAGTGAAAAAAAGTTCAATAATTCATGTTTTGTAGTTAATTTTATCACTACAATATCAAGAGATTTTACATTAAGATATATGTTAAGATATTTTGGGTATTATTTGTAATTGGACAGCTTTGATTATTTGAGGAATACTATTATAACGAGTATTCTACCTTATGTGGGACTCTTTAAAGATGAGGGTTATTTGAGATAAAAATCATAGTTATGATAGGATTTAATTAACAACCTAGTTTGGAGATAATGGCTAGCTAAGGTAGCTAGATTTTTGGAGATTCCATCAACTATTTGCAGTCGTATTGTTTCTATGTTTCACATAATTTTCTAGATTGTTTTGTGTGGAAAAAAGTGACTACAACATAATGACTTGGCAGCTGTAATTATGGGTACCTAACATTATTTTTGGTGGCTGATATTGTAGCGATCCTATCTAGATTTGTAGTTGTGATTTACTCCATTGGTTTCGTGAATTTTTTGGTCTGTCTAGATATAAATTTTTAATGAAAAATGTCTAGGAGATGTGTGATTTGCCAATTGTAATTTTGATGATCTTTCGCTATCTTTGGTAGCTAATTTTTGGTGACTTGGGCAATCTTTTGAGGCTATATACTACATGCATTAATTGGGATTTTTGGATAGCTGCTTAATGAGTTCTTTATGAGGAACAATATGCAGGTTTTTGGTTATGTGTGCAGCAGTATTTTTATGAGGTTTTAGTGGTGAAACGATCATTCTAACATTGATTTGTGCTACTGTTTTTGGGATGTATTTTAGAGATAACCTATATGTTTGGCAATAAAATTTTGTTTGATATGGAGTCTCATATTAAATTCATCCATCAACTTTTAGGTTGTTATGTGTTGTGTGGGCTTTGAGGGAAAAATTAAAAAGTACACGATAGATTTTTTTTAATGTAATCCATGGTGTAACATATATGCATTGATTTTTTTTGCTACTGTGCATGTGGACTTTTGGAGATCAATTGCTAAGTAAGGCAATAAAATTTTTGTTGGAGAAAAATAAGCAACCAATTGATGAACATATAGCAACTGCGCTTTTCTCTGTTTTTGTGAACATTACATGATCTATCCATCATTATTGGCAACTGCGTTGTTGGTATGTTTTTAGGATGAAATACATGTCCGATTGATAAGTATTGATGTTCCTATACATGGGATTTTTTGGTGATCTTATCCATCTTGGGCAGCTGCATTTTCTATTTGTTGTATGATTTTTTCTAGACTATCTTGGTGTTGTTTTTGGCTTAAAAAATATGTCTTGTACATACATGGGTTTCATGAGAAACTATATATTGTGAATTCTTATCTTTATTATTAAACATTGTTGTTGAAAATTCTCTACTGAGATTAGCATGATATGGTCGTGTTATTAGGAATGATTTTCTTTCACGGGTTGTGAAGATGAGAGATATTGTCAAGGGTTGGTGAGTTGTCTTTATAATATCTTGAGTAAAAATGTTGTTGTTCCTTGGTGAAAGTGATGAAGCTAAGTGAGGGCCCCTCAGACTAAGCAAGGTGTGTTGAATTTCGTTGCCAAATATTGAGTATTAATTTGTTTATTTCATATTTAATTTTTCTATTTCGTTTGTGTTAGAAAAATTATAATTGTTTTATATTAAACAATCACAGCTATAGTTCAAAACAACTGCGGCTGAACCAGAATTTTGTGAAACCACATATTTTAGAAATTTCATTTTCAATTATTTATTAGAGTAAATCAACGAGTTATTACCACCGTTATTATAAAAATAATATTTTAATAAAAAGAAAATATCATTTGAGAATCCAAAATAAATATGAAAATAACATAAATTCCATTATTGAAAGGTAAATTAGACAGGTTCAACAATGTTTATCACCCGAAAATATTTATATATCCGAGATAATTAAAATTAGTACAATTTCGAAAGAAGAAAGGCAGAAGATAAGATAGCCAAAAGGATTGGTCTTTTACCCCAATGAAGATCCTCTGTTTAATATTAAGATTAATCATGTTTAATGCTCAAAACGACGTTGTTTTGGATATTAGACAAGGTTGGACAATATCTAAATTTCTCAAAATGTTAGAGAGAGTTGGACAATATTTAAAATACTCAAAACGATATCGTTTTAGGCTTTGTCTGAGGTTGCATAGAATAATATTGAGGCAGTATCTGAACTTCTTTACCCCTACCATTAGGCCAAGCCCTAAGGTAAAGAAAGGATCCTTTGCATGTCATTTGGGATATTGAATAGGGTTGGACAGTCTCTAAATTATTCAAAACATCATTTTAGGCATGGAATAGGGTTGGAAAGTCAAAACGAACTCTTTTACCAGACCAAGCCCTAAAGGTAAACCAAGTATCCTTTGCTAATTATTAATTAGGTCTTTGTTTTTAATAGTATAAGCTGTCGTGCACGAATATGAACACAACCGATTAGTTGGCCACGTTTTTCTTATTTGTAGTCAAAGTCTTGTTAGCATGATTTAATATAGTTTCTAGCTCAAACATATAATTAAAGCAAAAGTGAAAAAAAACTAAATATCCACGAAAGTCATCATAAGACCATTCTATAAATTTTATACATTTTAATTGTACGATCTTAAAAATATAAATATAACCATGAGATTGTCTCTTTACTTACGAAAATATTGAAAATTTTCCTATTGAAATGTTTATAAAACAGAGAAAATAGAATATGATGTTATCTGTACTATTTTATTTAGTTATAAATGATAAAATATAATCTCTGAAGACTGCAACTTATAAGAATAATAAAATGCCAAGAAAGTCTTAAACTTAGTAAAAATAATTGAGTCTTATCATTAGTGTTACCTAGTAACCTTAAACGAAAATCATTTAATACGTAACAAATTTATTGAGAAGAACAAATTCAAAATAGTATCATAAACATAATAGCTATTTGATTTAATTTTAAAAATACGAGCATGTCATTAATTTAATTAAGGCCTTTAACTCAAGCCTAAGTAAAGAGATTGTTGCAAATTAGAGATGAAAATAGCTAAACCAAATGATTCTTAGTCCACCATCGTTGGACGAACTTATCTAACCAATGAGCACCCGAGAAATTAATGAATTTAGCTCATGGTCACTTTCAAACTTTCCCATGTCTTCCTCTTTGAGATGGACCCATGCCTCTATGCCATCTCCATTTTTGGTGTCCAAGAACGTCACTAAGTTATGGTATGGCCAAGCAGCCGAACCTACCCACGTAGGGTTTCCCCAACCAAAGTCAATATCGTAAATTGGAAACCTACACCAACTTGTGAAGTCGAGACAAACTATGTCTCCTTTGCTCAGCCTCTCAGCCCTATCTTTCAACAAACCTAAGTGCTCGTCGCCTTGTAGGTTCTTCACGTAGCTCTCGTTCACATTTCTTATAGAATTCCTCATCTGCTTGATCATCCTACTGCATTCTTCCTCGTCGACATCGAACTTGTCGGAGACTGCTACTATGTACTCGACAAAAATATTACCGAAAATTTCTCCCGAGAAAGGAAGGCTCATCTTCGGACGCATGTTTATTGCATGCATCACTGCGTAAACTTTGTCCAAATCATCTTCAGCTTGAGTGGTGGCCTTGAACCTGTTCCATATGAAAGCTGTTAAGGCCTCAACTCTTGTAGGTCGTCTTGGATGCTCTATCATGCTGCTCTTTTCTGTATATTTGTCCTTAATAACCTCTATGCTGGATGAATCGAACACAAATCTTTTCGAAACAATTTTTTCCTTGACGATCTCAAAACCAGGGTCAAAACCTTCAATGTTTATAGGTGGAAAGAGAGTAGCAGAATCGAAATGAGGGCAATTATGTTTTGTCTCCACGAGCCATAGCTGCCCAAGTGTTTAGGAACATAAACGAAGACATAGCATCTCCAATCCTGTGTGAAATACCTATCCCAATAGAAATCCCACCACACTCGAAGTAGGTGACTTGGAAAAAAGCAAGCGAGTCGATGTTGACGTTGTCGATTTCAAAACGCAGCAACTTGTTGATCTCATTGCAAATAGGGTCTTGCAGAAAATCCAGAAGTGTGCATTTAGCTTTAGCTTCTGTGAAATGAACTCCATCATCGTTGCATTCTACGTGATCATTCCCTCTTATGCGTCCTGCCAATGGATAAAACATGGCTAAGGCCTCGGATAGAGCTTCCTTAACCTTATCACATCGTTCTTTGTTGCTAACTTTCCCATCTTTAAGGTAAAAAAGTACCCAAGGCATGAAAACCCAAGGCATGGTCTGGTCCAGAAAGGAGAGTTGGTGATGGCTAAGGTGAGATGGGGTTGGAGAAGATGGCTTAACAATATTTTCAGATATGAATTCTACCTGCAGCTTCATCTTCACAGACTGTGATGATTAGCAACACTAGTATTCAAACTGAGCTATGGCTGTTGGTTACTTACTGTGTTGGATGGTTATGGCCTGACCGTGAGCAAGTATTATATACAGTCGATTATAGTTTAAAAATCATATAAGTAGACTGATACATGTAAACACATGACTTACAGCTAGCTTTGTCATGTGCATGCGAACAAGTTAATTTTAGCTTATGGACACACGTTTATTAGTCAATACAAATCAGCTGATAACTTCTTAGTCCTTGTATAAAGTGGACAAAACCACTCAACAAACTTGTTTTGTTTCTATTTTAAATTATTTTTAATTTGATTAGAAACCAATAATTAAAGATAATAGTTCATATTTTAGGTTTGTATTTTTATTGAATTCTTCTTATAATAGGAATTTCATCCTAGGCAATTTTAATTTAATTTTTAATATTTCCAAACTAAAGTTTATAGCCTCCATTTCTATCAGTCTTATATTTTAAAATAAAAAGCTATAAACAAAGAAAACATATTGAGATTTCTATAATTCCTAAAGACAATTTTAAAAGACTGAAAGAGAGATGGAGAGTAGTCTTGGACCGAGAAATGAAAATGGGTTTTTGGTTTTGGAAAAACCTTTTGGTAGTTCAATCGCTGGACACGTATTGTGATATTTAAATATGGTAAGTTGAGACTTTTCCACACACTTTTGGTGCATGCTCGAATAAAATAAGATTTCCCAACGCTCGAGGCGGTCGTAATGATTGCTATAATCAAATATGTATGCTGCCAACTTGCAGTTATTGATATAGACTATCGACTGAGGCCATCTTCAACCATTATACTAAATTTAATATAAAATAGAATATTCTTATAATCTTTTACACCAAATTTGATGTTGTTTCAATTATTTTATGCCAAATTTTTTCAAAAATATACCACAATAATTTAATTATTAACTAAATTAATTTATATTTATATAACCACAATAATTTAATTATTAACTAAATTAATTTAATAACATACACAAATATAAACTGATTAAAATTTCTCATTTAACCTCTAATCATTTGAATTTTTATATCGTTCCCACAAATGTTCAGTAAATGTATTACGAAGTTCATAATGAGCTTCTTTATCTCTAATTTGCCTATGTCTAGCAAGAAATTCAAAGAGGAGCTGGCTCATCTAATGACTTTAGCCAATATTTTGATTTTGAAGGAAATGAGGATGACCTTCCAAATTATTAATTATCTATGTTAAATTAATATTTCAAGTGTTTTAGTTTTATTTTTAAGTTTGTTGTTGTTATTTTAGTTTGCTTATAATCTAGAAGTCGATTTACATTTGTAATTTATTTAAGTCTAGATGTAATTTCAAATATTTATGTTGAGTTTTAATTTTTTAAATCAATTGTATGGTTTAAATTTATGTACTTTTTATTTCAAATTTACTTTTGTTCTTACATATTTTATTAATGAATTTATAACACTTATAAATAAAATTAAAATAAATATTAAAATAAATTTAATATTATATTCAATATTAGTCTCGTTTAAATGTATCAATGAGATCTTTGTAATGATATATTTTGTGTAAAGTAATAAATAAGTTAAATTTAATTATTTAGTCAATTATGTAAATAAATCAATTTGTGAAAAGGATCTAAAAGGAAAAGTTAAAAGTACATGGTTAAAGTTGTCTTTTGTACTTTTGGTGCAATGAATAGTAACACACCAAATTTGGTGTGTTACTATTCATTGCACCAAATTTGTGGGTATATTTGGTGCCTTGGTTGGAGAAGATTTTTTGCACCAAAACACCAAATTTGGTGTTTTGGTGTCTTGGTTGGAGATGGCCTTAGGAACGATCTTATCTATTGTCCGCTATTTTCACGCTCTTCCATCCATTCTTTGCATGTATGGGCAACGGAGGAACAGACTTACGGGAATTAAAGAATGACTTATTGGTGGATAAATTTGTCATTTTTTATTACGTTGGATAACTATTAATCATATTTTTAGTTTTGTGATAATTTATCATTTAAGTTATATAATTTGATCAAGATAAGTATAACAATAAATGATCTAAATCAAGAAGTTGAAGTCTAGGAGGAAAACAAATTACGCTTAGTGTGAGCAGGACTTATATCGACTTGTGATGGGAAGTTTAATATGGAAGCTATATATAAAAGTTAAAATCTCTTGTAGTTACTCATATTATTCGTAAGTATATGGATCCTTTGACCCATTAAGAGCGCTTATGTATTGAAAAACTATAGAAAGGCGTTAACCACGTGTCGGTGAACGTTTTCCGTGAAAGGCCCAAAAGATTGGAGCTCATTTTGGCCATGAAAATAGCTTCGAAAGTCAAGATAGAATTGAAATCAGGAATTTTACATTTTCTTCGTTTTTAACCCTTTCATAAACGACCGAGACACGTAATAAGTCTATGCTACGTGTTATACGTGGTACAAGAGTAGTTATATAATCGAATTGTCGAAAACAAAGGTTTTTTGTTTTTCAATTTTTTTGCGTATATGATTACGTAAAAGTATTATATATAAGGCTAACTATGAAAAACGGGTTGAAAATGAGCCAAAAAAGTGTGAAAAACTGGTCCTAGGATCACCGAAAATCGCCCTCTTGTTGAAGGGTGATTGCATTGTCAAGAGCATACACCACACACGCCCAACGGTGCTACAGTAACCACCATAAGGCGATTTAGTTGGCATGTTTCCTCCCACGTGGCTCCACGTGGTGACGGACGCTGTAGCACATGCAACACACACACCTCACGCGACCCCTTCTCCCACGGGTGCGACATGTTAACCGTAAGTCGTTGCGTGCCCATCATCTGTCTTGACACACGGACGGCGATGATTCGAACAAGTGGCGTTGCACGTCGTATAGTGAAGGCACGTATGAGTGGGAAGCACGTGATGAGATACATTTGGCGCAGTCATTACATGCACGTGTAACGATCCATAACCCTTGCCACACGTAGGCACGGCGCTGCGACGTCAACGCATAGTGCTGTGCTAACGTTAATGCTACAGGGCTATTGGCATCATGCTAACGTCAGTACCAGAAATTATTTAAAAAAATTTCAGAATTTCCATAAAGTTGCCCTAGATCCTTTTGGGTAAGTTTTCATATTGGGGGGATTTTTAAAATGATATTTCAATTTTCTGGATTTATTACATTAGTAATTGGATTCCAGAAAAGGTTTTAAAGCTTTTTTACGCTGATTTTGAGTGTATTTTTGTTGGACCCCGAACTTTTGATAAAAATAGAAATATTAAAATAAATTTTAAATGAGAAAGAAATTGGTGAGAAAATTATGAATTTAAGGAAATTTGATGAAATTAAGAAAAATTTATGAGAAATGAATTGTTTAATTTTGAGGACTTTGATATTTGAGTGAACTTATATGGATTATGAGAGGAAAGTGGATGAGTTGATTGAAATGAAGTTAAATAGCAAGAATTAAAGAGAAAAAGTGTGAAAATTTGAAGAATTTAGAAAGTTTGACTTTTTGGAGAGAGAATGTTTGACTTTGAGAGTTGACTTTTGATGTAGGCAAAATTTGATAAAATGATCTACATGAAACTTGTTCGTTCGATCATTTTTCTCTGGTTTTGGTTCTCGGATATCGGATCCGCTTTGCTAAGTGTTTGTCTCCGCTTTCGCTTTGTATTTTCCGATTCGATCCGCTTCGCTACCTTCGGTTTGATCTGATTCGGTCCGATTCGAAACTTTCCGAGTATTTGTTTCGCTCCGATGATTCAATTTGTATTCCGATTAGCGATTTTTCGCTTTTCGATTTTCCATTTTTCTGTTCCGTCTTTCGGTTGGGATCCGGTTCCCGGATCGGGTTCCAACATATATGGTATCAAAGCCCAGTATTATGAACTTGGGCGATATGTTTGTTTCATGAGCAATTTTCGGATAAGTGTCAGAGCCCAGTACTATGGTCTTAACTGGGCATATAAGATTGATGAGAGTGTATAAGGATAAAAATTGAATTTGTGAGAATGTCAGAGCCCAGTATTATGATCATACTTGGGCAATATGGTTATTAAGAATGAATTAGTGATTGTCTGAGTGAGGTTAAGAACTTTGATTGATTTTGGGTGTGTGTAAATGAACTTGAGATTTGAAGTTCATGATAGCAATTTGATTTTGGGCATGCACTTAAGAGATGAGAATTTGAGATTAGAATTTCTTGGTGAATTGGGAAGAACCTAATTGATTGTTTGATTTAGATGGATTGTGAAAATGGAAATTTAGATTTGAATTACATGATGAATTTGGAGGAATTGATTTCGAATATGCATATGTGAGATGAAATTTTTGAATAATGAGATAAATTGATAGAGAAATGTGTATAACAATTCAAAGGATTAAGTGAAATGATGATTTTGATCCATATGAAGAGTCATTACGACGTGGACCATTGACTTGTTTAAAATGTTAAGGAAAAATGTTAAAGAATATGGAGTTACAGAACTAGTGAGTTTGATATGATGTTGGGTGGAGAAATTGATTTAAGAATTGAGAAATTATGAAGAGATTGAGAAATATTTATGAGAAGGAATTAGATAAGAAATATTATGTTCTTAAATGTGAATTTCGAGGACGAAATTCTTTTAAGAGGGGAAAATGTTGGACCCGAACTTTTGATGAAAAATAGAAATATTAAAATGAATTTTAAATGAGAAAGAAATTGGTGAGAAAATTATGAATTTAAGGAAATTTGATGAAATTAAGAAAAATTTATAAGAAATGAATTATTTAATTTTGAGGACTTTGATATTTGAGTGAACTTATATGAATTATGAGAGGAAAGTGAATGAGTTGATTGAAATGAAGTTAAATAGCAAGAATTAAAGAGAAAAGTGTGAAAATTTGAAGAATTTAGAAAGTTTAACTTTTTGGAGAGAGAATGTTTGACTTTGAGAGTTGACTTTTGATGTAGGCAAAATTTGATAAAATGATCTACATGAAACTTGTAGGTTATGTCAAGAGCTTTTCGTAGATATAAAGTTTGATATTTTCGATATCGGGAGTGAGAGTTATGATCGATCAAAGTTGGCTTGGAAGTTTGACTTTGAGGAAAAAGTTGACTTTTAATTGAGGCAAAATCCGAGAAAATGATCAACGTGAAAATTGTAGCCTCTGTCGAGAGCTTTTCGTGGACATAAAGTTTGCTATTTTTCGATGTCGGGATTGAGAGATATGAATTTGGAAGATATGCTTTGTTTTGAAAATGTTATTAAGTATAGATTTGCATGTGCTATACTTGAGGCCACTCGTCGTATGGATTTAGTCGGAATTTGGAAAAAGTGGCTTTACTGAAAGTTGTAGCTTGTATGTCGATCTTTTCGACGCCATAAAGTTTGTAATTTTTCGATATCGGGACTAGGAGTTATGAGCGATTAAAAATTGGAAGTCGTTTAGGAAAAGCTGTTTTGGATAGAATCTTTGATTGAGGTTTTGACTCCTTTAAAGACCTAATTTGATTTTGAGTACTTCAGGGAAGTTGTAGAGCTTCCTTTGATATTTCCATAGACACCAAATTCGTCAAATTCCGAGTTCGGAATTAAGAGATATGATTTTCGAAAAATTCAGTTATAGGTGGGTATTTAAGGTTTTGTAACTTTTGCTTGAACTCCGACCCTTTTGCAATCTTTTGTTATAAATCTTTCGTCCGACATCCGATTGATTTGATTCTTGAAGCGTTGGATTCCTAAGACAATTGCGTTCATGTTTATGAAGAATTATGATTTTTAGGAGATTAAATGGAAAGAGATTGATTGAACTAAAGTAAGAGATGGGCTATAGGTTGTAAGTTGGATAATTTTCTGAACATGGTTCAGTATTTTGCGATTTTTGGGAGATGTACAACTCCGATTGAGTTGATTCTTAAGGGAAAATAAAGTTAAAACATAGGGCTACAACTCTTGTGAAGGGATCGAAATTTAATTCCATCCCTAAGATTGTCAAATTCTGGACTGAAGTTATGTTAAAGTTCAGTTTCGGATTTTGTGTGGTCGATTAGTAATTCGCCATAACTTCTTCGCTTTAGATCCGAATTGAGCGCAGTCAGTGGCGTTGGATTCGTAAGATCGAGAGAAACAATTTTTAAGAAGAAAGTTTGTCCAAATTATTTCGTTAGTTGCCCAAAATCAGATCGCAAGTTGACAGTTTTTCAAATTCCTGCAAGGGCAATTTTGGAAATAAGCTAACAAGTGAGGGGCAAAATGGTCATTTACCCCTCATTAAATGACATGGCAGAACACCATATAGGCTGTCGTTTTACTCCTTAAGCCAGCAGAGATTTTGAAAATTAGAAGAAGGAGAAGAAGAAACGTTGGAGAAGAAGAGAAGGAAGCAATCGGTTATGGAAGGAGAAGAAGAAGAGTGATGCAAGTTCGTTTTTTTCATGGGTTTCCAGCCATTTTCGTTTGTTTTCAAGGGGGAAAGAGGAAAAAAGAAGGTGAAAGCTCCATGGCATCCAACAAATTCGAAAATGAAGAGAGAGAAGGTAAGAGAGAGAAAGCTTGAGTTTTTGAGTTTTTGATTTGTTTGATGGTTGATTAAGCTTGGAATGGTTATGGATTTAGTTTATCCATGATTAATTGAAGAGATTAGGCTATAATTATGTTTAATTTTGGATAAATTGAAAATTTGAGTTTATGTCAAATTTTGAAATTGGGGTTTTGTGAAATTGATGATTTAGATAGATTGAATTAGTGATGAATTTGAGATATCCTAAGTTAATTTTGATGTTTATGCTTTAGGTGAAGTTTAATTTGAAAATTTGTAAATTTGGAGTTTAGGCCAAATTAGGAATTTTGGGGTTTTTGTGAATTAATGGTGTAGAATCATAATTAAGAGTGGGAATTGATGAAATGTGAAATCAATTTTGAAGAAATTATGTTTTATGAGATTGAATTTGGGTGTATTGGTTTAGGCCAATTTTGAAAATTGGGGATTTTCAAAATTGGAGATTGAAATAGCTTAGAATTATGGTAAATTGGTGAATTCCTAAGTTAATTTTGAAAATTATGCTATTTATGATGTGAATTTGGATTATTATGGTTTAGGTTTTGTTAAATTGGAAGAGAGAAGCAAAGTCAAATTGAAGCATTGGACAAGTTGCTTGCATGGAAATAAGGTGGGTAGTATATTTATTTATTGAATTATAAGCTAAATGTGACTTTTTAAAATTAAAGAAAGCAATTGTTGAAAAAAAATGTTTGAAAAAAATTGTAAATAGTTGAAATTATGATTTCAAAGGATGAAAATGAGTTTAAGAAATACAAGACTTATGAACTTCATGGGTTTCAAATTATTTGATTTATGATTTAAAGAAATTAGTGCATATTTTGTCATGAATGTGATTATTATGTGATTAATTTGATGCTATGAATTGCATTAGATGATTATGTGATTTTATGTGATTTTATGCTTGTCATTTATGACACAATTTGATGTTATGAATTGAAAATATGAAAATCAAGAGATTTTAAAAGGTGCCTTGAGCAATCTGAATTACATTTTAGATTATGTGTTAAGTGGGTTTGGTCGGGTCCTTTGTGAGTCGTATTGTCTCTACTGTTTAAGCCTTACCAAATTACTGCATAGGCAATGGAGATCCGATTCGGACTCCTTTCATGGCTACACCGGATCGTTATGCGAGAAAGTGTAGTACGTCTGTTCACTACCGCATGACCGTTATCTGCGGAATGTGCGATGCGTCCTATTAGACCGAACCAAACCAATTCGATGTGTTATGTGTTTTGATGTGTTTATAATGTGATGCATTCATATTTAAAGTTGTGCATGATTTGAAAAGGTTTAAGATTTTGAGAAATAAGAAAGTAAATTTATAATCATGAAATTTGGAAGATTTATGAAAGTTTTGAAAAGTTTGAAAATGCGATTTCGGATAAATGCTTAAATAGGAAATTTTTGAAAAAGTTTGAAAAGTTTAAAAAGAAAATATTTTTCGCTTATTGTTCAGTTTATAAATGTATTATCCACGAGCTTCCGAGCTCACCCCCCCTTTCATCCCCAAATCTCCGTGTTTTTACTGGAGATCGGATGGAAGACGAGTATGATCACATCGACTTGTGCATGTTCGTATGTTTAAAGTTTGATGTGGTATTAGATCTTTATGGATAGTTAGAAAGCTAGTAAAGTGTATTTTAGTCCGATTGTATATGAATGGTTTTGCTTGTGGCCAGTAAATGTATAAGATTGTATTGTGTTCGGAATGAGTTATAAGTATGATTATACTTTATGTATGAGATTGGATTTTGAATGTGGTTGGGATTGGTTGAAATTTTGAGTTGAGATGGTTATGGATTGAATTTATGAAGTGTTTAGAATTAAGATTGTGTTTCTGTTGGTGTTTGGATGCCTACGGACGGAGGTCCGATGTTGCTTTGTGTTATTGGATGGATTACGATATTAGAAGTGCGTTTGCTTTGTTTTAAATTTTTGGGCTGTCAAAATACAGTAGTTATCTTTTAAAAATTTCAGTAAAATTTCGGTAAAATGGGTTTAAAGAAATGAGTTTGAGGATTTATATGAATGTATAAGAAATGATTAAGATGGATGAAGTGAGAAAGAATAGAAATGTAGGATTGTTTTATGTTGAATGAGTTTGATTAAAGAAAAAGGAAAGAATAAAAAATGTTATACCGGATTTGAAATGTCATAAGGTTTCCAACGCGATTATGTTCGCTCGATCATTTTCTCTCGGTTTTGGTTCTCGGATATCGGATCCGCTTTGCTAAGTGTTTGTCTCGCTTTCGCTTTGTATTTTCCGATTCGATCCGCTTCGCTACCTTCGGTTTGATTCGATTCGGTCCGATTCAAACTTTCCGAGTATTTGTTTCGCTCGATGATTCGATTTGTATTCGATTAGCGATTTTTTCGCTTCGATTTTCCATTTTCTCTTCCGTCTTTCGGTTGGGATCCGGTTCCCGGATCGGGTTCCAACATATATGGTATCAAAGCCCAGTATTATGAACTTGGGCGATATGTTTGTTTCATGAGCAATTTTCGGATAAGTGTCAGAACCTAGTACTATGGTCTTAATCGGGCATATAAGATTGATGAGAGTGTATAAGGATAAAATTGAATTTATGAGAATGTCGAGCCCAAAGATTATGATCATACTTGGGCAATATGGTTATTAAGAATGAATTAGTGATTGTCCGAGTGAGGTTAAGAACTTTGATTGATTTTGGGTGTGTGTAAATGAACTTGAGATTTGAAGTTCATGATAGCAATTTGATTTTGGGCATGCACTTAAGAGATGAGAATTTGAGATTAGAATTTCTTGGTGAATTGGGAAGAACCTAATTGATTGTTTGATTTAGATGGATTGTGAAAATGGAAATTTAGATTTGAATTACATGATGAATTTGGAGGAATTGATTTGAATATGCATATGTGAGATGAAATTTTGAATAATGAGATAAATTGATAGAGAAATGTGTATAACAATTCAAAGGATTAAGTGAAATGATGATTTTGATCCATATGAAGAGTCATTACGACGTGGACCATTGACTTGTTTAAAATGTTAAGGAAAAATGTTAAAGAATATGGAGTTATAGAACTAGTGAGTTTGATATGATGTTGGGTGGAGAAATTGATTTAAGAATTGAGAAATTATGAAGAGATTGAGAAATATTTATGAGAAGGAATTAGATAAGAAATATTATGTTCTTAAATGTGAATTTCGAGGACGAAATTCTTTAAGAGGGGAGAAATGTTGGACCCGAACTTTTGATGAAAAATAGAAATATTAAAATGAATTTTAAATGAGAAAGAAATTGGTGAGAAAATTATGAATTTAAGGAAATTTGATGAAATTAAGAAAATTTATAAGAAATGAATTATTTAATTTTGAGGACTTTGATATTTGAGTGAACTTATATGAATTATGAGAGGAAAGTGAATGAGTTGATTGAAATGAAGTTAAATAGCAAGAATTAAAGAGAAAAGTGTGAAAATTTGAAGAATTTAGAAAGTTTGACTTTTTAGAGAGAGAATGTTTGACTTTGAGAGTTGACTTTTGATGTAGGCAAAATTTGATAAAATGATCTACATGAAACTTGTAGGTTATGTCAAGAGCTTTTCTTAGATATAAAGTTTGATATTTTTCGATATCGGGAGTGAGAGTTATGATCAGTCAAAGTTGGCTTGGAAGTTTGACTTTGAGGAAAAAGTTGACTTTTTAATTGAGGCAAAATCCGAGAAAATGATCAACGTGAAAATTGTAGCCTCTGTCGAGAGCTTTTCGTGGACATAAAGTTTGCTATTTTTCGATGTCGGGATTGAGAGATATGAATTTGAAGATATGCTTTGTTTGAAAATGTTATTAAGTATAGATTTGCATGTGCTATACTTGAGGCCACTCGTCGTATGGATTTAGTCGAATTTGGAAAAAGTGGCTTTACTGAAAGTTGTAGCTTGTATGTCGATCTTTTCGACGCCATAAAGTTTGTAATTTTCGATATCGGACTAGGAGTTATGAGCGATTAAAATTGGAAGTCGTTTAGGAAAAGTCATTTTGGATAGAATCTTTGATTGAGGTTTTGACTCTTTAAAGACCTAATTTGATTTTGAGTACTTCAGGAAGTTGTAGAGCTTCCTTTGATATTTCCATAGACACCAAATTCGTCAAATTCCGAGTTCGAATTAAGAGATATGATTTTCAAAAATTCAGTTATAGGTGGGTATTTAAGGTTTTGTAACTTTGCTTGAACTCCCACCTTTTGCAATCTTTTGTTATAAATCTTTAAATCCGACATCCGATTGATTTGATTCTTGAAGCGTTGGATTCCTAAGACAATTGCGTTCATGTTTATGAAGAATTATGATTTTTAGGAGATTAAATGGAAAGAGATTGATTGAACTAAAGTAAGAGATGGGCTATAGGTTGTAAGTTGGATAATTTTCTGAACATGGTTCAGTATTTTGCAATTTTTGGGAGATGTACAACTCCGATTGAGTTGATTCTTGAGGGAAAATAAATTTAAAACATAGGGCTACAACTCTTGTGAAGGGATCGAAATTTAATTCCATCCCTAAGATTGTCAAATTCTGGACTGAAGTTATGTTAAAGTTCAGTTTTGGATTTTGTGCAGGTCAGTTAGTAATTCGGCCATAACTTCTTCGTTTTAGATCCGAATTGAGCGCCGTTAGTGGCGTTGGATTCGTAAGATCGAGAGAAACAATTTTCAAGAAGAAAGTTTGTCCAAATTATTTCGTTTAGTTGCCCAAAATCAGATCGCAAGGTGACAGTTTTTCAAATTCCTGCAAGGGCAATTTTGGAAATAAGCTAACAAGTGAGGGGCAAAATGGTCATTTACCCCTCATTAAATGACATGGCAGAACACCATATAGGCTGTCGTTTTTACTCCCTTAAGCCAGCAGAGATTTTCGAAAATTAGAAGAAGGGAGAAGAAGAAACGTTGGAGAAGAAGAGAAGGAAGCAATCGGTTATGGAAGGAGAAGAAGAAGAGTGATGCAAGTTCGTTTTTTTCATGGGTTTCCAGCCATTTTCGTTTGTTTTCAAGGGGGAAAGAGGAAAAAAGAAGGTGAAAGCTCCATGGCATCCAACAAATTCAAAATGAAGAGAGAGAAGGTAAGAGAGAAAGCTTGAGTTTTGAGTTTTGATTTGTTTGATGGTTGATTAAGCTTGGAATGGTTATGGATTTAGTTTATCCATGATTAATTGAAGAGATTAGGCTATAATTATGTTTAATTTTGGATAAATTGAAAATTTGAGTTTATGTCAAATTTTGAAATTGGGGTTTTGTGAAATTGATGATTTAGATAGATTGAATTAGTGATGAATTTGAGATATCCTAAGTTAATTTTGATGTTTATGCTTTAGGTGAAGTTTAATTTGAAAATTTGTAAATTTGGAGTTTAGGCCAAATTAGGAATTTTGGGGTTTTGTGAATTAATGGTGTAGAATCATAATTAAGAGTGGGAATTGATGAAATGTGAAATCAATTTTGAAGAAATTATGTTTTATGAGATTGAATTTGGGTGTATTGGTTTAGGCCAATTTTGAAAATTGGGGATTTTCAAACTGGAGATTGAAATAGCTTAGAATTATGGTAAATTGGTGAATTCCTAAGTTAATTTTGAAAATTATGCTATTTATGATGTGAATTTAGATTATTATGGTTTAGGTTTTGTTAAATTGGAAGAGAGAGAGAAGCAAAAGTCAAATTGAAGCATTGGACAAGTTGCTTGCATGGAAATAAGGTGGGTAGTATATTTATTTATTGAATTATAAGCTAAATGTGACTTTTAAAAATTAAAGAAAGCAATTGTTGAAAAAAATGTTTGAAAAAAATTGTAAATAGTTGAAATTATGATTTCAAAGGATGAAAATGAGTTTAAGAAATACAAGACTTATGAACTTCATGGGTTTCAAATTATTTGATTTATGATTTAAAGAAATTAGTGCATATTTTGTCATGAATGTGATTATTATGTGATTAATTTGATGCTATGAATTGCATTAGATGATTATGTGATTTTATGTGATTTTATGCTTGTGTCATTTATGACACAATTTGATGTTATGAATTGAAAATATGAAAATCAAGAGATTTTAAAAGGTGCCTTGAGCAATCAATTTTTTTTAGTTATGTGTTAAGTGGGTTTGGTCGTCCTTTGTGAGTCATTTGCCTCTACTACTGCTTAAGCCTTCGCCACTGCTGCAATAGGCAATGGAGATCCGATTACGGACTCCTTTCATGGCTACACCTGGATCGTTATGCGGAAAGTGTAGTACGTCTGTTCACTTTACCGCATGGCTTATCTTGAGAATGTGCGATGCGTCTGTTAGACCGAACCAAACCAATTCGATGTGTTATGTGTTTTGATGTGTTTATAATGTGATGCATTCATATTTAAAGTTGTGCATGATTTGAAAAAGGTTTAAGATTTTGAGAAATAAGAAAGTAAATTTATAATCATGAAATTTCGGAAGATTTATGAAAGTTTTGAAAAGTTTGAAAATGCGATTTCGGATAAATGCTTAAATAGGAAATTTTTGAAAAAGTTTGAAAAGTTTAAAAAGAAAATATTTTTCGCTTATTGTTCAGTTTATAAATGTATTATCCACGAGCTTCCGAGCTCACCCCCCCTTTCATCCCCAAATCTCCAGGTTTTTACGCAGGAGATCGGATGGAAGACGAGTATGATCACAGTCCGACTTGTGCATGTTCGTATGTTTAAAGTTTGATGTGGTATTAGATCTTTATGGATAGTTAGAAAGCTAGTAAAGTGTATTTTAGTCCGATTGTATATGAATGGTTTTGCTTGTGGCCAGTAAATGTATAAGATTGTATTGTGTTGGAATGAGTTATAAGTATGATTATACTTTATGTATGAGATTGGATTTTGAATGTGGTTGGGATTGGTTGAAATTTTGAGTTGAGATGGTTATGGATTGAATTTATGAAGTGTTTAGAATTAAGATTGTGTTTCATTGGTGTTTGGATGCCTGACGGAGGTCCGATGTTGCTTTGTGTTATTGGATGGATTACGATATTAGAAGTGCGTTTGCTTTGTTTTAAATTTTTGGGTGTCAAAATACAACAGTTATCTTTCCGAAATTTCAGAAAATTTGGTAAAATGGGTTTAAAGAAATGAGTTTGAGGATTTATATGAATGTATAAGAAATGATTAAGATGGATGAAGTGAGAAAGAATAGAAATGTAGGGATTGTTTTTATGTTGAATGAGTTTGATTAAAGAAAAAGGAAAGAATAAAAAAAATGTTATACCGGATTTGAAATGTCATAAGGTTTCCAACGCGATTATGTTCGCTTCGATCATTTTCTCTGGTTTTGGTTCTCGGATATCGGATCCGCTTTGCTAAGTGTTTGTCTCGCCGCTTTGTATTTTCCGATTCGATCCGCTTGCTACCTTCGGTTTGATCGATTCGGTCCGATTCAAACTTTCCGAGTATTTGTTTCGCTCGATGATTCGATTTGTATTCGATTAGCGATTTTTAGCTTTCGATTTTCCATTTTCTCTTAGTCTTCGGTTGGGATCCGGTTCGGATCGGGTTCCAACATATATGGTATCAAAGCCCGTATTATGAACTTGGGCGATATGTTTGTTTCATGAGCAATTTTGGATAAGTGTCGTAACCTAGTACTATGGTCTTAATCGGGCATATAAGATTGATGAGAGTGTATAAGGATAAAATTGAATTTATGAGAATGTCGAGCCCAATGATATGATCATACTTGGGCAATATGGTTATTAAGAATGAATTAGTGATTGTCCGAGTGAGGTTAAGAACTTTGATTGATTTTGGGTGTGTGTAAATGAACTTGAGATTTGAAGTTCATGATAGCAATTTGATTTGGGCATGCACTTAAGAGATGAGAATTTGAGATTAGAATTTCTTGGTGAATCGGGAAGAACCTAATTGATTGTTTGATTTAGATGGATTGTGAAAATGGAAATTTAGATTTGAATTACATGATGAATTTGGAGGAATTGATTTGAATATGCATATGTGAGATGAAATTTTGAATAATGAGATAAATTAATAGAGAAATGTGTATAACAATTCAAAGGATTAAGTGAAATGATGATTTTGATCCATATGAAGAGTCATTACGACGTGGACCATTGACTTGTTTAAAATGTTAAGGAAAATGTTAAAGAATATGGAGTTATAGAACTAGTGAGTTTGATATGATGTTGGGTGGAGAAATTGATTTAAGAATTGAGAAATTATGAAGAGATTGAGAAATATTTATGAGAAGGAATTAGATAAGAAATATTATGTTCTTAAATGTGAATTTCGAGGACGAAATTCTTTTAAGAGGGGGAGAAATGTTGGACCCCGAACTTTTGATGAAAAATAGAAATATTAAAATGAATTTTAAATGAGAAAGAAATTGGTGAGAAAATTATGAATTTAAGGAAATTTGATGAAATTAAGAAAATTTATAAGAAATGAATTATTTAATTTTGAGGACTTTGATATTTGAGTGAACTTATATGAATTATGAGAGGAAAGTGAATGAGTTGATTGAAATGAAGTTAAATAGCAAGAATTAAAGAGAAAAAGTGTGAAAATTTGAAGAATTTAGAAAGTTTGACTTTTTGGAGAGAAAATGTTTGACTTTGAGAGTTGACTTTTGATGTAGGCAAAATTTGATAAAATGATCTACATGAAACTTGTAGGTTATGTCAAGAGCTTTTCGTAGATATAAAGTTTGATATTTTTCGATATCGGGAGTGAGAGTTATGATCAGTCAAAGTTGGCTTGGAAGTTTGACTTTGAGGAAAAAGTTGACTTTTTAATTGAGGCAAAATCCGAGAAAATGATCAACGTAAAATTGTAGCCTCTGTCGAGAGCTTTTCGTGGACATAAAGTTTGCTATTTTTCGATGTCGGGATTGAGAGATATGAATTTCGGAAGATATGCTTTGTTTTGAAAATGTTATTAAGTATAGATTTGCATGTGCTATACTTCGAGGCCACTCGTCGTATGGATTTAGTCGGAATTTGGAAAAAGTGGCTTTACTGAAAGTTGTAGCTTGTATGTCGATCTTTTCGACGCCATAAAGTTTGTAATTTTTCGATATCGGGACTAGGAGTTATGAGCGATTAAAAATTGGAAGTCGTTTAGGAAAAGCTGTTTTGGATAGAATCTTTGATTGAGGTTTTGACTCCTTTAAAGACCTAATTTGATTTTGAGTACTTCAGGGAAGTTGTAGAGCTTCCTTTGATATTTCCATAGACACCAAATTCGTCAAATTCCGAGTTCGAATTAAGAGATATGATTTTCAAAAATTCAGTTATAGGTGGGTATTTAAGGTTTTGTAACTTTTGCGAACTCAGACCTTTTGCAATCTTTTGTTATAAATCTTTCGTCCGACATCCGATTGATTTGATTCTTGAAGCGTTGGATTCCTAAGACAATTGCGTTCATGTTTATGAAGAATTATGATTTTTAGGAGATTAAATGGAAAGAGATTGATTGAACTAAAGTAAGAGATGGGCTATAGGTTGTAAGTTGGATAATTTTCTGAACATGGTTCAGTATTTTGCGATTTTTGGGAGATGTACAACTCCGATTGAGTTGATTCTTGAGGGAAAATAAAGTTAAAACATAGGGCTACAACTCTTATGAAGGGATCGAAATTTAATTCCATCCCTAAGATTGTCAAATTCTGGACTGAAGTTATGTTAAAGTTCAGTTTTGGATTTTGTGCAGGTCAGTTAGTAATTCGGCCATAACTTCTTCGTTTTAGATCCGAATTGAGCGCCGTTAGTGGCGTTGGATTCGTAAGATCAAGAGAAACAATTTTCAAGAAGAAAGTTTGTCCAAATTATTTCGTTTAGTTGCCCAAAATCAGATCGCAAGGTGACAGTTTTTCAAATTCCTGCAAGGGCAATTTTGGAAATAAGCTAACAAGTGAGGGGCAAAATGGTCATTTACCCTCATTAAATGACATGGCAGAACACCATATAGGCTGTCGTTTTACTCCCTTAAGCCAGCAGAGATTTTCGAAAATTAGAAGAAGGAGAAGAAGAAACGTTGGAGAAGAAGAGAAGGAAGCAATCGGTTATGGAAGGAGAAGAAGAAGAGTGATGCAAGTTCGTTTTTTCATGGGTTTCCAGCCATTTTCGTTTGTTTTCAAGGGAAAGAGGAAAAAAGGTGAAAGCTCCATGGCATCCAACAAATTCGAAATGAAGAGAGAGAAGGTAAGAGAGAGAAAGCTTGAGTTTTTGAGTTTTTGATTTGTTTGATGGTTGATTAAGCTTGGAATGGTTATGGATTTAGTTTATCCATGATTAATTGAAGAGATTAGGCTATAATTATGTTTAATTTTGGATAAATTGAAAATTTGAGTTTATGTCAAATTTTGAAATTGGGGTTTTGTGAAATTGATGATTTAGATAGATTGAATTAGTGATGAATTTGAGATATCCTAAGTTAATTTTGATGTTTATGCTTTAGGTGAAGTTTAATTTGAAAATTTGTAAATTTGGAGTTTAGGCCAAATTAGGAATTTTGGGGTTTTTGTGAATTAATGGTGTAGAATCATAATTAAGAGTGGGAATTGATGAAATGTGAAATCAATTTTGAAGAAATTATGTTTTATGAGATTGAATTTGGGTGTATTGGTTTAGGCCAATTTTGAAAATTGGGGATTTTCAAAATTGGAGATTGAAATAGCTTAGAATTATGGTAAATTGGTGAATTCCTAAGTTAATTTTGAAAATTATGCTATTTATGATGTGAATTTGGATTATTATGGTTTAGGTTTTGTTAAATTGGAAGAGAGAAGCAAAGTCAAATTGAAGCATTGGACAAGTTGCTTGCATGGAAATAAGGTGGGTAGTATATTTATTTATTGAATTATAAGCTAAATGTGACTTTTAAAAATTAAAGAAAGCAATTGTTGAAAAAAAAATGTTTGAAAAAAAATGTAAATAGTTGAAATTATGATTTCAAAGGATGAAAATGAGTTTAAGAAATACAAGACTTATGAACTTCATGGGTTTCAAATTATTTGATTTATGATTTAAAGAAATTAGTGCATATTTTGTCATGAATGTGATTATTATGTGATTAATTTGATGCTATGAATTGCATTAGATGATTATGTGAATTTATGTGATTTTATGCTTGTGTCATTTATGACACAATTTGATGTTATGAATTGAAAAATATGAAAAATCAAGAGATTTTAAAAAGGTGCCTTCGGGCAATCTGAATTCCGTTTTCGTTATGTGTTAAGTGGGTTTGGTCAGGTCCTTTGTGAGTCACTGTTTCTACTGCTTAAGCCTTCTCATTTGCCTGCAATAGGCAATGGAGATCCGATTACGGACTCCTTTCACGGCTACACCGGACCGTTATGCAGAAAGTGTAGTACGTCTGTTCACTACCGCACATGACCGTTATCTTGAGAATGTGCGATGCGTCTGTTAGACCGAACCAAACCAATTCGATGTGTTATGTGTTTTGATGTGTTTATAATGTGATGCATTCATATTTAAAGTTGTGCATGATTTGAAAAGGTTTAAGATTTTGAGAAATAAGACAAGAATTTATAATCATGAAATTTCGGAAGGTTTATGAAAGTTTTGAAAAGTTTGAAAATGCGATTTGGATAAATGCTTAAATAGGAAATTTTGAAAAGTTTAAAAGAAAATATTTTTCGCTTATTGTTCGGTTTATAAATGTATTATCCATTTAGCTTAAAGCTCACCCCTTTTCATCCCCAAATCTCCGTGTTTTTACGCAGAGATCGAATGGAAGACAGTATGATCACGATTCGACTTGTGCATGTTCATATGTTTAAAGTTTGATGTGGTATTAGATCTTTATGGATAGTTAGAAAGCTAGTAAAGTGTATTTTAGTCCGATTGTATATGAATGGTTTTGCTTATGGCCAGTAAATGTATAAGATTGTGTTGTGTTCGGAATGAGTTATAAGTATGATTATACTTTATGTATGAGATTGGATTTTGAATGTGGTTGGGATTGGTTGAAATTTTGAGTTGAGATGGTTATGGATTGAATTTATGAAGTGTTTAGAATTAAGATTGTATTTCTGCTGGTGTTTGGATGCCGGACGGGAGGTCCGATGTTGCTTTGTGTTATTGGATGGATTACGATATTAGAAGTGCGTTTGCTTTGTTTTAAATTTTTGGGCTGTCAAAATACAGTAGTTATCTTCTTAAATTTCATGAAATTTCGGTAAAATGGGTTTAAAGAAATGAGTTTGAGGATTTATATGAATGTATAAGAAATGATTAAGATGGATGAAGTGAGAAAGAATAGAAATGTAGGGATTGTTTTTATGTTGAATGAGTTTGATTAAAGAAAAAGGAAAGAATAAAAAAAATGTTATACCGGATTTGAAATGTCATAAGGTTTCCAACGCGATTATGTTCGTTCGATCATTTTTCTCTGGTTTTGGTTCTCGGATATCGGATCCGCTTTGCTAAGTGTTTGTCTCCGCTTTCGCTTTGTATTTTCCGATTCGATCCGCTTCGCTACCTTCGGTTTGATCTGATTCGGTCCGATTCGAAACTTTCCAAGTATTTGTTTCGCTCCGATGATTCGATTTGTATTCCGATTAGCGATTTTTCGCTTTTCAATTTTCCATTTTTCCGTTCCGTCTTTCGGTTGGGATCCGGTTCCCGGATCGGGTTCCAACAATTTTTGTAACACCCCACTCTCGTATGACCCAAATCCGACATTGATGGTGATATCCGAGTCCGTGCCCTGCGAGGGTGGTGTGCTACATCACTCAGTCAAAACTCAGTATAATTTTTTTTGTTTTAAAACACAACATACACTATGCAGAAATCAAGTAACATAAACAATCACCAGTAAGTACAGTGACCGGCCCCTTTATAAATACAAATTAATTCAGTCCGGTGACTTTACAAATTGACCGAATCATTTGTACAAAACTTCAGAAAATACAATTTTATCCAGAATTTATCAGACACTAATGCAGACGCGAACTGATCCCTGACCTCTTCTCTCACTCTCATGCGGTAGCTATACGCCCGTTACCTAACGAGGTATTCTTCTGGGTCTTGAAAAATAATTGCAAATTTTAGGTGAGTTTTGCGAACTCAGTGAGTGACCATCATCGATGGTTCACCCAATCGAAACATACACATGAGACTCACTTTTCAGTTCTTATTTTGTTGTGACCGAGTGCCTAAACTATCCCTTGTAGTACTCATTAATAACTGTCCCTTATCCATTGGTAGATACAGGGCTCATTAAACGTTGAGCCTGAGGCTCTGAATCCCTTATGAACTTGAAGCTTATTTTCACTCGTTGAGCTTAAAGCTCTAATCGGTGGCGACTCTGGTCACAACAGCCCTTGTATTTCATGCACTTATTGCATGTGATGCAGCAGTCACTTCCACTCACTTTCACATATTATCGGACCGTAGTCCGACACGTATCAATCACATCACCCGAATTTCATAACTTCACATTGCTCAAAATATCATATGATCACAATCAAACACATGTGTCACAAACTATTACATCTTAAGCATGTAGTTCACAAATTTACAAACAAGTAGCACTTCTATGTCATAGCTCCCCAATACATCGGACTTTCTGTCTGGAATCTCACAATCAGAAACAATTCACAAACCCACCATTATTAACCACATTCAGCAATTATACAAAACGGAACATAATAGAATAAAGGGTGAAATGAGACCATCTCGGTCTACTCACAAATAGCTTCCGAGCTAATGCCTGGAAGTCTTGGCAACGTCGGTAGGTTGACATTCCAAAAGCGCTTCTATAACAGTCAAGATATACAAACATTACCAAATGCACAATCAAAAATATTTAAAAATGAACATGTAGCAATTAAAATGTGTACAATGCATATTCGTGACATTCCCGGCGCTATACCAAAAATTCGCATCACAAAATTTTCCTATAAATATTAGAAACTCATAAACACCAAAATCACTCAATTCGAATCTCTATAGGTCCAATTATTGAGAAAATACAAACCAGAAAAATCACTCAATTCGGATCTCTATCGGTCTAATTATTGAGAAAATACGGACCAGAAAAATAATTATCTAGTCCCCTCACTTTGACCTAATCAATCCACGTCAATTTCAACTCTGAAAATTCCCAATTTTACATAGAAATGAAATTAAAAATTTCACAAATCCGATGCCTCGAGAATCAGGTCAATCGGAGATCGGACGAAAAAGTTATGCACTAATAACATTGATAATTAAAACTAAATAATAATAATAATTAAAAGAAATGGGTCTCGCCCTCTCGATTTTGGATGAGGCGAGACCATGCTTCCTCCCTCGATCTCGAGAGGCGATCCGTCGCTTCATGAGATGCGAGGTTCCGAATTTTCAAAATAATGTTTTTTTTTCATATTTTTCAAAACCACTTATTAAACCTTCATTCTTCCACACTACACAACTCTTCACACACATGTCCAAAAATCACAAATGAGGTCTCATTGGAAAGATCACAGAAAATTCTATAAGTTTCATGAAGAGTTTGGAATCCAATTTCACCACTAAGGGTGTCAAAAATGCAATCAAAGTATCTACCAAATCATAAATTTGCCAAAACAGTGCAACATTCTACTAAATCCATATCTTCCCATTCCCTTTCCCAAAAATTCCAAGTTTTATACCAACAGAAAGATCAACACATATTCTACAACTTTCATGAACAACTTGGAAGCAAATTCAACCTCTAAACAAATCAAATTCTCAATCAAAGTTTCTGCCTATATAAGTCATTCTCAACAGTGACACAATCTTCCAAAAAGCATAACTTCCTATCCCATTATCGAAAAATTACATACTCTATATCACTGAAAAGATTAGAAAACATGCTATAATTCTCATGAAGGACTTATAACCAAATTCCATCCCTAACTAGATCAAATTCTCCCATTATTGTGGCTGCCCTGTTTAAGAGTGTTAAATCAACATATCACCTAAACCATATGCAAACTTGAAAAATTCATAATTTACAAACCCTATATCCAAAAAGAGCATATCATACCTAATTACAAAGCTAAAACATTCCTCTATAACTTTCCATAAGATCACTTAAGCTAATTTCAACCATAACAGTCCAAAATTAGTGTCAAAGCACAGAAATCACCAAAACTCATACTTAGAGACATTACACACACCAAATCACCAAAACTTATACTTAGAGACATTACACACACCAAAACACAGTAATACATAAATTACCATCTGAAAGTTAACTAGCCATAACTTTTAACCTAAAAATCGAATAATATCCCACTTAATGGCAATAGAAAGCTAACAAGAAACTCTTCAACTTTTATTGAGATCAATTTCACAAAATCTGTCTACTTTAGCCTAGAAAAATTCTCCAAAGTTTCAGGTCACAAATCATTCAATGCTAGAATCACCACTATTCACCCTGCACATCTATCTCACTTTCAAGCAAAATTCAAAACCCTTCAAGCCACAATTGGACAGAACTTCCTTCATAAGAATTCTAGCCAAACTTCTCAAGTTTAATTTAAGCTAAACCTCATCTCAATAGCATAAGCACATGAAAAGTTTTGATCAAAACATTGAAACATACACAAGTTCAATTTTCCAGATTTTTAACCTAACTCACATCCTAAATCTTTCATACCATTTCTAACCCAAATAACATTCAATTTACTCCATATATGCACCACAAACAAGTCACATCCTTTCCTTGAACACAAGTCCACAAATTTGCAGCAACTACGCTTAACCATCTCCCATTAATAAACACTCATTTAACAACCTTCCTAACCATCCAAAACAACTTAATACTACATAACATCTCATCCATTAACTTCTAATTCATCATTTACCAATCATCAATCAATCAAAGAATCAACATATTCATATAGTCAAAGCACAACTTCATGCAATTGATGCACAAGATGTCACAATTATGCATTTAACTAACATAAAACATAATCTTACCTATTTAAACTTCAACCCTCTTCAATTTCTCTAACTTCTCACAAACTTCCCAAATTTCCCTACCACCAACGATCATCATCCTTGAGGCTTAGGTTAGTATTTTCTTTGTGAACAAGGAGGAGAAAGCACAAAACATAGGAGGGGTTCTTGTGTAGTGAAGATGAGTAGCAATTCTAGCTAAAAAGAGGGAGAAAATTCGATGAAGAAGAGGAGAAATGAAGGTTTCGGATGAAGGAGAAAGAAATAAGGGATTTGTGAGTCTTAATTATGGAAGTATCGAGAGTGGCTAGAAAAAGAAGGGGCTTTAATTAAAGCAATAAGGCATGGTAGGCAAGTGACACATGTCACTTGCCACATGTCAATACCTCAAAATTTTATTTAATTTTCTTTCAATTTCTAGTCCAATTTCTCCCAAAATCCCAATGGCTCAAAATTAAAAATTCCTAAAATCATGTATCTAAATTCCAGTGCCATTGGACAGTCATTTCTAATACCGAAAATCCAATCAATCCGCCACTTGATAATTTTTTCGATCCGAAAATTTACCCGAAAATTTCAGAAAATTTCTAAAATTTTCAAAATGTAAAACACACAAAATCCACCGATTCAATTTTCAAGCACAAAACATATTTTCACAATAAACACATTTATAAACACATATGCCGGGAAATGTCATGAATGCATTTACAATCATGTGCATGTGCAAAAATTTCTATTCATGTATATATGGAGGTCATATTATGCATGATCATGCCGAGATAAGTTTACACACTCATAACCCATTCCAAATTACTATTTTACCCTTCCCATCAGTGATGGGATGTAACAACTCTTCCCTCCTAACAAAAATTTCGTCCTCGAAATTCATTTTCTGATTAAGGAAGAAGGCAGTGTTGCTATTCTCTTTCGACTTCATCACTTCTTTCAAGACAGATCTAATAGGGCTATCAATTCCTTGATTACAAGTAACATTTGCTTAATTAATTCCTTGATGAGTTTTGTACATTACTCAAGTTTTCACTTCCAATCTCAACAACACATATATCATATTATAACAATACTAACCATAAAGCAGCTCATAGATTCATAGTCCTATTATCGCCATAGTTTTAATTAGATTACATCTTGACAAAGGTGATACACTCAAGGACAAGTCATTTGTTTCACTTCTTATCGGTGTTAGTACACTTAACTTCCAAATCTTTTTCCATATAGTCACAACCTCGATGTGATCCCCAAAATCCATTTGTCTTTCAAAACCCACTTTATTCAGATTCCAACTTCATTTCACTAACTAACGGTATTCCCAAAT
Source organism: Erythroxylum novogranatense (assembly GCA_029891385.1). Classification (NCBI taxonomy): domain Eukaryota; kingdom Viridiplantae; phylum Streptophyta; class Magnoliopsida; order Malpighiales; family Erythroxylaceae; genus Erythroxylum; species Erythroxylum novogranatense. The sequence goes on along the minus strand of JAIWQS010000236.1, from coordinate 1,097,018 downwards.
TTGTTCCGACTTTTACCTAGGGTGACGATTCTTTTTGTCGTCTGTCACCTCTAATAGTATCACCAGGATAATGATGATTATGCCTGTAGTTACTTTGCACTATACATTAATCTTATATGCTAATGCACTCCCGATATATAAGCTTTATACCTGTCTTCAATAGTCCAGACTACAAGGAACTCAAACATATAAGCACTCAGTTCGATATTCTTAGCCGACAATTGCTCTTTCAAGGTACACTTACTAGGACATCTCTCTATCAGGTAGTACACATATTTTATTCCATCAAAATTCCTCAAATCCTCAATTTGGGCTTTCCCAATTGCAAATACTTTTCCATAGCTAATAAGATTTCCTTTTTGCTCCATTTTAACTCGTCACTATACACTCTTTATCGCACTAGATTGAGTAACCTGAATATACACATGTGTGGTACTCTGCTATGAAATGTTCTATTCGATACAGTTGATTGGAAGATTAGCTTTATTAGGACAGGTCACTCTGCACAATCCTTTCAATCCTTTCTTACCTTAATCTCTTCTAATCTGTCTATTCATATGTATATCCAATATGTTTCTTTACACATCATGATTCCAAGCTTTCAAATCAACTACTATTGCAGAAATTTTCAAGTCATGTGTCTAAATTTAGCTCATGGAGCTATAATTATCCCTAGGTACACAAAATCACCTTATACTATTACAACCAATTCCCTCTTGATCTCGATTGGGAACCTTTATTGTATATACTACAAAATCTCCAAATCTGAATGGCATACTTAACACTATAGTTATTTTGTTTTCCTTCATTACTTGACACGGCTTACCTATTTTTCCTTAAGTGGTCAAATGCCTTCTCTTTATTTTTCTAATCATAGTCACTAACGGGTATAAGGTTGCTTGGATCACTTTACCTTCAAGATCATAATACCCAAACTCATTGTGCTTATGTTTAGTCCTTGTAATTCTTTAAGTAACTAATTCCTCAAGTCAATAATTTTATTACATTATCCTCAATTTTTTACTAAACTTCCTTTTCTCGCGATTTCAAGATTTCTTCCATGATTCCACTCGACTTATTCAATGTCCGTTCATTTGTACCAATGCTCCACACATTTCATTTTATCTGAAAACATAACTTCTTGTGTTGGTAACACATTCATCAGATATAATTTGTGACTATAACGTGGACCAGAGTTCCTCTCACATTAGTAAGAGTGTCTCCTCGAATTTCTAAAAATCCACTTATATAATTGTCACAATAACCTTTTCTGACTCTTATGCTTGGGTCATTGCTATGGATGTAACTCCAATATTCACTTTTGACTCCCACTATTTATTCTCTTTTTTTTAAAAGAAGACAGCACAACACAACTTTTCCTGGAGACCTGTCATCTTATTTCACAATTCCTCCGTTAAGGTCGATCGGTTGCTTTTGAAGCAAACTGATTGAATCAGCGAGGCCCCGACCTCTGGACAATGGAAGAATTACCAGATTCCATTGTTGAATCGAGAGAAGAGCTTATGATCTCAGCTACTGGTCATGGAAAGCCTACCTTCATTGGCCATAACTAAATTACCTGGCTTTCTTACCCTATTTCAGTGATTTCTTAGTACAAACCTCAATATTGTCGCTCACCTATTGTCCATGAGTACTTATTGGTCATTCTGAATACCTCAGGAAAAATCAATTTCAACATCTATCTTAATAAGTTCTATGGTCAATGCATCCTTGACACTAAGGCACAATGAGGCATTAAGCAATTTCTTTTACTCTACACCCTGGTAGATACCATCCAAAATCCTTACATCTTATTTAATAATGTATGTATGTCATGTCTTCACTTACTCACATTCGCTAATGCTACTTACTTTCCAATTGACTCTAGATAACAATTCTATCCTTGTTCCTGCCCATGACTAGGGTTTACCATATAATCATAACAGAAACCTATTTTTGTAGGCCAATAACGTGCCTTGCACTTTCTTCCTCACCTTTACACACATATTGACAGTGATTCTACTCCAGTTTTCTAGTATTTACCTCTTCTTCTAATGCAACATCCTATCATGATGATTGAATTAGCATTTTAAGTGCCTTCGCTTTTCCCCTTTTGATTTTATCATCCTTTCCATAACCATATGCATACATACAATCCAAACCTAGGCGCATTTCTAATTTTCTCCTTACTACACATCATGTATTGTGTTTCATCACTTGTAAAATCAAGTTCCTATTATTTCATCGTCCCTATGTATATTCTCAATCCATTTAGAATTATAGATGTAGAATCACCAAGAATTGTAATCTCATTATCACAAACGTATTATTACACTAAATCTTTCAAATCCACGTCTATCCTTTCACAGTCATATTTCTTTTGATCGGGTTTGTACACTTTAATCTCATCATTTTTACTTCTTCCTGACATCTTCTCTATCTCATTCGAAGGTAGAACATTTCGGTACAATATCGATATCTCATAATAAACACCAACAGCTATATCTATCTTGTCAAACCATGTACTTTTTCTCATTTCCAATCATCCCCATTTATCGGACCTACAAGTCAGAATCATAAATGCCTAGTCATCCCTGAGCTTTTGATCAAACATAGACATATTCTTATGCTAAATCATAACTCTTATCACTTTTAACCACTATTCTTCTCATGTCCAAATTTAACCTCTCCAGGCTATCTCAAATTTCATTTTCTTTCAACTCGATTTATACACTTTAAATCTCATTATTCATTTTGATATCACTTCTTTCTTAAATCAACCCATGCCAATGTCTTCACATTCATATCACATTCGAGGGTTTATAACCACAGTACAATATGAATATCATTATCCATTTTTCTTTTCCCATTCCTAATTGCCCATAAACCTTCATTGGCTCATATTCTGAAATATCATCACTTTTCTCACACTTAAACACTTAACATATGTTCATGCGTATGACTCATACTCATGCGACTCAGATTAGGGATCAGTTGCCACGGTCTGCTATGACATAACTTTAATGTATGTGACTTGACCTATGTTTCAGAAAATGCCCATATAAGTGTCGTACTTCTGGGCTTTGATACCACCTAAATATAACACCCCAGTCCCGTATGACCTGAACCTGACATCGATGGTGATATCTGAGTCCGTGCCCTGCGAGGGTGGTGTGCTACATCACTCAGTCAAAACTCAGTATAATTTTTTTTTGTTTTAAAACACAACATACACTATGCAGAAATCAAGTAACATAAACAATCACCAGTAAGTACAGTGACCGACCCCTTTATAAATACAAATTAATTCAGTCCGGTGACTTTGCAATTTGACCGAATCATTTGTACAAAAATTCAAAAAATACAATTTTATCCAGAATTTATCAGACACTAATGCAGACGCAAACTGATCCCTGACCTCTTCTCTCACTCTCATGTGGTAGCTATACGCCTGTTGCCTAACGGGGTATTCTTCTATGTCCTGAAAAATAATTGCAAATTTTAGGTGAGGTTTGCGAACTCAGTGAGTGACCATCATCGATGGTTCACCTAATCACATAACACAAATTTTCATACATCTCACATTATTTCATAGTGCACATATTCGCAATATTTCACATCCACACATTTACAGAATTCCACGTTCACATTATTCACAATCGAAACATGCACATGAGACTCACTTTCCAATTCTTATTTTGCTATCACCGAGTGCCTAAACTGTCCCTTGTAGGGCTCATTAATAATTGTCCCTTATCCATTGGTGGATACAGGGCTCATTAAACGTTGAGCCTGAGGTTCTGAATCCCTTATGAGCTTGAAGCTCATTTTCACTCGTTGAGCTTAAAGCTCTGATCGGTGGCGACTCTGGTCACAACAACCCTTATATTTCATGCACTTATGTCATGTAATGAAACAGTCACTTTCACATATTATCAGACCGTAGTCTGACACGTATCAATCACATCACCCGAATTTTATAATTTCACATTGCTCAAAATATCATATGATCACAATCAAACACTTGTGTCACAAACTATTACATCTCAAGCATGTAGTTCACAAATTCACAAACAAGTAGCACTTCTATGTCATAGCTCCCCAATACATTGGACCTTCTGTCCGGAATCTCACAATCAGAAACAATTCACAACACCATTATTCACCACATTCAGCAGTTATACAAGATGAAACAAAATAGAATAAATGGTGAAATGAGACCATCTCGGTCTACTCACAAATAGCTTCCCAGCTAATGCTTGGAAGTCTCGGCAACGTCGGTGGGTTGAAGTTCCAAAAGTGCCTCAACGGTCAAGATATACAAACATTACCAAATGCACATTCAGAAATATTTAAAAATGCACATGTAGCAATTAAAATGTGTACAATGTATGTTCGTGACATTTCCGGTGCTATACCAAAACTTCGCATCACAAAATTTTCCTATAAATATTAGAAACTCATAGACACCAAAATCACTCAATTTGAACCTCTATAGGTCCAATTATTGAGAAAATACGGACCAGAAAAATAATTATCCGGTTCCCTCACTTTGACCTAATCAATCCACGTCAATTTCAACTCTAAAAATTCCCAATTTTACATAGAAATAAAATTAAAAATTTCACCAATCTGATGCCTCGAGAATCAGGTCAATCGGAGATCGGACGAAAAATTTATGCACAAAAGAACTAATAGCATTGATAATTAAAACAAAATAATAATAAATAAAAAATTAAAAGAAATGGGTCTCGCCCTCGATCTCGCGATCGCGAGATGCGAGGTTCCGAATTTTCAAAATAATTTTTTTTTCATATTTTTCAAAACTACTTATTAAACCTTCCTTCTTCCACACTACAAAACTCTTCACACACATGTCCAAAAATCACAAGTGAGGTCTCATTGGAAAGATCACAGAAAATTCTATAAGTTTTATGAAGAGCTTGAAATCCAATTTCACCACTATGGGTGTCAAAAATGCAATCAAAGTATCTGCCAAATCATAAATTTTCCAAAACAATGCAACATTCTACTAAATCCATATCTTCTCATTCCCTTTGCCAAAAATTTCAAGCTTTATACCAAAAGAAAGATCAACACATATTCTACAACTTTCATGACAACTTGGAAGCAAATTCAACCTCTAAACAAATCAAATTGTCAATCAAAGTTTCTGCCTATATAAGTCATTCTCAACAGTAACACAATCTTCCAAAAAGCATAACTTCCTATCCCATTATCGAAAAATTACATACTCTATATCATTTGAAAAGATCAGAAAACATGCTATAATTCTCATGAAGGACTTAGAACCAAATTTCATATCTAACTAGATCAAATTCTCCCATTATTGTGGCTGCCTGTTTAAGAGTGTTAAATCAACATATCACCTAAACCATATCCAAACTAGAAAAATTCATAACTTCCAAACCCTATATCCAAAAGAGCACATCATACCTCATTACAAAGCTAAAACATTCCTCTACAACTTTCCATAAGGTCACTTAAGCTAATTTCAACCATAACAGTCCAAAATTAGTGTCGTAACACAAAATCACCAAAACTCATACTTAGAGACATTACACACACCAAAACACAGTAATACATAAATTACCATCCAAAGTTAACCAGTCATAACTTTCAACCTAAAAATTGAAAAAATATCCCACTTAATGTCGATAGAAAGCTAACAAGAAACTCTTCAACTTTCATTCAGACCAATTTCACAAAATCTGTCTACTTTAGCCTAGAAAAATTCTCCAAAGTTTCAGGTCACAAATCATTCAATGCTAGAATCACCACTATTCACCCTGCACATCTATCTCATTTTCAAGCAAAATTCTAAACCCTTCAAGTCACAATTGGACAGAACTTCCTTCATAAGAATTCTAGCCAAACTTCTCAAGTTTAATTTAAGCCAAACCTCATCTCAATAGCATAACCACATGAAAAGTTTTGATCAAAACATTGGAACATACACAAGTTCAATTTTTCAGATTTATAGCCTAACTCACATCCTACATCTTCCATATCATTTCTAACCCAAATAACATTCAATTTACTCCATATATGTGTTGGATTGGAAAAAGAAAGCATGCTTAGTATGGAGAAACGATATATTTCAAAACTTTTTAAGAAATCATCTTGCAGCGGAAGCAATATATCCAAATCAACATGCTAATCCATACATGATATGGTATAAGGATAATAAAACCAAGAACAAGATAAAATGAATTACCGACTCCTTCGCTGCAGCTTTAAATCCTCGTTGCGCTATCCTCTCCTTCTTATATCCAAATCCTTTGCCTTTGAGTCTTTTCCTTTAGCAATCTATCTTCTTCCTTGTTGTAGTATCCTCAACCAATTAGATTTACCACTTGTTCTTCAAGGACAACTAGGTTAACAAAATCCTTTGGTGGGAAAGGAGAAGAAATATTTGGAGGAGATTTTCTTAGAAGAAGAACCAAAATTGAAACTCTTTCAATTCTTTCACTTAGGAATTTCGGTTCTACCTTGCATGAAAGGAGAGAATGTCTAAAACCATGCAAGAACCCTTTCTTACATCTCAATTTCGAAATATGCATGAATGGAAAGAGTGAGAGGCATCCAATGCATCACTTCACATTAATCACTCATCAAATAGCCAATAAATGAGACTTACTTCATTTATCTTTAAATGGCTATTTGAAAAGACCATAACCTATAATTGAATACCCATTTCGGTTTTGGCAAGAAGAAAGAAGGAAGATGGTCCATCTAATGCACATCTTTTATCTTTAATCTAATGAATGCAAATAGGTTACATGCCAACATTAAAAGCCAACCATTAAACCATTTAATGGTAAGTTCATAACTTCATTTAATAATGATGAACCATAATAAAGACCATCTTTATTTAGTATTTTAATGTCAAATGTGTGGTTACACATCTAACCTAACACAATTTCAAATTGCTTCTTCTCCATTTAAAAAATTGTTTTAATATAATTAATCTAATCAATTACATTAAACCAAAACAAGCCCATTTTAAATGAACATATGGGCTTCCAATTAACCATTAATTAGTATAAGCCCATCATTCAATTATGGACTTCTAAAGCCTCCAAACAACTTCTTACTTAGCTTGATAACCTTCCTTAAAGCCAAGTGGGGAATCTTATTGGACTTTGATAATTCAAGCTCGATAAGCCCGAAATAATTCAATCTCATTGGAATTAATTCTAGCTTATTAACTAAATGTCATTCCACTAAAGACAATTAGTTGAACTCTTGAATTATTAAATATTATGAGAATATGTCCAATTGCAAACCCTATTTAGAACCTTATTATAGCCATCCGCACAACAAAGGGTAAAATTACCGTTTTGCCCTTATGTTGGTTTTTCCTTCTAGATCTCTCATTTTACTTTATATGGTGATTAACACATAAGATCTCATCTTAGTGTTAAGACTTGATGGGTAGCTAGTCCATCAAACTATCGGTGCCGCTTTAATCACCAAATCTCCTTAAAACATCTAGAAGAGATGATAACACTATAAACTCTTTATTTGAGTGAATGTTCCTCGATACATGTTTCAATTAATAATTCCAACATGCGATAACCGGATTAATACCTGTAAAAATCCATTCCGATCATATCAAGAATTATAATGAAACACATATGAGTTCACCACTCATCAAGATTGTGGTTCATAATAAGATAATGCTTAAGTTGTATGTTTTAAGATTAAAGTAACTACCTACTTTATTCTTGAAAACATACTTGATTCAATTCATTTAATAGTGCCATTATCGATAGTCTACTACTATCATGATATGAAACTCATCATTCCCTTTAAGTAAACTCCTTTACTTATATGGAGATAAATCGCAACACTTCTGCCTAAACCATAATTAAACGACCAACTTGATTATTCAATCGTGAATCAATTAATTCGATTCTAATAATATACATGTTTCCCATACATCTCTATGTATATGTATATTACTTACAAATGAATCTTGGTACCTTATGACCAGATATATATAATGCTCATACAGATAAAACCAAACTCTTTTGTTTTATTAATAATAAATATTTTCATTACAAAATCAGAATCAAGAAGATAAAGTTACATGTAAATACACTTGCTTTCCAGGCACTATATTTACATAACTCCAACAATCTCCCACTTTCCTAAAGCAAGTTTGACATATCCTTCATTCCCATCCCTTCTAGGTGACCCTCAAATCTCTTTTGAGTCAATGTCTTTGTGAACGGATCGCAAGGTTTTGCTCAGTAGGAATCTTTACCACATCCACTTCTCCACGTTGTATTATCTCCTTATGAGATGATACTTTCGCCAATGTGTTTGGCGACTTTGTGGTTCCGAGGTTTTTAGAATTAGCCACTTTGCCTACTATTATCACAATAAAGTGTAATGGCTTTTTCGCCTCTGAACTACCTCCAAATCATTTAGAACTTCCTAACTAGATCGCTTCCTTTCTGCTTCACAAGCAGCAACATACTCAACCTCCATAGTCGAATCAACAATACAAGATTGCTTGACACTCCTCCAAACTATGGCTCCACCTCCAAAGTAAATATAGAACCGAAGTTGATTTCTTGAATCAACATCGATTGAAATCGAATCCGATATCCCGTCGGAATAAGATTACTTCAGAGTAAATAAGCATTAAGTTCTTCGTCTACGAAGATACTTAATATACACTTAACCGCAGATCCAATGTTCCATTCTCGATTGGACTGAAATCGCTACCGGTCCCATCGTGTAATGATATCCGGTCTAGTGCACAACATTGCATACATCAAACTACCAACTAGCCAAGCATATGGAATGTTACGCATCGCTCAACCTCCTCTTGGGTTTTAGGTGCTTGTTCCTTTGAAAGTTTGATTCCATGTCTAGTAGGAGTGAAACCCTCTTGGAATCTTGCATGGCAAACTTATCGAGCATATTCTCAATGTAGGTTAGTTGTGACAAAACTATCTTCTTGTTCTTACGATCCCTTATAAGTTTGATCCTATAACATAGGTAGCCTCTCCAAATCCTTCATTGAAAACTGCTCATTCACCATCCTTAACCGCAGATAACATTCCACATCATTCCCAATGAGCGTAATGTCATCAACATACGTGATTAGGAAAGTAACCTTACCTTCTTGTATTCTTTTGTAAAAACAAGGCTCATCTAGGTTTTGTATGAACCCATAGGTTTTGATAGCCTTATCAAACCTAATGTTCCAAGACCTAGATGCTTGCTTAAGTCCATAAATGGACCTTTGCAACTTGCAAACCTTATGCTCATTACCTAGCTCAATGAATCCTTCGGTTGGGCCATATAAATGGTCTCCTCAAGATCTCCATTCGAAATGCGGTCTTGACATCCATTTGCCATATTTCATAATCGAAATAGTCTGCTATGGCCAAAAGAATCTGATGGACTTAACCATGGCAATCGGAGAAAAAGTCTCCTCGTAGTCTATACCCTCCTTTTGAGTATAGCCTTTAACTACCAATCTAGTTTTAAAGGTCTCTACCTTTCCATCTGATCCCCTTTTCCTTTTGTAGATCCATTTACACCCTATGGTTTTTAGACCTGGTGGTAGATCTAGAAGGACCTAGACTTCATTAGTATACATAGAATCTATTTCCGATTCCATTGCCTTGAGCCATTTTCCTGCATCAACATCATTAATAGCCTATGTATACGTAACGGGATCTATTTCTTCTTGGTCTGAGATGGCAATTAAGCCTTCTCCTAAACCTAGATACCTATCTGGTTGTCTCACAACCCTCCCACTACGTCTAGGCACATCTTGATGTTCAGGTTGCACTTATGATTCAACTCTTGAATCCATTTCGACATCTTGTTCTGTCATATCCAAAACAACTATTGGTTTGGATGAAATTGCTAACTCCTTTAGTACTACTTCACTTCTTCCTTTGTGATTTCTCACAAACTCTTCCTCTAAGAAGTTTGCATTTGTCGACACAAATACCTTCCTATCATGAGGACTGTAAAAATAGTACCTCGAGTTCCGTGGGATATCCTACAAACAAACATACTTCTGACCTTGGTTCCATCTTTGTGGATTCAGGCTTTAGAACATGGGCTGGATAGCCCCAAGTCCTCAAGTGCCTCAATGAAGGCACTCGGCCAGTCCACAACTCCCTAGGTGTTTTAGGCACCGATTTGGATGGAGCAAAGTTAAGAAGATATGTTGTCGTTGTATGGCATATCCCCGTAACGATTCTGGAAGGCTAGCATAGGACATCATTGATCTTACCATTTCCAATAGAGTTCTATTTCTCCTCTGCCTACACCATTCTGCTGAGGTGTACGAGGAGTCGACAAATTGGAAACAATTCCATTGTCAATTAAATATTGCTGGAACTCTCCGGATAAATACTCACCACCTCGATCCGATCGAAACTGCTTTTAATGGCTTGCCAAGTTGCTTCTCACTTGACTTTGAATTCTTTGAACTTTTCAAAAGATTCACTCTTTTTGCATCAAATACAAATAGCCATGTCTTCGAGTAATCATCTATAAAAGTTATGAAATATTCATAACCTCCTCTAGCTTGTACATTCATGGGCCCACACACATCAAGATGTACCATGTCCAATGTGGATTCAAATCGCTTCCTTTAGAAGGAAATGAGGCTTTTGTCATTTTCCTTCAATACAAGATTCACAGGTGGGTAATGGATCACTATCCAAGCCCATAGGATCCCATCCTTTACTAGCTCAAGTCTTTTCCGATTGATATGACCCATCCTTAGATGCCACAGATACTTTGAATTAATGCTAGAGATATTGGATTGTCTTGGTTTTATCAATTACAGTGGTGTTTAGTGAGCCTTTCATAGGTTCTATAAAAACAATCCATGTTTAATTATCGCTTCACAAATAAAATTTTATTCTCATATATTGAAACAACCTTTTCAAAATATAAGGAATAGCCAGATTTTATTAGACAAAAAATGAAATCATGTTCCTTACAATCATTGGCATGTAATAAACATCTTCCAAATATAACCTATGACCACTAGGAAAGTCCAAGATAACTACTCCCACCGATTCTCGCTGAAACATAGGAACCATCTCGCTATCTTAACTTGAAACGGCCTTTAGGAAGTCTTTTCCTTTCTTTGGAACCCCGCAAAGAATTACAAACATGGTTAGTGGCTCCTGAATCTAATATCCAAGAAGTAGATAAATCGCCACATTTCTAGTTCCTAACAAACTTAGGAAGCCCATACCTTGTTTGCTTTTGAGGGACTCTAGGTAGATCGGACAGCTTTCTTTTCAGCGGCCCATCTCATCACAAAGGGAAACACTTTCCTTTGATGTTCTCTTTGGCCTTCTTTTTCATGGGTTTGGCCTTGACCCTATTTGGGCCTTCTTTTCATTGGACCCTTCTTCTTTCCTTGCCCTTACCTTGGCTTAGAAGAAGAAGCTACATTAGCTTCTGGCCCATGAGCCTTAATATTCAATATTTCCTCCGTGCTCTGGAGGGTATTCATCAACTCACTCAAGGTGTAATCCTAGCTGTTGAGCTCATAGTCCAACTTAAACTGCTGAAAAGAAGAGTTTAAGCTATTGATGATCATAATCATCTGCGTGTCCACATCCATATCCGCCTAAGCATCGAGCCTCAAAGGACCGCAGAGATTACCTTCATCATGTAATCCCGCACTTGGTTCACCGTGTTTCGCCTAAGATTATGAAAGGTTTGGATAGCTTTCACTCTTGCAGACCTAGTCCTCACACCAAACATCTCATGTAGGTGATGGACCATTGCACTAGCAGTTTTCATACAAGCAATTTGCTTTTCCAACATGTCGCTTGACGAAGCCAGAATATAACACTTAGTAGTCTTGTCAACATTCTGCCAACACTCATGTTGTTGGACTTGCTCAAGAGTTGCATCTCCACTTAGAGGTGTAGCTCATTTTCGCTAACACCCATGAAATACGCTCATATTGAAGAACAATGTCAAGGTTACGCTCCATTCATTAAACTTGTCTCCATTTTCCAATTTGTTATTAGTCAAGAAGCGGGGTGAGTGGATTCATTTTGTGGTTGATTATGTCGAAAATATAAATTATTAAAACATGAGCATACTAGTCAACAATTTATGGAACTTTGAATAAAATCATGATGCATGTATGCATGATGATAGATTTAACAAAACTTAAAAATTAAAACATTATACTGACGGTTATTTTCTTATCTATAACGACTAAGTGACGGTGGGTCATCTTATCTATTAAAAGAAAAACTGGACCCTCCCACTCAAAAACTACCAAGCATCTCATGCCCAATTTTTAAGAAGCGTCTTAATTTGGTCTATACTTTTACCAACAGAGCTACGGTGGGCGTTTATTGATAAAAATGTTGAGTGTATAACCATTTGATTCATTCACTAAAGATATCTACAAATCATGCCTCGGTGGAGGTCACATATAGCGCCCCCATAGGGTATCCACTGTAACGCCTGTAGTCATTCCGATACATATCCTACGACAAGAGACCACTACCGACAACAACCACTACACTCCTCATGGCATCACAATCATAAGACAAGAATAAGAAATCGCTACTTTTAAAACCAAACTAGATTCCATTTCATTCATTCAAAACTTAATAATTCACAATTGTCAATACTTTTTAAGTTACATGATTCACATCTCAGATCTTGTAACAACCAGATCTAACTATCGGCCTCCAAAGAAAGCCCAATGACCGACCTTTGAGCCATTGCTTTTCTCGCCAATCCATCAGATACGCTCTACATCTCCCGAGGAGCTATCTGCCTATGCTAGGCCGAAAAATAAGTTGCAATTTTGGGTGAGTTTGCGAACTCAACGAGAAACCATCATCGATGGTTCTCCCAATTCATGCATCATATAAGCATGAAACAAAGATATACGCAGAATTATACAAAACACAACATGAATACATCCACGTAATAATTACAATCCGCAAGACAAGAAATATACACCCGCTTAAAAAAATATTGTCGATATAGAATCCAAGATGCAATGCACACGTGACTCTTTTTCATTCATTTCAGATTGTGACCGAGCGCATAACGTTGATCAAGATAGACGCGTCTGGGAGAATTATCTCCGTCGAGCTCGAGGCTCGATTCAAGATATCGAGCTCTAGGCTCGGTTCATCTGATGGCGCCTCGGTTCACAATTTTCCTTTTAACAAGATGATGTATTTGTGCATGAATGCACATGTTTCACAACAAGAAACATGGTATTTCACGTCCAATATTCAATTCAATTAAACAGTTACCTCATGTAAATTCACAACAAGAATACCACATAATTCCGTAGGCAATCAATCACGCTTATAATTCATGTAATCCCCGTAGGCGCCAGTCACAACAATAATTCATGTATTCCCGTAGGCAATCAATTCACGCTAACACATAGATTGGAATAACCAACTAGGTTACTCACCTAATAACTTCCACGCTAACGCCGGAAGTCTCTCGCCAATTTCGTGGAACGATGGTCCACCGAGCCTCTATAACAAATTAAATGAATAACTATTACCATTGATGTAAATGATTAAACAATGCACATGAAATCAAAAATGTATATAATGCATGTTCATGGAAATCCGGCCCTAATCCAATATTTCCCATAATAAAATTCTATGAAAATTAGAAATCCATAGGCGCCGACGGCGCAATTCGGACCTCTATAGGTCCCCAATTAAATAAAACAGTGTTTACAAGTTCCGGCTCGATAGGCTACGCTCAAATTCCGCCTAAAATTCCCGATTTCTCAGAAAATGAAATTAAATATTCAACGAATCCGATGCCTCTGGAATCAGGTCAATCGGACGTCGGACGGGAAAGAAATTGACAAAGAACAATTGTACCTTTTAATAACAAATAATAATCAAAATAAAATAATTATATATACATATATATTTGAACGCCTCATGCATGGGCGAGACGCCGCCAGCGAGGCGAATCGCCTCACTGTCATCGAGGCGAGGCGTCGCCTCGCGACCAGCCTCTAAATCTCGCCTCTCGAGGCTAAACGTCGCCTCATGAGGCGCAAGAGTTTCCACCGCTACTCGCCTTTTTTTTTTTCCAGATTTCAATCTTAATTTCCATCCACTCTAACTTTTAGCACACAATTCAGAAAAATACCCACTATACCTCATTGGAAAGCTTATGCAAAGCTCTACAACTCTCAAGAAGACCAAAAAAATCAAATCCAATCCTAAGGGTATCAAATAACCCATCAAACCTTCTGCCTACTAAATTTTCATCAACACAGGGCAGTATATTTTCAATGTCATAACTCACTGATTCTTCAGTAATAAATTACCACAAAAATATGGTCAACAAGTTCACAATGTCCTCAACAACTTTCATGAACAACCCAAAATCAAATTCTATTGCAAACCAAGTCAATTAATTCATCTAATGTTACTGTCCCTGAAAACCTTCAATTTGGGCAGTAACCTTACAACAAGCATAACTTCCAGTATACAAGTCAATAAAATCAGAACTTTATATCCCTGTAAAGATAACATCTTAAACTTAATTTTCATGAAGCACTCATCATCCAATTCGATCTCTAACCATTTGAAAACTGTTATGGAAGTTTCTGTTGTCATCAGCCATTCATAACCTAATGTAGGATCAGTTTTGAAAATCATATCTCCCAATTCTGACTTCTAAAATTACATACCAAATATCAATTTCAAGATAATCTCTTCCTCTACAACTTTCAGAAGCTCACTCACACCAATTCAGTCCACATAAAATGTTAAAATTGCCTCAAATCAGTAAACTCACAAAATCACACTTAAACTAGGTTTCATCCAAAATGCTCAAAACCAGCCATTAGTAATCAATTCATATCTCCCAACACACAATTCCAAAAATAGCAAGATCGGTAGCAATGGAAAGATAATCAAATATAATACAACTTCCATGAAGACCATTCTCCCTAATTCCATCTCAATTAATTCATACAAATCAACAAAACTCAGATGTCATGGTTGCGGTTACTGTTCACAGGCAATGGAACAGTAACTTTCCATGCAAAATTTCATCCTTCTATTATTGAAATTCAACAACACCTATTTCACACTAAATTAAAGCCAACATCCCAAAGTTTCAGTGGCCACTAACCTTACCTCATTTGCATTTCTACACAATAAGTTATGAATAAAACAGTAACATCTATTACAAATCTCATTTTCCAGATTCAATGTTAACCTTAGTTCAAACACTTCCAATATCTTTTCACATCACTAAACATCAAAATAAATACAAATTAAATATTAATACCATCATACATATATTAGGGCTAACACTGAAAAATTGGCAGCACTAAATTCCTCAATTCAAATACTCAATTAATTATCCCTATTCAATCCAAAATCAAACTATAACATTAACTTCAATGCATCTTCACCTAGCCTCATCCCTTTTTCATCAAATCATAATAACCATCACTTTAATGCCTACCTAAACCTAATACATGCTTTAAACCCATTTATTAACTACCCCACACTATCATGGCATTTAATCCATATGAAAGACATCATTAAACTCAAATACTTAAATGAAACTTACCTAACACAATTCTCCTTCAAAGCTTCTACTTCCAACTTTTACCTTCTAACCTTTATACCAAGCTACCACCTTTTCCTTCTCAAGTATATACCATACTCATCATCTAGCTTTGATGAGACCAAAGAAATGAGCTTAAAGCTATGGAGAAAATGGAGAAAAGGAAAGCAAAATCGATGGTTGCAAATGAAGGGTTGGTGTTTTGTGTTTCTGGATGGCTCCTTAAATAGCCTAACAATTCATCTTCTTCTTTAAAACAATACATATCCGAGAATTGAGAGGAAAGGCATTTAATGATGTCTTTTCAATGGCAACTTATAATTGGTTCTTACTTAAAGAAAAGTCAAAATATATTTATTTAATCCATCCAAAGTTTTACTCCATTTAACTCTAATGACCCTACTTTCATCCCAAAATAATATACCCAATATTATCGTGCCCTTTGGTAGCGATCTTTCTAATGAGAATTGACCGATTCGCCAATTGGCGATTTATTTGGTCCAGAATTGTTTCCTAAAAATCCAGAAAATTCCTAAAATTCCTAAAATGTAAAACGATTTATGGCACAGTCCAAATAATTTTCCAAACTCAATTACCCCATTAATTTCACACAAGAGTTCAATTTCAACCTAAGTTTAAAATGACATGAATGCATGTATACTATGTGCATGTGCAACCCGTCAAGAATTATAGAGACTATATGTCTTGTGCGCATGCGCATGCCGAGATATAATTAAATGTCCCGAACCCATCCTAATTACCAAAATACCCTTCCTATAGGAGAGGGGATGTTACATCACATTTGCTATCATTAAGTGGACTTATCTTTAAGGAGACCCAAACCATGCAAGATCTAGGATCCATGCCCTCCGATGGGGAGTAACACTTCACCACATGCAAACGGGCCATCATTTGGAGACCGTGGACTCTCACAGGAGCATCCTCTCCCACTCAATCTTTTTGGGCTTTAAGTTTTAAATACCATCTTGTCTAGCTGCAATTTATTATCCATCCTATATTGTTTCATTATATATCTCATACATAATGAATGCATGGCAAGGCCTAGGGTTGGCAATTTTCTAAATGACATGCAATCACATGCAATCACATATTACAAACATTCATTTCTCCATTCATCACATGAACTAATAAAGCCACTTTTGATTGTCCATCCTAGAAACATAAAATAATTACAAGCCTTTTAGGCCCAAAATATGCTTTTTAATCTTGGATCTTCCGCTTCGAACTCTTCGCTAACATGATCCGGCCCATTCGGTAAACAAAATGTAATGGCATTTATGAAATTAGAATTTTGTCATTTTGAAAAATAAAATTCCAGCACTAGATTTTTAGAAAACCAAATCTTTGTTTTGACAAAAAATCCCAGCATTTGTTTTATTAAAACCGAAACTCATTTCATGAAAATTAAAAACAGCACTTAGTATTTTAGCAAAACCGAAATTGGATTCTTTGAAATAAAAACCAGCACTTGTTTTCCAATCATAACTGAAATATGATTCATTGAAACAAAAATTCCAGCAACTTAGTTTTCACAAAACTTATGCCAAAACACAAAAGGATACACCAAAATTTTACCTTTCCATTTCTTCAATCCATGGCTGCTCCTTCTTCATCATTACATCAATTTGTACATTACAAAATCAAATAAAATAGAAAAAGAAACTAAGGAGGAAACATGGTGATGATAGACCACCCTCCTTGTTACAACCAAATGAAGAAATCTTACAAGATAAAATTTAACTTATATGGACAACCAAAAGAGCAACATACACCATATATATTTCTATCACATAAAATATGCAGTATACATAAAATATTGCCAACCCATGCATCCACCATATAGGAACCAAATCATGCATGAAAACCGGCTTTGATACCAATTGTTGGATCGGAAAAGAAAGCATGCTTAGTATGGAGAAACGATAGATTTCAAAACTTTTAAGAAATCATCTTGCAGCGGAAGCAATATATCCAAATCAACATGCTAATCCATACATGATATGGTATAAGGATAATAAAAGCAAGAACAAGATAAAAGGAATTACCGACTCCTTCGCTATGACTTTAAATCCTCATTGCTTATCCTCTCCTTCTTATATCCAAATCCTTTGCCTTTGAGTCTTTTCCTTTAGCAATCTATCTTCTTCCTTGTTGTAGTATCCTCAACCAATTAGATTTACCACTTGTTCTTCAAGGACAACTAGGTTAACAAAACCTTTGGTGGGAAAGGAGAAGAAATATTTGGAGGAGATTTTCTTAGAAGAAGAAGAACCAAAATTGAAACTCTTTCAATTCTTTCACTTAGGAATTTCGGTTCTACCTTGCATTAAAGGAGAGAATGTCTAAAACCATGCAAGAACCCTTTCTTACATCTCAATTTCAAATATGCATGAATGGAAAGAGTGAGAGGCATCCAATGCATCACTTCACATTAATCACTCATCAAATAGCCAATAAATGAGACTTACTTCATTTATCTTTAAAGTGGCTATTTGAAAAGACCATAACCTATAATTGAATACTCATTTCGGTTTTGGCAAGAAGAAAGAAGGAAGATGGTCCATCTAATGCACATCTTTCATCTTTAATCTAATGAATGCAAATAGGTTACATGCCAACATTAAAAGCCAACCATTAAACCATTTAATGGTAAGTTCATAACTCCATTTAATAATGATGAACCATAATAAAGACCATCTTTATTTAGTATTTTAATGTCAAATGTGGTTACACATCTAACCTAACACAATTTCGAAATTGCTTCTTCTCCATTTTAAAAAAATTGTTTTAATATAATTAATCTAATCAATTACATTAAACCAAAACAAGCCCATTTTAAATGAACATATGGGCTTCCAATTAACCATTAATTAGTATAAGCCCATCATTCAATTATGGACTTCTAAAGCCTCCAAACAACTTCTTACTTAGCTTGATAACCTTCCTTAAAGCCAAGTGGGGAATCTTATTGACTTTGATAATTCAAGCTCCAATAAGCCCGAAATAATTCAATCTCATTGAATTAATTCTAGCTTATTAACTAAATGTCATTCCACTAAAGACAATTAGTTGAACTCTTGAATTATTAAATATTATGAGAATATGTCCAATTGCAAACCCTATTTATAACTTTATTATAGCCATCCGCACAACAAAGGGTAAAATTACCGCTTTGCCCTTATGTTGGTTTTTCCTTCTAGATCTCTCATTTTACTTTATATGGTGATTAACACATAAGATCTCATCTTAGTGTTAATACTTGATGGGTAGCTAGTCCATCAAACTATGGCGCCAGCTTAATCACCAAATCTCCTTAAAACATCTGTAAGAGATGATAACACTATAAACTCTTTATTCGAGTGAATGTTCCACGATACATGTTTCAATTAATAATTCCAACATGCAGACACGGATTAATACCTGTAAAAATCCATTTCGATCATATCAAGAATTATAATGAAACACATATGAGTTCACCACTCATCAAGATTGTGGTTCATAATAAGCGAATGCTTAAGTTGTATGTTTTAAGATTAAAGTAACGACCCACTTTATTCTTGAAAACATACTTGATTCCAGATTCATTTAATAGTGCCATTATCGATAGTCTAATACTATCATGATATGAAACTCATCATTCCCTTTAAGTAAACTCCTTTACTTATATGGAGATAAATCGCAACACTACAGTCTAAACCATAATCAAACGACCAACTTGATTATTCAACTGTGAATCAATTAATTCGATTCTAATAATATCGTGTTTCCCATACATCTCTATGTATATGTATATTACTTACAAATGAATCTTGGTACCTTATGACCAGATATATATAATGCTCATACAGATAAAACCAAACTCTTTTGTTTTATTAATAATAAATATTTTCATTACAAAATTGTAATTGAAGAAGATAAAGTTACATGTAAATACACTTGCTTTCTAGGGCACTATATTTACATAACTCCAACAATATGCACCATAAACAAGTCACATCCTATCCTTGAACACAAGTCCACAGATTTGCAGCAACTACACTCAACCATCTCCCATTAATAAACACTCATTTAAAAACCTTCCTAACCATCCAAAAAAACTTAATACTACATAACATCTCATCTATTAACTTCTAATTCATCATTTACCAATCATCAATCAATCAAAGAATCAACATACCCATATAGTCAAAGCACAACTTCATGCAATTGATGCACAAGATGTCACAATTATGCATTTAACTAACATAAAACATAATCTTACCTATTTAAACTTCAACCTTCTTTAATTTCTCTAACTTCTCACAAACTTCCCAAATTTCCCTACCACCAACGATCATCATTCTTGAGGCTTAGGTTAGTATTTTCTTTGTGAACAAGGAGGAGAAAGCACAAAACATAGGAGGGGTTCTTGTGTATTGAAGATGAGTAGCAATTCTAGCTAAAAAGAGGGAGAAAATTCGAGAAGAAGAGGAGAAATGAAGATTTCGGATGAAGGAGAAAGAAATAAGGGATTTGTGTGTCTTAATTATGGAAGTATCGAGAGTGGCTAGAAAAAGAAGGGGCTTTAATTAAAACAATAAGGCATGGTAGGCAAGTGACACATGTCACTTGCCACATGTCAATCCCTCAAATTTTCATTTAATTTTCTTTCAATTTCTAGTCTAATTTCTCCCAAAATCCCAATGGCTCAAAATTAAAAATTCCTAAAATCATGTATCTAAATTCCAGTGCCATTGGACAGTCATTTCTAATATCGAAAATCCAGTGCCATTACAAGGAGGGACATTTTAGTCCTTTTTATACCAATTAAAAGAAGCATAAATGGAATAGACCCTAATTGCCGTGAGTGGAGAGGAAAGCCACGAAAATTGCAAGGAAAGGAAGGGACTTAATAAAACTACGTAGTTTTGATATAGGTTTTAAGTTAAGAAGCAAGTTTCCCTAAGTCATTAAAGAGACTTACGAAACTTATAAGAGAAAAGAGAGGGAGAGAAGGACTTCAGTGAAGTGGAGAAGAAGAAGAAGAAGAAGAGAGGTTAGGGCTTTAACCTATCTTGCTTTGGAAAAGAGAATTGGAGTGATCTTTAAGTAAGAAAAAGGAAGAGGAAGAGTTTAAGCTTCCATTAGAAGCAAAATCAATTTTCGTGGGTTGTTTCCTAAGGTAAGGGATTTCGAAATTCTTTGATTAATTTAGATAGGTTTTGGTTCAAATAGTTTAGTGAAGGCATGGGTAAGGTTATATAGGTTTAAATTCATGCTTTTATGTCCTAAGAATTGCCAATTTTTGATATCTCATATTTATATAGGATTTTTGTGTTTGATGAAGGAGAAGTGAGGCAATTGGAGGTAGAGGAAAGACAAATTGACCAACCTCAAAGCTAAAGGAATTAAGGTGGGTGATTTCTTAATAATTGAGTTAATAGGCTTATTAAAGTTTTTAAAAGAAATGTTAATTAATGCTTTCCAATGAAGTAAGATTTTTGTATTAATTATTCTTTGTGGTGATTTTAACTTGTATGAGATATCTTTTGTATGTAAATTCATGTTGGGAATATTTGTAAAATGGTTTGTTAAGTGAAAAAGACTTGAATATGTGATTTTGGCAATTACATGAAAGTGACTTTGGTAAGGGCCAATTATGGCTAATGTGTATGAATTGTGTGAATTATGTGATATGCATGTTTTCTTTGGATTTGTGGTGGTCCCTTAAGAGTCAAGTATACCTGTCTAACTATAGGCTTCTCCCGCCTGCCCGCTAGTGGCATTGGAACTCCTCACGGACTCCCATAAGTTCACTACATACATGACGCTTCAAGGAATGTGTAGTATGCCCGCTTCGGATCCACCCGAACCACTTTTACTGTGATTTTTTGATATGTGATTTGTAAATAGTTTGATGTGATGAATTTTTGTGAAGAGATATGAGAAATTGAAAATATTTTCTGTAAATGTGATTGTTCATTTTGAAATGAATGAATAAATATTGTTTTGCTTATTCTTAATTATTAAGTTGTTACCCACTGAGCTGTCGAGCTCACACCCCATTTTCTCCTCCACAGACGTCGAGCGAGAAACCGAGTCATCACATTGGGATTGAGGCATTACTCCGATGCATTTTGCTTTTGAAGTCATATTTGAGAAAACAAAGCTTTAGATAGCATTTTGGACAATGGATGTTCTTTATACTTTGTCCTTTGATACTTTTGATGTATTCGGGCTAAAATGCCCTTTAAAGCTTTATATTAACTTGTTTCCATATAAATGTAAGATTTTTGAATTTGAAATGTATCTTTTGTATGTTTTCTAAAAATGTATTGTTGTACGGTTGAGATTGACAAAAAGAAAGAGTAAGTTGAGGTTGCTTTATGGTTTGGGAAATTATTAGATTCCTAGGAGTGTGTTGCTGCCATTGGAGTTGATACTTTGGGATATTTGGATTGGTTGGATTGAAGATTGTGTAGATTGTGGTTTTTGTGCAGGTATATGGAGTTTGGAGAAGAAAATTGAAGTTTGGCTAGTTGAATTTTTAAAGGAGGTGCTATCAAATTTTTGCAAAATTTGACAGAAACTTCTCTTAGGTTTTAGACCCTCTTAGAACTTGAATTAAGTTGGGGGGTCTTCTTGAAGATTGTATAATATGTTTAGAGCTTTCCAATGATATAAAATTTGCCACATTTGAAATTAGGATGAAGAAGTTATAAGGGTTGAAAGATTTCAGTTACTGTTGATAAGGGTTAGGTTTGTACAGTACCTTTGGAAGGATTTTTGACCCCCTTAGAGCTTGATTTGATTTTTGCATCCTTCATAGAAAATGTAAATTATCCTTCTATCTTTCCAATGACGTATAATATGAAACTTTTGGAGTTAAGAGTAAAAAGTTATGAGGTTTGGAAAATTGCAGGTACTGTTCATTTGGTCAATTACACTGTTCCATTGGTTTTTATATAGGTAGTAACTTTGAGAGTGTTTTTACCTCTTTAAACGAATGAATTGATTTTTTCACCCTTCATGAAATTTGTAGATCATCTCTTTATCTTTCCAATGAGGTAAAATGTGACATTTTTTGGCTTTTGTGTTAAAAGATATGAATTTTCAAACTTTTGGTATAGTGTAGGACTTTTTCAAGTTTAGCAGAAACTTTGAAGCAACTTTTGACCCCCTTAAAGGCCAAACTAGTTTTTCAATCCTTCATGGAAGTTGTAGAGCTTCCTTTTACCTTTTTACTGATACTGAATTTGAGAAATTTGAATTTCGGGGTGAAGAGTTAAAAATTTTAAAAGTTGGAGAAGTTTTATTTCGTTTTTTTTTATAAGAAATTGCCTCAAGACTGTAGAGTCTGCGAGGATTACCTCAGATCTGTTGAGTGTAGTCGTCAGCACTCAACAGAGTGCTGACGATATATATATATATATATATACATATATATATATATATATATATATTTATTTTAAATTTTATTTATGATTTTCTTAATATAAGATTTTAACCTCTCCCACTGTTTTATTTGTCATTCTTCCCTTTGACCTCCGATTTTCAAGATTTTTGAAACGTGGGTTTTATAAAAAAAATTTCTACCCCTTTTTGGAAAAATTAGAGCCTTCGGGTTTTAGTTGGAACTTACGGATAAAAATCAAAGAGAGTCATTTATGTGACGTTATTGAATATAATTCTGTTTTTGGGCGATTTTGTGATCCATAGAGATCCGATTGAGGAGATTTCTAATTCCATTTGACCTAGAGACATGGAATTTCATTTTAGTTTAGGATTCGGATTTAATTGTGGGCCCTAAGCAGATAAATTTTTTTATTGGAGGAAAAGTAGGGTGAATTTATCAAGATTTGTTCAGGTGACATAAGAATAAGTCTGTTTTGAGTTTCCTTTCGTGGTGAGGAATCCCTCCCTCGTGGGGTGCGTTCCCAGGTGTCACGTAGGACGTCGAGCCCATGATCCACCGGGGATGGGTTCCAACATGGCTGACGTCAACATGGCGATGCATATCGAGAGGCCTTCTCCACTTACCGATATCAGCTCAAAAGCTGATAAAGTAGCAATGACAATCTAAGAGTGGTCAAATAAGATGTGCTATTTGACCATCAAGAGATCGATCCTAGATCATCTACTCAGTGGATTACCGGATATGGTCATAGAGAAGGAGTTTATGAATAGCATTTGCCAGAGGTAAAAAATGTCTTCTCATGTAGAGCAGATCACTTTGATTAAAGAGCTGTTTTCTATGAGGTATACAGGAGAAGGAGGCGTTTGAGAGTACATTATTAGGATGGTTCACCTTTAGAGTAAGCTGAAGGCACTATATGTACCTATTCCTAACACATTTATAGTGCATCAGGCACTAAATACTCTCGAGAGAGAGTTTGAAATGTTGGCTACCTCCTACATCTCTCAGGATGAGGCCTGGCACATCAATGTCTTGATTTTCCGGTGTGCTGCAGATGAGGAGAAGATTAAGAGTTCTCCTTATATAGCCTTGTTTGCAGCTGCCAAAGGTAAGGGGAAGGCTAAGGCCCAACAACCTAAAGGTAAGGGTAAAAAACCCAAACCCTCTCCATAGATTCAGATTAGATAATCCAACATTACTAAGGGCCCACATGAAATAAAGAATATGAGGTGCTTCTTCTGTAAGAAGAAGGGGTATAGAAAGGTCGATTGCCCGAAGTACAAGTTGTGAAAGGTTAAGCAAGAACTGTCAGGTAACTAGTCAATCTATATGATTCATGAATCCAATGTAGCTATAACCACTTCAAGTTCTTGGTGGTTAGATAGTGGAGCTTCTAATCAAGTTACTTCCACAATGCAGGGGTTCACACCTAGGAGAAGGCTGATTAAAGGAGAGGAGAAGTTGATGATCGACAATAATGAAGAGGTGGATGTTTTGTTTGTAGGATATGTAGGCTTGAACCTTGATAAGGGGTTTGTATTAGTTTTACGAGAAACATTTTATACCATCTTTTTGTTGGGCCCCAACTTTTTTTAATTATTAATTATTAATTTATTGATTTAATTATTATTCGTTTACTTTAATTATATTTTTTCATTTATTTATTTTGCTCTAATTGTTTAATTATATATATATATATTTGTTGAGTTTTGCAATTAGTAGGTAGGATTGGAAATTAGAAGTTGGGAATTAAAATGAAGGATTAGAATTGTGTTGGAGGAATGGGCTTTAGGAATAAATGGAATAAGAAGAAGGAGGATTAGAAATAAGTGGATTATTGTGTAGTGGGCTTGTGAGGAGGAGAGCCCAAAGTGGCAAGTGAGCTTTAAGAGAAGTATCAAAACTATGTAGTTTTAAAGAGGGCTTTAAAGATGAGAATAAATGAATTAAGTAGTTAAGGAGAGGAAGCAAAGTTGTCGTAGACCAAAGGAAAGAAAAGAGAAGAAAAATGTAAGTTAAGGAAGAAGAGAGTTTTTGGCCAAGAGTGTAACATCCCGTTACTGCTAGCAAGGGTATTATGGTAAATTGGGACGGACTGATAGGTTTCATTGCATTCACTGATTGAACATGTTACTGGCCTCTGATCATAGAGGAACAGGTTTCTTGCATATGCATTTATTCATAGGTACATGCATTCATGATTTTTTCGGCATTTTATTGTGGGTATGAATTGATTGGATTGTGGACTGACTGAACTGACTGGATTGCAATCGATTGAGAAATTAGGAGTAAGTGGGCTCGAATGACTGATTTAGTATAGTCTAAGGGTGATTGGCTATTGATACTGGCTTATAGGAAATTTTCTGAAAATTCGGGAGAAAATGCCCGGATCGGAAATTTTCGAGTGACAGACCGATTGACTGTATAGTACTGAAAGAATTGTCGAATGGCAATGGAAAAGTTAGAGTTATACTGTTAGGGAATAAAAATGTTGAGTCATTAAAATTTAGAGACTGAAATTTGAACTGATTTGGAGACTTATGTCTATAAGTAGCCTAGGTTTGAAAGTTAGAAAATTTTCCTAAGGCAAAATCGTTTTCTTCTCTTCTCCTCCCACGGTGTTCATCGATTCCTCCCATAGGTGAGGATTCTTCGATCTTTCCTTATGGTTTTCTCCTTATTGTGCAAGGCTAACTTGTTATTGTGATTGATGAAGGTTAAGAAGGATTGAGAGTGGTTAATCGGTGATTTGAGAAAGTTTTACGGTTTACGAAGATTTGGGGGATTTGTGGATTTGATCTTTGATTGGTAAGTATTTATGGCTTTAATGTTGTTATTAATGGTTAGTTGTTACATTTATGGCATTTATTGTGTTTGAGTTGGTAGTTGGGAGTATTTAATACTGGTTTTAGAGAGAGAGAGATCGGAAAATCGATTGGAGAAAGTGATCGGGCCTTCGCACGTCGCGACGAGCGAGCAGAGGCGTGAGGGCTTCGTCGTGACGAATAATGATTTATTCGTCGCAACGAGCTCGGTTGGACGTCGCGACGAGCGTGGATTTGTGCGTTACGACGAGCGGTCTCCACGTCGCGACGAACGAGTTTCCCACGTCGCGGCGAAGGGACGTAGGTCGCGGCGAGGGATGGAAATTCTGAATGGATGAGTGTTAGTTTATTGAGCATAATTTATGGTATAGACCTCTGATTGAGGTGATTCTCGATTCATTATGAACTAGGGAAAGAGGTCTTCAATCGAAGATAATTTTGAGGACTGGAATTTAATTTAAATGGTATTGATTTATAGAGAATAAGGTCAATTATGGTTCATAATGTGACCTAAGTATTGAATTGAGACAATTGGAGTTTTAATTGGGATTTTCAATAGAGGTTTTGACCCAATGGATAGGAAATTGCTATAGGGAGTATGAATTGAGGAAAATTGAACTGAATTTTGGATTGGATCAATTATTGTCGATCAATTGAGCGAAGAGTTAGAATTGGGCATAGGATATCAAAATTGGGTTTTAGCGCCGGAAATCGTGAACATGCATTGTACATAATTTTCATTGAGACATATGCATCACCAAATTGTTTAATTGAGCATTTAGTAATGAGATTGTATTTAACTGTTATAGAGGCGCCGTTGGATCGTCATTCCACGGATATTGCTGGGACTTCCAGACAGTAGCTCGGAAGTAACAGGTGAGTAACCTAGTTGGTTTCTCAAATTCCTGATTGTCTAAATGCTCTATGTGAATTACTTGCCAATGTGAATTGCATGATTACTGAAATGTATATAATTGGATTTCATGCTTTTACTGGATTGGATTGGACTACTGTATGACACTGAGAAATGCAATAATGGGCTTTTATAGCCATACACTGAATTACTAAACACTGCATTACATGCATAAATGTATGATCAGATAATGGATATGTGACCCAAGTTGCTATTATCACTAAAAGGAGCCTCGAGCTCTAACATCATCTTCGACAAGCCTCGAGCCCGAGGGGAGAAATCCCACGCGTCCCCCCAATCGAATAATTGATCGAGCACTTGGGCACAATCTTCAATAATCGAAAAGAGTCACATATGCATTTATGCACATGAATGATTGTTTTGTGACGATTACTGAATTACGTGATGACCTGATTTATTGTAAATTGTTATTTGATACTGTAAACTGTTATAGGCTACTGCAAATTGTTATATACTAATTGTATTTTACTGTGCCATGCCGTACGCAATCTGCGTAATGCATGATTTGAGTGAACCATCGATGATGGTTTCTCACTGAGTTCGCAAACTCACCCAAAATTGTAACCTATTTTTTAGGATCGATAGAGTAGGCCCATAGCTCCGGAGATAGTCTTTTCCTGCCGTGCGAGCATGCTGGCAAGAGAAGTGATGGCACACAGGTCGGTCAGCTGGGTTGGACTTTTGCGGATGACTTAGGATAGATGCTTGTATCAGTTTCCTTTTTGGTGTTGTTTAGGAGACTGATAGAGTTGTCTATTCTGATATTGGATGACTGTATCAAGATTATATTAGATTTTAAAATTTACTGATTTCTGATATATTATGGTTTTAACTATTGCGATGCCATGTGGATTAACAGTCGGATTTTCTGGTAGTGCACCTTTATCGTGGGATACGTGTCGAGCGACCTTCTAAGGCGTCCGATGTGTACCTACGGTGAGGGCGCTACAAAGAGGAAAGGGAGAGCCGAGGAAGCTTGAAGGAGGAAGAAAGAAGAAGAAAAGAAGAGAAACTACTTGTTGGAGGTAAGTTCTATCCTTGCTTATGTTAGATTCAAGTATGGGATATAATGGAAGTTAGGGTTTGTGTAGAGATTGAAGAAAGATAGAAGAGAAGGGTAAGATATATGGATTTTTGGGGACTTCTAAGCTAAGGTTTTGGTTATTCTAGCATAGATGGCTTATGGGTAGGTTAGGTTAAAGTTTATTTTACCTTTGCTTGATTTTATGAATGCTATGCCTTTCTTTTAGAATGTATTTATTGAATGGAGTATGGTTTGATTGAAGGAAATCAAGAAAACCCCATTCAAGACAAGGAGGAAGGGCAATCTTGAATTTGGATTTCGATATTAGGTGGGTAACATTTTTATAGTTGTTGTGTGATGGGAAAATGCCCTATGTGTGTAATCCTTGTTAAATTTCGTACATGTTGAGTTGTGTATGTACTTGAAAGTGTGTGATGAAATGGATATATTTCCTTTGATATGAATGAAAAGTATGAGATTGTGATGATTTGACAAAATGAAAGAAGCATACAAATGCCATTTGGCATTTGAATATTGAGCATAAATTGATTGTGATTGGGCGAGAGAGAACCTGTATTGTTAGTCTCGCAGCACGATGACCCAAAGCCTTATCCATTTTGCTCATTGAGGCCACGAGATCCCGAGAAGTCTGACTCGTCTTGTTTACGATAAACTTGGTTTATCCGTCTTGTTTATGGAACTCTCGAGCCAATTGTGTGCATTTCATCATTTTTTAGTATATGATGCATATTATGTGTTTTAATTGATAAAAGATCCCATGTTATGCTTTATGTGATGAGTTCGGTTAATTATGACTTATGTGATAAAGTTGGGTATTTATGCATATTATGTTAATTGCAAATGTTATGGATTCTTGATTATGTGTTGTATGGCTCATTACTCGATGGCTATGAGGGTGTTAGCCACTGAGCCATGTTTTACTCACCCCATTCTCCCTCCTCAGGTGCAAATTCAAGTTGATTGCTGAACCTTGCAAGTCATCGGGCATAACTCCAAGAATTCTAGACACTTTGTATTAAGTTAGTGACTAGCATTTTGGAATAGCTTTTTAAGCATATCAAGCATTGAGCATCTCATATTTTGTATTTTGTACTAGATTCTTGATGAATATGCCGATATGTAATTAAAGCTATGATTGAACTCTTGAATGATTAATAAAGAGATTGAGAGCTCCAGTAGCCTCTTCATCATGTGAATTTATTGATTTGCAATCTGTGCTTGACCTTGAAAAGGGTATATGTATGAGTCTTTTGATCATTGAGTTGCTGCTGGGTTTTTGCTTTGGGAGAGCTCGCTGGGAATTTGTAAAGGTTTATGAGCTGTTCAGTTCTGCAAATTCTGGGCTGATGTGGTCAATTTTGGATATATTGTGCATTCAGCCAAATTTTGAGTTGTTACAGGTCGAATAGGATCATTTAGACTCGTTGAGGGTGTTAGGCGAGTTGTAGAGCTTTCCATGTTGTAGTATGAGCTATTTTAGAGTGTGTTATTTGGTAGCTAAGAGTTGTTAGAATTAAGTGCAGGTGCTGTCTAAATGGCAGATTTTAGCAGAGAGCTTTGAGTCCACTTTTGACCCTTATAGAGTTGGAAATTGAATCAGTGATCTTCATGGAAGTTGTAGAGCGTTCTTTTACCTTTCCATAGACATCAAGTTTGCTAAATTCGGAGTTCTGGGTCAAAAGTTATGGTATTTGCAAGTTAGGGTACTGTTTATGAGGAGCTAGTCGATCGGTCTTGGAGTTAACTTTTGATTTCTTTAGAAGCCAAGCTTGCTCTTAGTTCCTTCTTGAAAATGGTAGAGCTGTCTCTTAACTTTCCAACGAATCAAACCTTGTTTCATTTGGAGCTCGGAGTCAAAAGTTATAAGGGTTTGAAACTTGTTAGATCGGATCGCTGGGCAGGTCGCTCGGCGAGCCGAGGCGTTTGGGGTCGGTTCTTGGCCGACCGACCCATAACTTTTTGTACAGACCTCCGATCGACCTCATTTTTGAAGCGATAGATTCCTAAGAAAATTTTCTATCTTTTTATACCTGATTTGTCAGTATTTCTTTTAAATTATAAAAAGTGGATTGAAACAAAGTGTGATGGTCGGTCGATAAAGTCTGAATATATTTCAATGATTTTGAAATATCTTGAGCTATAGAGCTCCGATTGGGTCAATTCTTATTTTAAATTAAACTAGATACGTAAACCTACAAGTTTTATGAAGGAACTGATCGGCAATCTAACCTCTAAGACTTTCAAACTCTGGCATGAAGTCGGTAGAGCGTCAGTTTTGATTGTTTTCTTCAGATAATATTTTGAGCATAACTTTTTCATTTCTAATCCAAATTGAACGTTTTCAGTGGCTTTAGAATCATTAGAATATGAGGAATAAATGTCCTTAAGAAGCTGATCCAATTTTCCTTTTGCAAGTTACCCAAATTGGGGTCAGTTTGTTTTCAGTTTTGGGTCTCCAATGCTTGTGTATTTTCGAATGTTGGGCCTCGGAGACGGGGTTCAACATTGTTTGGTATCAGAGCTTAGGTTCACTCATAAGCTTAGGATGCATAGTAGGTACATTGCTTTGCTATGTGATTAAATTTTGCATTATGAATTGATTGTTTGTATTAAGTGACATACATATCATGCATACATATAGAAACTAAGATTAAAACGAATTGTAGCTAATCATTAATGTTTTCATTGAAGGAGTAAGATGCCACCTCGTAGAAGGACACGAGGAGTTCTGCAAGGTTCAATTGCACCTGACTCTCCTCTGAGAGAGGAGAGAACGGATGAGTCCGTAGCCTCGGGAGTGGCTGAGGCTTCTCTAAGGCAAAGTAGTGAGCCCCTCCG
Organism: Erythroxylum novogranatense; assembly: GCA_029891385.1. Classification (NCBI taxonomy): domain Eukaryota; kingdom Viridiplantae; phylum Streptophyta; class Magnoliopsida; order Malpighiales; family Erythroxylaceae; genus Erythroxylum; species Erythroxylum novogranatense. The sequence continues at coordinate 1,066,335 of JAIWQS010000236.1, read as the reverse complement.
ACCTCAGACGCAGCAGTCGCCTAGTCAGTCTGAGCAAATGCCTGCTCTAGATCCGAGACTGTTCCAGGCATTTATCCAAGCCTTTGTTCAGGCTATGGGTCAAATGCTACAGGCTTCTGGTTCGGCCCCAGCTAAGAAAGGGAGACAATTTGACAAGTTAAGGAAGTATGGAGCAGTGGACTTCTATGGGACCACGGATCCTGAGGAAGTTGAGACCTAGTTTAGGAAGACCGAGAGAGTGTTGGATCAGATGGAGTGTGAGGATGATGAGAGGGTAGTTTATGCTGCCAGTCTGCTCCAGGATGATGCCTTGCATTGGTGGGAGTGTACCGGAGAGTCAGCTGAAGCTGATAGGGTTGACATGAGAAGACTTCCTGGCTGTTTACAGGAAGAAGTATCTGTCTGAGGTTTACATCCAGCAGAAGCAGAGGAAATTTCTGAGTCTCACCTAGAGGGAGATGTCAGTTGCTAATTATGAGCGCCGGTTCACTCAGTTATCGAGGTATGCTTTGGAGCTGAGGTTCAGTGAGGATGCCAAGTGCCGCCAGTTTGAGTCGGGTCTACACCTCGCTATCAGAGAGAAGGTGGTACTGCAAAACTTTGGCGACTTTCAACAATTGGTTGAAGCCGCATTGAGGGTTGAGAACATCAAGAGTGCTATTAGCAGGAAGAGAAAGGGGAGAGAGCAGTTCAAGAGCAGTTCAAGAGGGGAGGTGGTACTTCTATACCTGAGAGAAGTGCCAGAACCTTTCCTGTCCAGTCCGAGGAGAGGAGCAGCGGTGTGAGCCAACTTAGACCCATAGGGACTTCTACTGTTTTTCACCAAGCCTCAACGGTGGGCGGCAGTAGAAGGGGAGGTGGGAATAGGCCACCTATTCCTAGATGTGAGCATTATGGGAATCTCCATATAGGAGAATGTCGCAGGTTGACAGGTGCATACTTCAATTGTGGGTAGAAAGAACACATAGCCAGAGAGTGCCCTAGCCTTAAGCCGGCCAGAAGAGGGCGGTCACAGATGCAAGTTTCTAGGAGAACAGAGATAGTGGGACAGAAGGCTATGACTGAAGTGGGTAGCTCCGAGGTACCTAAGAGAGTTCATCCTCTAGAAAGATCCAGGGGGCAAGCACCAGCTAGAGTGTTTGCAATGACACGAGAGGAGGCAGAGACCGCTCCAGAAGTGGTGACAGGTATGGTAAAATTGTTTGATGATGATGTTCTTGCTTTAATTGATCCAGGTTCTACCCATTTTTTTGTGTTGTTGGGTAGGACTGTGCCTAGGAGGAAGTTGAGCCCATTAGATACTCCGCTGATGGTGAGTACTTCGATCGACCAGTATATTATTATCAATCAAGTGTATAGAGAGTGTGATATAGGGATTAGTGGAGGAAAATTTGTGGACTTGATGCCCTTGAAGATGGGGGGATTAGATGTGATTCTAGGTATGGATACATTAGAGAAGTATCATGCCAATTTAGATTGCAAGAAGAAGACAGTGGAATTCGAGCTAGAGGATGGCAGAAAAGTGGTATTCATGGGAGATAGAAAAGTCAGTCCGCCTCGGATTGTTTCGGTGATGACAGCAGAGAGAATGATGAGTAAAAGATATGAAGCATTTTTAGCCTATGTGTTAGAGACGAAGGCAGATGGAGGGAGGTTGGAAGACATTCCTATAGTCAGGGACTTCCCGGATGTCTTTCCCGAGGAATTGCCAGGACTATCTCCACTTAGGGAAATTGAATTTCCCGTTGAGCTTCTTCCAGGTACTACGCCGATTTCAATTCCGCCTTACCAAATGGCTCCGACAGAATTGAAGGAGCTTAAGGAACAATTGGAGGATCTATTAGAGAAGGGTTACATTAGGCCGAGCTCTTCGCCTTGGGAACTCCGGTTCTCTTTGTGAAGAAGAAAGTGTAGAAAAATCCCGGTGTGTGCATCACATGCACATGGTGCGGAAAACAAAATTTTTTATTCCGGGACCTTCCCGAAAGCTAGGATCCATGTGTCTATATAACAAACTCAAACCATAACGGCCAAAGGAGACCGTCTCTAACGGTATCCATGCAGAGATCGGAGAACCTAACCGGGGCAAACCCTTTGACCCGGGAATAGCTAGAACAAATTAAAGACTGCTAGATCTTACATTTGTCCTTGGAGAGCTAATGAGAATGACGATGGAGAATGCTTGGAGAGGAGAAAATGGAGAGCTTGAGAGATGATGCTCGTATGCTTCTAAAGAAAGCATTGAAAAACTTTCTTTTTCATCTTCTTCTTTTAAAACCAACGAACCTCCACCTTCCTCTCACCCTTTGCCATTTGTCTTTTAACTTTTAAAGACATTTAATGCAAAAGATGACTAGCCTTTCCACATTAGCCTCATATATATATATATATATATAAAAGTTTAAGATGATAAGGCTAATTCCCCTCCTTCCACGTTTACACACATATATTAATTAATTAATTAATTAATTAATTAATTCTATATATATATAAATCTTTGAAGTAGTCCAATCACACTGGGGTCGGTCTATCTGTTAGACCACGAATTTTTTTTATATGATGTCATTAAGCATGGATTTTGATAATTATGTGTTTATGGTTTAGTTTGATTTATTTTGGAGTATTAGTGGATTATTGAGGTATAATTTTGTTTAATTGTGGTTAAATGAGAATTAGAGGATTTAATTATGTGAGGGCATTTTGGGAAGTTCACTTAAGTTGTAATGGGCTTGGGCTTATTAGGAAAGGCATTGTGGACATTGTCCATGCCCTTAGGCTTAAAAGAAGAGAATTAGAAAAGAAAAGAAAAGAAAGAAAAATAGAAAAGGAAGAGGAGAAGAGAGTTTGCGTTTTCGACGGGTTTCGACGGATTTAGAGCTTCAATCGGTAAGTTTCAGTCCTTTCTATCTTGTTTCTGGATGGATTAAACCTTAAGATAGCTTGGATTGAGTAGAACCGATGATTTAGGGTTTTTGGTGAAAAACATTGGGAGAATCGTTGGGTTGATGATTTTAGGATGGATTGGAAGCTTAGAATGGGTTAGAAATGTAGTTTAAAACTTGATCTATAGTTTGGTTGTGTTGCATTTGGATTTAGAAAAGATTGAAGGTGAGGAATGCAGAAAATCTGGAGTTCGTGGTGGGTTCTCGACCCAGACGTCGCGACGTGTGCATGAACACGCTTGGCGGCGTCTTGGGAAGGAAACCCGCGTCGCGGACGAATAAATATTTACTACCATGACGTGTGAAATGTCGTGGACGTCATGACGTCGATGATGTGCAGCTTTTGGTCGCCGCAGGAGACGTCATGGCGATATGCTGCCTTGGCGCTGCGTCTTGTCTTGCGCCTTGTGCGCCAGACGTCATGGCGAGCCCCCTGTGTTTCCGAAAGTGAGATTTTGACATTTTTGAGGATATCTTTTGGTGTGGATGTCCGATTGGGGTGATTTTGGATTCATTGTGATCTAGAAATAAAGGACTACGAGTTGTATGAAGAAGGGAAATTCAGAAAGTGTTTTGAAGAGTTCGAGAATTTAGATGGGTGTCGGTGAAGACTTTTAATGTTTTATTTTGGCCTTCCAAGCTTTGATTATTTTCTATGGATATTAATTGTATGAAAACTTGGTTTATTATAGGGAACCAAGCTGATTTGACCCAATCGCAAGAGGAAGGACAACAGTGAGTCTGATACTCAAGCGATACTAGGTGGGTAATATGTTTATCGTTATTGTGTGTATGGGCAAATTGCATGATGTATGCTTGCTTGCCTTATATGACATTTATTGTATCGAATTGCATGAGAAATATGAAATATGCTTTTGATTATAAATATGCATGGATTGATAGGCCTTATGGCAATGGACAAGAATGAGAATTGAGAAAATGTGAAACATGCTTTGAGCATGAATCGAATGGATTATGTGAATTGTTTGGGTAAGAGAGTTACGGATGAAGTCACGTGCACGTTGACAGTAAAGCCTTCTCCCAGCTGCCCGCTTGTGGCAACGAGATCCTTGAGAAATTGGACTTGGATGGATTACGGATTTACCTTCGGGTTATCCGGATGGACTACGAAACTCTCGAGCCAATTGTTTGTGCATTCACTATTGATTTGATGAGCATAATATATGATGGATTTGATAGACTTATGCATAATGATTGTTATGATGAGAAAGAAAGTGAATGACATATGCTTATATGAATGTGAATTGAATTGATGAATTATGATTTGCTAGTGATATGTATATATATATGTTTGATTGTGTGGCTCGTTGCCAATGGCTATAAACGTATATGCCAATCGAGCTCATGACTCACCCCATTACTCTCCCTCCTCGAGTGCGGTCGAGGCGATTGTATGACCTGCAGGCATCGAAACTTCGAGCTAGCTAGGAACTTGTATAAGTTAGTCCTTTGGTTGGCCCTCGAGCATGTCATCATGGAGCATACTTTGTATTTTGAGATTTCATTTTATTTTGTATTCTGCTGCATTTGAGAATCTTGTTGAATTTCTTGAATGAGAATGACATATGTTTTATGAATTTGAGATGAGGAATGGATGTTTAGAATGCATGTGTAGAATATGTATGAGCATATGTATATATTGTTATATGAATCGAATATGTATTTGTATGGATGTTGGGATCGGTCCGACGGTATATGGGCGCCCGTCGTCGGTAGCGACCGAAACGCCCTCGGGATTCGGACTTCTGGCCGGGCCCAACATATTTAGTATCAAAGCGCCTAGGTTTAGTGTCCTTGGCTTAGAATGCATATAAGATTGTGTGATATCTGATTTCTTGTTGCATTGATTAAGTGACATGCATATCATGCATACATGTAGATTGCCATATAGCTAATCCTTAGTGTTTCCATATGAAGGAGTACGATGCCACCTCGTAGAAGGACACGAGGAGTTATGCGGATCTCTACACTGACTCTCCTGCGAGAGAGGAGAGGACTGATGAGTCGATAGCGAGGGAATCTTTGAGGTTTACTGTAGGCTAGGTAGTGAGCCTGCTTATCGCCGACTCAGAGTCGCCAGATTCCACGAGGCCGTGCCTCCATTAGATCCGAGATTGTTCCAAGCCTTTACTCAGGCATTTATGCAAAGCTATGGGCGGATGCCACGACCTTCTGCGTCGGCCCCGTTCGAAGAAGCGAGGCGATTTGATAGATTGAGAAAGTATGGAGCGAGAGATTTCTTTGGGACATCCGATCCCGAGGAAGCCGAGACTTGGTTGAGGAAGGCGAGAGAGTGCTCGACCGGATGGAGTGTGAGGATGACGAGAGTCATCTATCTTTGCTTCTAGCTTGCTTCTGGGGATGCACTTCATGGTGGGAAGCTGCATGCAGGAGTCGATTAGGCGATGAGGGTTAGCATGGCGGATTTTGTGGTTGCTTTGGAAGAAGTACACATCGGTATATATTTAGCGAAGCGAGAGGAGTTCCTCGGTTTGACTCGAGAGGATATGTCGATGTGCGAGTATGAAGTCGGTTCACGCAGATTAGCGAGTATGCCTCGATCGATCTTGGCGAGGCTGCGGATGTCGCAGTTTAGTCGGTCTACACAGCTATCGAGGAGAAGGTTATAGTCAGAAATTTCGTGACTTCGAAATTGGTTGAAAGCGTGACGAGGTGGAGAACATAGAGAACATCGAAGTCTTGTGAATAAGAAAAGAAAGGGCAGAGCGATCCGGAGAGGAGGTAGCACTAGTACTCTATGCTAGAAGCGGAGTGCTAGGAGCTTCCAGTTCATTCAGAGGAGAGGAGCAGCAGTGCGAGCGGCCGAGGCCGATGAGAACTTCTCTGTTTCTCACCAAGCTTGATGGTGGGTGGCGGTAGAAGAGGAGAGGAGATAAATCGTTAGTCCGAAGTGTGAGCCTTTGCGGAGAGCTCATAGAGGAGAGTGCTTCAGATTGACTGGAGCTTGTTTCAAGCTATGGAGAGAAGGACACATTGCGGAGAGTGTCCTCGGCCTCCACGACGGGAGAGAGGTCGGATGCCGCCGAGGAGGGCAGAGACCATGGGATGAGGAGGCTGTGGCAGTGGGCGGTTCAGCGTGGCTAAGAGGGTGAATCTTCGGGGAGACCGAGAGGCGAGGCACCGGCTAGGTGTTTGCGATGACTAGAGAGGATCACGAGACCGCTCGAGATGTAGTCCTTGATGCAGTTCGATTATTTTCGATGATGTGATAGTGTTGATTGATCCGGGTTCTACTCACTCGTTTGTTTCGTCGAGTAGACCCGTGTGTGATATGATTGTGAGCCCTTTGGATACTCCGCTGATGGTGAGTACTCCAATCGGCCAGTACATTGTGATTAGTCAAGTGTATAGAGGTTGTGAGATTCGCATCGGTGGAGAACTCCCAGTGGTAGATTTGATGCCACTGAAGATGAGAGGTTTGGATGTCATATTGGGTATGGATACATTAGAAAGGTACAATGCCCGTTTGGATTGTAAGCAGAAGACAGTAGAATTTGATTTGGGCGATGGAAGAAGAGTGATGTTTACTGGGGACAGGAAAGCGAGTCCGCCCAGAATTGTTTCAGCATTGACAACGGAGAGGATGATGGGTAAAGGATGTGAGGCATTTTTGGCTTATGTGATAGACTCTAGAGTTGATAGAGGGAAGCTGGAGGATATTCCAGTAGTCAGGGATTTCTCGGACGTCTTTCCTGAGGAATTGCCAGGACTACCGCCAGCTCGAGAAATTGAGTTTCCCATTGAGCTTTTATCAGGTACAAGGCCAATTTCGATTCTGCCTTATCGGATGGCTCCTGCGGAATTGAAAGAGCTTAAGGAGCAGTTAGAGGAGTTATTGGGGAAGGGATATATTCGACCGAGTTCTTCACCTTGGGGAGCTCCGGTCTTATTTGTGAAGAAGAAAGATGACTTCGTGAGGATGTGTAGACTACGAGAAAGTTGAATCGAGTGGCTATGAAGAACAAGTATCCGCTTCCTCGCATTGATGATCTGTTTGATCAATTGCAAGGCGAGAGTCTTCTAAGATAGACTTGAGATCGGGTTATCACGGTTGAGGATTAAGGAATCGGATGTGCGAAGTGCGCTTTGGGGACTCGGTATGGGCACTTTGAGTTTTGGTGATGCCGCTGGATTGTGAATGCTCGGCGTTTATGGATTTGATGAATCGGGTATTCAAGCCATTCTTGGACCAATTTATCATTGTCTTCATTGATGATATTTTGGTGTATTCCAAGAGTGATCGGGAGCATGAGGAGCATTTGAGGATTTCCTTGGAGACTTTGAGGAGCAATGAATTGTATGCCAAATTCAATAAATGTGAATTTTGGCTGAGAGAAGTTTCATTCCTTGGGCACGTGATCTCAGAGCAAGGAGTTCATGTGGATCCAAAGAAGATAGAAGCAGTTATGAGTTGGGAAGCGCCGAAGAATGTGGCAGAAGTGAGGAGCTTTCTGGGTTTAGCAGGTTATTACAGGAGGTTTGTGGAGGGATTCTCGATGATATCTGCCCCGATGACAAAGTTACTGAGGAAGAATCAGAAGTTTGATTGGAGTGAGGATTGTCAGAGGAGCTTCGAGGAGCTCAAGCGCAGATTGACGAGTGCTCCGATTTTGGTTTTACCTTCGAGAGAGGAAGGTTATTCGGTGTATAGTGATGCTTGAGAAAGGGGCTTGGATGTGTTTTGATGCGAGGAGATCGGGTGATTGCATATGCTTGAGCGATTGAAGCCTTATGAATTTGAATTATCAATATAAGATTTGGAGTTAGCGGTGTGATTTTGCCTTGAAGATTTGGCGGCATTATTTGTATGGAGTTCGAGACGAGGATTTTACCGATCATAAAGTGCAGAAGTATTTGTTGAGCGAAGGAATTGAATTTAAAGCGAGAGGGTGGATCGAGCTCTTAAGGATTATGACTTGTTGATTGAGTACCATCCGGGCAAGAGCCAATGTAGTGGCGGATGCCTTGAGTAGGAAGTCTTCGATTGCTCATGTTCGATCGGTGTATCTTCCTTTATTGGAAGAGATGGCCAAGCTTAAGATAAGCTTGGCGAGGAGAATCGGTGTCTTCTCGCTAATTTCAGAGTGAGGCCGATTCTCAGGGAAAAGGTTAGGGAATTGCAGGCTCAGGATGCAGATTTGAGTAAGCTCAGAAATGAAATTCGAAATGGCAAGGTTTCGGAGATAGATGTGCAGGATGATGAGCTTATGACAGTGGGGAACCGATTGTGTATTCCAGATATGCAGGAGATTAAAGATAAGATTATGGATGAGGCACACAATGTGCCTTATGCTATGCATCCCGGTAGTACCAGGATGTATCGAGATCTGCGAGAGCATTTTTGGTGGAAAGGCATGAAGAGGGATATAGCGAGTTTGTCGATAAGTGTCTAGTGTGTCGCCAAGTCAAGGTGAACACCGGGCACTTTCGGGCAAGTGAGACCATTACCTATTCGGAGTGGAAGTGGCAGCAGTGACTATGGACTTTTGATGGGATTGCCTAGGACGATGGGAGGCATGATGCCATTTGGGTGATTGTTGATCGGTTGACCAAGTCAGTACTTTTGGCAATTAGACGGTGATTCTTTGCATGTGTTGGCAAAAAGTATATTGATCGAATAGTGAAAGTGCGTGGGATTCTGGATTCGATTATGTCGGTCGAGATCCTCGGTTTACTTGAGATTTTAGGGTAGTTGCGAGGAAGCTCTGGGGGGCGAAGCTGAATTTTAGTCTGGCGTTTCACCCTCGACGGATGGTCAATCTGAGAGGACTATTCGGACACTTGAGGGATGCTTGACGTGTGTGATAGATTTTGGCGGCTTGGGATGAGCATTTGCCGTTGGTGAATTTGCTTATAATAATTAGTACCATTCGAGCATTCAGATGGCTCCATATGAGGCTTTGTATGGGGAGATGTAGGACTCGATCGATGGGATGAAGAAGGAGAGAAGCAATTGGAAGGACCGGAATTGATTGAGACGGACGGTCGATAAAAGTCAATCTGGTTAGCGGTGACAAAAGCGACCTGGGATAGGATGAAGAGTTATGTTGATGCTCACCGAAAGGAGATGGAGTATGAGTCGGTGAGAAAGTGTTCTTAAGACATCTCCTTGGAAAGGAGTATTGAGATTGAGAAGGGTAAGCTAAGTCCGAGGTATGTGGGTCCTTATGAGATCCTTGAGAGGATTGGGCCTTTCGCCTCTGATTGGCGTTACCTCAAGGAGTTATCCTGATTCACGATGTCTTTCATGTGTCTATGTTGAGGAGGTATAGATCGGATCCTTCTCATCATCGAATTTAGTGAGGTTCGGTGAGGATGATCGAGTTATGAGGAGCTTCGGTGGAGATTACGGATAGAAAGGAAAAAGTCCTCCGGAATAAGGCAGTTCGAGTTAGTCAAAGTCCTTTGGAGGAACCATTCAGCGAGAGGAGGCTACTTGGGAGCCATTGGAAGCCATCTTGGAGAAGTATCCATCTCTTCGATAATTGAGTAAATTTTGAGGACGAAATTTTCTTTTAAGAGGGAGAAATGTTAGACCGAATTTTTTATATGATGTCATTAAGCATGGATTTTGATAATTATGTGTTTATGGTTTAGTTTGATTTATTTTGGAGTATTAGTGGATTATTGAGGTATAATTTTGTTTAATTTTGGTTAAATGAAATTAGAGGTTTAATTATGTGAGGGCATTTTGGGAAGTTCACTTAAGTTGTAATGGGCTTGGGCTTATTAGGAAGGGCATTGTGGACATTGTCCATGCCCTTGAAGCTTAAAGAAATTAGAATAGAAAAGAAAAGAAGAAAAATAGAAAAGGAAGAGAGAGAGAGTTTGCGTTTTCGACGGGTTTCGATGGATTTAGAGCTTCAATCGGTAAGTTTCAGTCCTTTCTATCTTGTTTCTGGATGGATTAAACCTTAAGATAGCTTGGATTGAGTAGAACAGATGATTTAGGGTTTTTGGTGAAAAACATTGGGAGAATCGTTGGGTTGATGATTTTAGGATGGATTGGAAGCTTAGAATGGGTTAGAAATGTAGTTTAAAACTTGATCTATAGTTTGGTTATGTTGCATTTGGATTTGGAAAAGATTGAAGGTGAGGAATCGAGAAAATGCAGGTTAAGTGGTGAGTTCTCGACCCGGGCGTAAATGTGGCGTGTGCATGAACACGCTTGCGGCGTGCGGAAAGAAGAACCGCGTCGCGACGAATAAATATTTATTAAATGACGTGTGAAATCTGTGGACGTCGCGACGTGCGATGGGAGACATCGTGGCGTGCAGACTTTTGGGTGCGCCGCATGAGACATCATCGGCGATGTTGCGCCGCTTGGCATGTCGTCTTGTGCATGTGAAACATGGCTCGTTCATGTGGCCTTGATTATCATGGCGAGCCCCTGTGTTTCAAAGTGAGATTTTGACATTTTTAGGATATTTTTGGTGTAGATGTCGATTGGGGTGATTTTGGATTCATTGTGATCTAGAAATAAGGACTACAGTTGTATGAAGAAGGAAATTCAGAAGTGTTTGAAGAGTTCGAGAATTTAGATGGGTGTCGGTGAAGATTTTTAATGTTTTATTTTGGCCTTCAAGCTTTGATTATTTTCTATGGATATTAATTGTATGAAAACTTGGTTTATTATAGGGAACCAAGCTGATTTGACCAATCGCAGAGGAAGGATAGCGGTGAGTCGATACTCAGCGATACTAGGTGGGTAATATGTTTATCGTTATTGTGTGTATGGGCAAATTACATGATGTGTGCTTGCTTTATATGACATTTATTGTATCGAATTGCATGAGAAATATGAAATATGCTTTTGATTATAAATATGCATGGATTGATAGGCCTTATAGCAATGGACAAGAATGAGAATTGAAAATGTAAAACATGCTTTGGCGTAGATCGAATGGATTATGTGAATTGTTTGGGTAAGAAAGTTACGGATGGAGTCATGTGCGTTGGCGATAAAGCCTTCTCACTTGCTTACTTGTAGCGAGATCCTTGAAATCGGACTCGGATGGATTCTGGTTACCTTGGGTTATCCGGATGGACTCTGAACTCGAGCCAATTGTTTGTGCATTCACTATTGATTTGATGAGCATAATATATGATGGATTTGATAGACTTATGCATAATGATTGTTATGATGAAAGCAGAAAGTGAATGACATATGCTTATATGAATGTGAATTGAATTGATGAATTATGATTTGCTAGTGATATGTATATATATATGTTTGATTGTGTGGCTCGTTGCTAATGGCTATAAGCGTATATGCCCTTGAGCTTATTTCACTTCATTCTCTCCCTCCTCGAGTGCGGTCGGTAGATTATGGGCCTTGCGAGGCATCGAAACTTCGAGCTAGCTAGGAACTTGTATAAGTTAGTCCTTTGGTTGGTCCTCCGAGCATGTCATCATGGAGCATACTTTGTATTTTGAGATTTCATTTTATTTTGTATTCTGTTGCATTGGAGAATCTTTTTGAATTTCTTGAATGAGAATGACATATGTTTATAAATTTAAGGTGAGGAATGGATGTTTAGAATGCATGTGTAGAATATGTATGAGCATATGTATATATTGTTATATGAATTGAATATGTATTTGTATGGATGTTGGGATGGGTCAGCGGTATATGGGCGCCCGTCCTGGCGCGACCGAGAACATCCCTCGGGATTCGGACTTACGGGGCCGAACTGTATATCGACTACCGAGTCCGTATGGAAAAACCACGGAAACCTTTTTAGTAATATCGATGTCGCGATCTCATGGGACATATCTTGATCTCATCGGGATCCATTTAATCTATTGCTCTCCATATATTTGATCTCTGTCCAAAACTATTTCTGAATTCTCGAATCACTCTTGCTCGTGTGACCCATTAGGTTCCGGTTATGTTGGCCACTTAGATTAACACTTAATCTGAGCAAGTCATGGCGGTATCTAGCAACACATCATGACCCCTAATTGATCGGAAAGTAATTGGTTTGTGAATGAACATATATTCATCATGAACCATATCACGAACCTTTCCATGGAGCAATTCTTTGTGCAATTAGTCCTTTCACCATGCTATACCCCACTTGGTTATGAGTATGGGCAAAGTGTCAACTCTTACTAGAATGACTAAGTCAAATCTAGTCCAGTGATATCAGTTCTTGTCACGGGACTCATTACTTTATATGCCACTGAAGATACTCTTCATGGCATATGAACTCGACGAGATTTCCAGTAATGACCACGACAAGAGGCCATGGGTATCATCTTACGCTATCATAGAAGTGGTAAATTCTCTATTGGTTACTCAATTACCTTGAATACCTCAAGTGTACCCAATCACCACCTATGAAGCGACTTGTGTAGGTAACGAGGAATGGAGTCAAAGCACGAGAATCGGTTATCAAGATATCCTTGAGTACCTCGAGTCTAGGATACTTGCACCATTCTATGATGAGATTATCAACGACATTAGAATAGGACATCCATGTGATGATCTCATGGCAGGTCATCCATGTACTTACTACCTCTAGTAAGCATTCACATCTCAACCTAAATATCTCATATTTACGGTTTACGAGATCCTTCTTTGATCAAATCGAGGGCTTGAGATGTCTTGAGTCTCTCCGGATTACCAATGTCGATTTCGTAATCCTATGACTAGGGATAATTTGAATCTTGACATAATTGCACATGATAGGAATCTCGATAGTATGATCACATCATAATTTCCTTATCGAAAGCATATCGTAAGCATCTCGAAAGCGGTGACATGGCTACTGCGTTATGCTCGCATCTATGTCACCACAGTTTGTAGAAGTGGCGTGAGTCATGGATCTAATACCATAGTGTTTCATCTTAGAGAGCTTTTGATGAGCAAGCTCGATGCTGAAAGGTTCGAGACCTCGAAGGCTGCTATTCACTACTAAGATGACTCCGGTTCATCTGCGGTGCGATATATGCTTGAAGATGAATGGGTATATTGAGATGTTGGCTGTCTTAGGTTTTGTTATGGATTATGAATTAAGTGTTGACTTAATTCTAGTTGGATTATCGATAGTTATTCACGGTTTATGTTAAACTATCGGATGAACAAATATCCACGACAATCCTGAGTTGATCAATCTGCTTTCGAGGCAATGAGCAATCTATCAAGAAGGATAACAAGGCGGTCTTATGGTGGCCTCTTCTTCTTCTTACGGTTCAAAGAAAAGAATCTAAAGAAGAAAGGTCTAAGAAACCAAAAGGAAGTGCAGCCAAAAAGAAAACCAAAAGCGCACCAAAGGAACTTGCTTCCATTGTGGTAAGGCAGCCCTTGAAGCAAGCGTAAAGTCTATCTAAAAAATTGAAGCAAAGAAGGCATCGGATGCCTCGAACTTCTTCGAATATGTTTGTCATTGAGGTTATCTGTTTGACCATAACATATGGGTATTAGATACGGTTGTGGCTCACACATGCAATAATATCACGGGGCCTCGAGACGATGAAGCGACTCATGAAGGAGAACTAGACCTGCGTGTAGGAAATCGAGCAAGAGTTTTGCATTAGCCGTAAGCACTTATTTTTGTCACTCCCGGTGGGCTTGTAATTAAATTGGATGAATGTTATTTTGTACTATTTTAACAAAGAACATATTGTTTGTTTCTTGTTTAAATAAAGTGGTTTCATTTGACTTTTAGTAACAATGGTTGTTCTATTAGTTTGAATGGAATGCTTTATGGTACTGGTACATTATCAATAGAATTTACATATTAGATATGTCATCCAATTATGAATGTCAATGAAGCGAAACGACCTAAGCGAGATAATTTAAAATCAACTTACTTATGGCATTATCGCCTTGGCCATATAAATGAGAGCATAGCTAAGCTCCACAAGAGTGATAGTTTAGGGTCATTTGATTATGAATCATATGACACATGTGAATCTTGTTTATTAGGCAAGATGACTAAGTTACCACTAAGGAAAGGGTGAATGAAGCTATTTGGAGTATTAGACCTAATACATTCGGATGTATGTGGTCGATGTCCATCCATGCTAGAAGTGGTTGTCTTTACTTCATTACTGTTGGACCCCGATCTTTGAGTGAAATTTGAATTATGAAAATGAAATTTAAGGAGTGCTTGGTGAATGTATTGTATAATAGATGGCTTAAAATTTAAAGAATATTGAGAAGAAAAAAAATGATTTGATTTTGATATCTTTGGGGTTTTGAGTGGATTGGTATGGTTTATGAAATTAAGAAGATGAGTTTATTGATATTAAGTTGAAAATCATGACTAAAAAGAGAAAGTGTGAAAATATGAAAAATTGTGAAATAGTTGACTTTTTGGCCTTTGAAAGTTGACTTTTGATTTAGGAAAGATATGATAAAATGGTATTCTGGAAACTTGTAGGTTATGTTAAGAGCTTTCTGTAGCCATAAAGTTTGATATTTTTCGATATCGGGAGTGGAAGTTATGATCAGTCAAAGTTAAGTATGAAATTTGACTTTTGGGGTTGACAGTTGACTTTTGATCTAGGCAAAATTTAAGAAAATGATCTACATGAAATTTGTAGTATTTGTTGAGAGTTTTCTGTGGCCATAAAGTTTGCTATTTTTCGATGTCGGGATTGAGAGTTATGATTTTCTGAAGTTAAGTGATCTAGCTCTGTTTTGTATAAATGACCTAAGTGTATATTTGCATGTGCTATACTTCGAGGCCACTCGTTGTATAGATTTAATCTGAATTGGAATAAGTGGTCTTAATAAAAGTTGGAGCTTGTATTTCGATCTTTCCGACGCCATAAAGTATGTAATTTTTCGATATCAGGGCTAGGAGATATGATCTTTGGAAAATTCAGGTATAAGTATGTATTTGAAGTCTTGTAACTTGGTTTGAACTCCGACCCTTTTGTAATCTTTTGCTTATAAATCCTTCTTCCGACATCCGATTGATTTGATTCTCGAAGCGTTGAATTCCTAAGATAATTACGTTCATTTTTATGAAGAATTATGATTTTTAGGAGATTAAATGGAAAGAGATTGATTGAACCAAAGTAGGAGATTTGGTTATAGGTTATAAGTTGGATAATTTTCTGAACATGGTTCAGTATTTTGTGATTTTCGGGAGCTGTACAACTCCGATTGAGTTGATTCTTGAGGGAAAATAAAGTTAAAATATAGGGCTACAACTCTTGTGAAGGGATCGAAATTTAAATTCATTCCTAAAATTGTCCATTTCTGGACTGAAGTCATGTTAATGTTCAGTCTCGGATTTTGTGAAGGTCCAATAGTATTTTGGCTATAACTTCTTCGTTTTAGATCCGCATTGAGCGCCGTCAGTTGAATTGGATTCATAAGATCTAGAGGAATAATTTTCAAGAAGAAAGTTTGTCCAAATTATTGCGTTTAGATGCTTGAAAACAGGGCATAAGTAGTCGGTTTTTGAAGTTCCTGCGATGGCAATTTTGGAAATAGGCAAATAAGTGAGGGTAACTTGGTCATTTTGGCACCATTTTTTATGACATGGCAGAACACACATAAGG
The DNA here is from genome assembly GCA_029891385.1 of Erythroxylum novogranatense. NCBI lineage: Eukaryota > Viridiplantae > Streptophyta > Magnoliopsida > Malpighiales > Erythroxylaceae > Erythroxylum > Erythroxylum novogranatense. The sequence continues at coordinate 1,050,829 of JAIWQS010000236.1, read as the reverse complement.
GATGTCGTTTTTGCTTCCAGAAACTAGTAGAAGTCACGAAATTTGTCTGGAAAATCAGAACAAAATAAGAGAAAGAAAACGTTGGAGAAGAGAAGAGGGAAGCTTCGTATGGAGAAGAAGAGAGGAGGAGAAGAAGGAAGGTGACATGTGCGATTTTTCTCCATGATTTTCAAGAGATTTTCATTTGTTTTCAAGGGGGAAAGAGGATGAAAGAAGGTGAAAGCCCCATGGCTTCCAATAAATTCGAAAATGGAGGAGAAAAAGGTAAAAGAGAGAAAGTTTTGATTTTGCATCTTTGATGAGTTTATTGGTTTAGATAGGTTGGAAAGGTTATGGATTTAGTGATTGTCAAGTATAATGAGTTAATTTTGGTTATGGAAGATTCTAGAGAGAGAAAGCTTAGTGAAGAAGATGATGAATAGTAAAATTTGGGGGTTTTTGAAATTGTTGCTTTAAATTGCTTGAATTAGTGATGAATTTGAGATATCCTAAGTTAATTTTGATGTTTATGCTTTAGGTGAAGTTTAATTTGAAAAATTGTAAATTGGGGGTTTAGGCTTAACTTGGAATTTGGGGATTTTCCCAAATTTTGTGAATTAATGGTGTAGAATTATCAATAATAGCATGAATTGATAAAATATGGAATCAATTTTGAAGAAATTATGTTTTATGATATTGAATTTGTGCAAATTGGTTTAGCCCAATTTTGAAATTTGAGGATTTTCAAAATTGGAGATTGAAATGGCTTGAATATGAGAGGAATTGATATTTCCTAAGTTCAATTTGAGAAATTAAGTTAATTATGATATTGAATTTGAGTGGATTGGTTTATGTTCAATTTGTAATTTGGGGGTTTTTTTGAAATTAGTGATGTAACTATCTTAGAATTAGTAAGAATTGATGACTTAAGCATCAAATTGAAGGATTAAGTTATTTATGAGATTAAATTTTGGATGAAATTGATTTAGGAATTTTCAATTGGAAGGAAGAAAGGAGAAAAGGTCAAATTGAAGCTTTGGACAAGATGCTAGCATGGATATGAGGTGGGTAGTATATTTATTTATTGAATTATAAGCTAAATGTGAATTGTTGAAAATTAAAAGCAAAATTTGATTTTGATAAATTATTATGGATAAAAATGTTTGAAAAGGATGTAAATGTTTGAAATTATGATTTGAAAGGGTAAAATGAGTTTTAGAAAGTGATTTATGATTTGAATGATTTAAAGAATTAATGCATATATTGATATGTGATTTCGTGAATTGCATTAGATTGATTATGTGCAATTATGTGGATATCGCTTGTGTCATCTATGACACAATTTGATTATATGAGTTGAAAAAGGTAAAAAATCAAGATTTTGAAAAGTGCCTTGAGCGATCTGAATTAGTTTTGATTATGTGTTAAGTGGGTTTGGTCGGGTCCTTTTGTGAGTCGTGTTGTCTCTACTGTTTAAGCCTTAAGCCTGCTGCTGCAATAGGCATAGGAGTTCGATCTCGAACTCCCCTCTCATTCCTGATTTACTGAACCATTGTATCTTGAGAATGTGCGATGCGTCTGTTAGGACCGAACCAAACCAATTCGATGTGTTATGTGTTTTAATTTGATTATGATGTGATACACTATGATGTGATGCATTCATGTTTAAGGCTGTGCATGTTTTGAAAAGGTTTGAGATTTTGAGAAGCGAGAAAGTAAATTTTCAAGCATGAAATTCTGAAGCTGGATTTAAATGTTTTGAAACAAATGAAAATTTTGAGAAAAATCTTAGAAAGTGTTGATGAAATTGAAAGGTTTGAAAATGAGTTTTGGAGAAATTCTTAAATAGGAAATGTTTAAAAGTTTGATAAATAAAAGACTTTTCGCTTATTGTTCGGTTTATAAATATATTATCCACGAGCTTAGAGCTCACCCCCTTTCATCCCGTCTCGAGTTTCACGCGAGGAGATCGGATGGAAAACAGTATGATGTCAACCCGATAGTTTTGTATGCTTTGTTTTATGTGTAATGTTGGAGTTTAGTTTTGAAGTTGTGAAAAGGTTTATGGATTATGTATTGCTTTTGTTTATGGCTTAGAAAGTCATCATGTAAATTTATGATGTATTTGAGGTTATGAGTTATGTATGATTGTGGAATAGATTTTATGCGTAAATTTGAATTGAGATGGATATAAATGGCAATTGGAATGTATATGAATGGCTTGTGATTGAATTGTGAATATTTGAGTTGAGATGTATTATGGATTGGAATGATGAAGTGTCTAAAACTAAGATTGTGTCTTTCTTTGGTGTTTGGATGCGGACGGGAGGTCCGATATTACCTTGTGCTATTGGATTATGTATTAGAAGTGCGTTTCTTTGGTTTTAAATTTTTGGGCTGTCAAAATCTGATCGTTATCTTTGCCAAAATTTGGTAAAATTCGGTAAAATGGGTTTAAAGAAATGAGTTTGAGGATTTATATGATTGTATAAAAGCGATTAAGATGAATTAAGTGAATTGAAATTGGTGAGGATAAGTTTCAAAAGGAATTGTATGGAATGGTTATGATTTGAATGAGATTGATTAAAGAAAATGAATGAATAAGAAAAAAAAGAAAAAAATTTATACTGGATTTGAAATGTCGTAAGGTTTCCAACGCGATGAGTTTGCTATACTTCATGTTTGAAGCGGATGTGGGTTATTTGTTTCAGTTTGCTTATTTGATTTGCATTCGATTGAATTACGCCTTTGAGTTTCTCCGCTTTGTTACTCGTATTTCCGATGCACCATTTTCCGAGTATTCGTTTCGCTCCGATGATGCGATTTGTATTCCAATTAGCGATTTCTCGCTTTTCGATACTTTCGTTCTCCGTTCTTCGTTTTTCGGTTGAGATCCGGTTCCCGGATCGGGTCCCAACAATTACCTTTATCGATGATTATTCTCGATATGGGTACTTGTATCGATGAGATACAAATCTGAAGCATTTGAAAAGTTCAAACAATTGAAATGAAGTAGAAAACCAACTTGGGAAAAGTATCGAAGACATTACGATCCGATCGTGGTGGGAATACTTAGACCAGCAGTTTTGGATTATCTCGAGATAATGGGATTTTATCTCAATGGACTCCTCCTTACACCACGGCATAATGGTGTGGCGAAAGGAAGAAATCGAACCTTGTTAGACATGATACGATCAATGATGGGCTTTATAAATTTACGAAAATCCTTTTGGGGTATGCACTCGAGGCAGTTGTTTACTTGCTAAGCGAGTTCCATCTAAGGCGATTGATGTTACTCCATATGAGATGTGGACTAACAAAAGACCTATCTTACTCATTTAAAAGTTTGGGGTTGTCCTGCTTATGTGAAGCGGATACGATCGGATAAACTTGATCTGAAGTCGACAAATGTTTATTTGTAGGATATCATAAAGAAACAATGGGATATCAATTCTACCTTCTTTGAGGAATAAAAGGTGTTTGTTTGAAAGCATGCTGTCTTTTTAGAAAGAGTTCCTTTTACAAGAAGGCGGTGGGAGCAAAATTGAACTTGAAGAAGTTCAGATGCTCGAACAGAGCCTTGAATCATTTGCTGAACACTGAAAGCTGTGACTCATCACGGATGAAGTAGATTCAATCTTCTACAACACATGAAGTTCGTGGGTCACGTAGGATCGCTCTGTTCTAGAGAGATATGAATTTCGTGAATGAACAGAATGACGTATTGCTCATAGAAGATAATGAGCCTACCATCATGAAGAGGTTACGAAGAGTTGAGTTTGAGAAATAGCTTGAAGCCATGAAGTGAAATGGATTCCATGTATGAAAACCAAGTATGGACTTTGGTTGAGGCACTGAAGGAATAAAACCCATAGGGTGTAAATGGGTTTTCAAAGGAAAACCGACATGGATGGTAATGTGATTACCTATAAAGCAAGGCTTGCGGCTAAAGGTTTTAAATCGAAGACGAGGAGTTGACTCTGACGAGACCTTGACCCGATGGCGATGCTTAAATCCATTAGGATACTCTAGCTATTGCCACTCATTATGATTATGAGATATGGCAAATGGATGTGAAAAGCTTTCTAAATGGGAATCTAGCTGAGGATGTGTATATGACACAACCAGAGGGCTTCACGTTCTATGATGGCGAAAAGGTATGCAAACTTTAGAAATCCATCTATGGATTGAAACAAGCATCCAGGAGTTGGAATATCCGTTTTGATGAGGTAATCAAAGAGTTTGGTTTCTCACAAAATCCGGATGAATACTGTGTGTATAAGAAGGTTAGTGGGACTGCAATCGTATTCCTTGTCCTATATGTAGATGACATATTATTACTAAGAAACGATGTCTCAATGCTACAATCTGTGAAGATTTGGTTGTCCAAACAATTTTTCATGAAAGACCTTGGTGAAGCAACTTATATCCTTGGGATAAAGATTTATAGAGATAGATCAAAAAGGTTGCTTGGTCTTTCACAATCAACGTACATAGACAAGATCTTTGAAGAGGTTTAGCATGGAACAATCGAGAGAGGTACCTTCCGTGACTCGTGGGATAGCACTCTCGAAATCTATGTCCTAAGACACAAGATGAGAGGATCTTGCATGAATATGATCCGTATGCATCTGCGGTAGGATCTATCATATCTGCTATGTCATGTCTGAGACCCGATGTATCATATGCTCTAAGTGTTCTGACGGATACCAATCGGATCTGGTGAGGTCCTTTGGGTGGCTGTCAAAATATCTTCAATCTTGCGAAGGACTAAGGATGTTTTCTTTATATATGGAGATGGAGATCTCAAAGTGGCGGGTATCTGAGATACAGGTTTCAATCGATAAGGATGATTCCAAATCCCAATCAGGTTATATATTCACTGTTGAATGGTGGACGATCGATTGGAAGAATTCCAAACAAGAGATGACTGCCGATTCACGGCCAGAAGCGAGTACATTGCTTTGAGGGACGCGAAAAGAAGCAGTTTGGATCGAAAGTTCATTCTTGAACTTGGTGTGGTTCCTATTGTGATGGGCCCATCTGAGATGTATTGTGACAACAATGGGGCTATTGCGAGATGAAGAAACAAGGTCTCATCAACGATCCAAACACGTACTCCTGAAATATCACTGATTAGGGAGATCATTGGGCGAGTGATGTCGAGATAGAAGAATTCCGAGCGAGAATATTCTTGATTAGATTGACAAAGCCATTATCACAAAAGAGTTTTGATTCTCATGTACTACGCTTTATGGTATTAGATATCAAAGGCGATTAGCTTTAGGTCGAGGGAGATTGTTAGAGTAGTGCCACTAAAGGCAATAGCCTTTAGCGTTTTTACAAAGTTATTATGCGAGACTTTATGAATAAATAAAGAAAGGCATATTTCATTAATTTGATGTTCATTATTTATGAGCGATATTGATTAATAAGCAAATTAATGAAGTCCATGATATATGACATAGCATGAAGTAAATTATGATGTGATCATACTACTGAGATTCCTATCATGTGCAATTATGTCGATATCTAAATTATCCCTAGTCATAGGATTCTTGGCTGGACATTGGTAATCCGGAGACTAGCACATCTCAAGCTCCTTGATTTGATCAGCGATGGATCTCGAAGCTGTAAATATGAGATATTTAGGGTTGAGATGTGAATGCTTACTAGAGGTAGTAAGTACATTGGATGACTGCTATGAGATCATCACATGGATGTCTATTCTAATGTCGGTGATAATCTCATCATAGCAATGGTGCAAGTATCCTTAGACTTGAGGTACTCGAGGATATCTTGAATCTTGATTACATGCTTTGACTCCATTCCTTGTTGCCTTACAGTGTCGCTCATAGGGTGGTGATTGGGTGCAACTTGAGGTATTCAAAGGTAATTGAGTAGTCAATAGAAATTCACCACTTACGTGATAGCGAAGATGATACCCATAACCTCTTGTCGGGGTCATTACTTGGAAATCTCTCGCGGAGTTCATATGTCATGAAGAGTGTCTTGATGACATATAAAGTAATGAGTCCCAGAAAGAAGCGATATCACTGGACTAGATTTGACTTAGTCATTCTAGTAAGAGTTGACACTTTGCCCATACTCATAACCAAGTGGGGTATAGCATGGTGAAAGGACGAATTACAAGATAATTGTCTATGGAAAGGTTAAGTGATATGGTTCATGATGAATATATGTTCATTCGTCAAACCAATTACTTTCCGGTCAATTAGGGGTCATGATGTGTTGCTAGATACCGCTCATGACTTGCTCAGTTAAGTGTTAATCTAAGTGGCCAACATAGCAAGGATCTAATGGGTCACACGCATAAGAGTGATTCGAGAATTCATAAAATAGTTTTGGACGGAGATCCAATATATGGAAGCAATAGGATTAAATGGATCCCGATGAGATCGAGATATGTCCCGATGAGATCGCGACATCGATATTCTTGAAAAAAGTTTCCGTGGTTTTTCCATCTGGGACCCGATGAGCCGATAGGACCGACCCCAGTGATTGGACTACTTCAGCATTTATATATATATATATATATATATATATATATATATATAAATCTGAAGTAGTCGATCACATCTCTATATATATATCTGTGTGTGTGTGTGTAGCGTGGAAGGAGAATTAGCCTTATCATCTTAAACTTATATTTATATATATATATATATATATATATATATATATATATATATATATATATATATATGAGGCTAATGTGGAAAGGCTAGTCATCTTTTGCATTAAATGTCTTTAAAGTTAAAAGACAAATGGCAAAGGTGAGATGATGGATGATCAAAGGTATAGACTCGATGTGATTGATGAAATGCCCTAAATCATTCCATATAGTCATGGTGACTATAATTCTACAACTTGGAGAATACTAAAATAACCTTGGGTTTACCCAACAAGCTACCTTAGATCAATCGGCAGGTATCGGTCATACCAATTGCATCTAGATACACTAGTCGACTAGTTAGGTACACGATAGTCAAAAGTAGTCGACTAACAAATGCACAAGTCGACTAATACATGCAAGGTGGGATGATGGATGATCAAAGGTATAGACTCAATGTGATTGATGAAATGCCCTAAATCATTCCATATAGTCATGGTGACTATAATCCTACAACTTGGAGAAGAAGAAGATGAGACCAGAGCTTGAAATCCCTCACACATAATATGAAAACTAACGCCTTCCATTAATATGGGGAGAACCAAAGTTCTTATAGAGTTTGGGTTATTGGGTAAACCCAAGCTCACTCTATACGGATATGTTCGAATCATGAAAATAAAATTTTTGGATTAATGGGTCGGTTTTCACTAGAAGCGTTGATTTGTTGAGTAAACTCAAGGTCAACGGAGCCAAAGGCAAAATTGGGTAGTGTACATCAGATGTACGCGCATCAAGAGTTGATAACCCAATGTGTGTGCATACATCACGAGTTGATAACACTAGTCGATAGTTGTATCTAGATGCAATTGGTATGACCGATACCTGCCGATTGATCTAAGGTGGCTTGTTGAGTAAACCCAAGTTCAGTTTAGTAATGTCGGATATCTATGATGCAATTGGTATGACCGATACCTACCGATTGACCTAAGGTGGCTTGTTGGGTAAACCCAAGGTCATTTTAGTAATGTCGGATATCGACCCACTAGGACATTTTGTCATAATGTTTCTTGGATTCGTAATGAGGGTTATGGATTCTTTGAAACTAGTGGGAGCAATATGCATGTCATGCAAGTCCTTATGATCATGCATGTAATTCTATTCTAACATTCTTTCTCTCTTTCCCTTTAGGTTATTGAAGATGACTTCTAGTGTGAACTTGCGCTCACTCATGGACTCCAACAAATTAACTGGACCCAACTTTCTTGATTGGCTGAGAAATCTGAGAATTGTTCTCAGATCTGAGGAACTGGGCTATGTCCTAGATGTTCCACTTCAGAAAGATGGGTCGTTGCAGATGTGTGTGGATTATAGGAAGCTGAATCATGCCACCATTAAGAACAGATATTCGTTCCCGCGCATAGATGATTTATTTGACCAGTTGCAAAGGGCGAGAGTCTTTTCCAAGATAGATTTGAGATCGGGTTACCATCAGTTGAGGATTAAGGAGACCGATGTGTCCAAGACTGCTTTTAGGACGCGATATGGCCACTTTGAGTTTTTGGTTATACCTTTCAGGTTAACGAATGCTCCTGCAGTATTTATGGATTTGATGAATAGAGTCTTCAAGTCTTTCCTAGACCAATTTATCATTGTCTTTATTGATGATATATTGGTCTATTCTAAGAGTGATGAAGAACATGAGGATCATTTGAGGGTTGCCTTAGAGACATTGAGAAAGAATGAGCTGTATGCCAAATTCGATAAATGCGAATTTTGGCTAAGAGAAGTAGTGTTTCTTGGGCATGTGATTTCAGAGTGTGGAGTGCATGTGGATCCACAAAATAGAAAATTGTGGTTAAATGGGAAGCACCTAAGAATGTAGCTGAAGTGAGAAGTTTCATGGGATTAATTGGATATTCTGGGAGGTTTGTGGAGGCTTTTCTATGATATTTGCTCCACTTTCCAAATTGACGAGAAAGAATCAAAATTTGAGTGGACTAAGGAGTGCAGGCGGTTTGAGGAATTGAAGAATAGGCTTACTATCGCACGATTTTGGCGTTACCTATGGTGATGATGGATACATTGTATCTGATGACACCTCTAGGAAGGGTTTAGGGTGTGTATTGATGCAAGGAGAGAAAGTGATTGCCTATGCTTCTAGGCAATTAAAGCCTTATGAGGTGAACTATCCTATCCACGACTTGGAATTGGCTGCTATAATTTTTGCATTGAAGATTTGGAGACATTACTTGTATGGAGTTACCACTAGGGTATTTACAGACTATAAGAGTCTTAAGTACTTGTTAACCCAGAAAGAGATGAATTTGAGACAGAGGCGATGGTTAGAATTGTTGAAGGATTATGACTTGATGATAGACTACCATCCGGGGAAAGCTAATGTGGTAGCAGATGCTTTGAGTAGGAAGTCCACTATGGCACATATGAAAACGGTGTATTTTCCCTTGCTGAAGGAATTAGCCAGGCTTGATGTGACATTGAGACAAGTTGAACCTGGTTGTGTCTTGGCAAATTTTAGAGTGAGACCAGTATTGAAGGAGAAGATTAAAGAATTGCAGGAACAGGATGAGTACTTGAGTAAGCTTAGAGAAGAGGTAAAGAATGGCAAACCTTCCGAAGTAGAGGTAAAGGAAGATGGATTGATGGTTATGGGCAATAGATTGTGTGTTCCAGATGTGCTAGAGCTGAAGGATGAGATCCTTGATGAGGCGCATAATGCTCCGTATGCAATGCACCCAGGGAGTTCTAAGATGTATCGGGATTTGAAAGAGTATTTTGGTGGAAGGAATGAGGAAAGATGTGGCGGTATGCTAAAAGATGTTTAGTGTGTCAGCAAGTGAAAGCTGAACATCAAGCACCTTCAGGCAAGCTTAATCCATTGCCGATTCTGGAATGGAAATGGGAGAGGATCACCATGGATTTTCTGATAGGATTACCGAGGACTAGTAAGAAGCATGACGCTATATGGGTGATTGTTGATAGGTTGACCAAGTCAGCACACTTCTTGCCAATTAGACAGGCAGATTCTTTGAATATTTTGGCTAAGAAGTATGTGGATGAGGTAATCAGACTTCATGGGATTCCAAGCTCGATAGTTTCTGATAGGGATCCTAGGTTTACCTCCAGATTTTGGGAAAGTTTGCAGGAGGCTCAGGGGACTAAATTGCATTTTAGTACGGCTTTCCATCCATGATGATGGACAATCGGAGAGACGACGTCTGGACCTTGGAGGCAATGTTGAGAGCTTGTGCTTTGGATTTTAAAGGTTCGTGGGATGATCACCTACCTTTGATTGAGTTTGCTTACAATAATTCCTATCACTCGGGAATTCAGATGGCACCATATGAGGCTTTGTATGGTAGGAGATGCAAAACTCCTATTTGTTGGGACGAGGAAGGTGAAAGGAAGCTTGTAGGACCTGAGTTGGTACAGATTACAGTCGATAAAGTTAAGTTAGTAAAGAAGAGGCTTAAAGCAGCTCAAGATAGGATGAAAAGTTACATGGATGCCCATAGGAAAGAGATGGAATTTGAAGTGGGAGAAAAGGTGTTTCTTAGAGCTTCTCCATGGAAAGGTGTTTTGAGGTTTGGCAAGAAGGGCAAGCTTAGCCCGAGGTACATAGGCCCATATGAGATCATTGAGAGGATTGGGTCTTTGGCATATAAGTTAGATTTGCCAATGGAGTTATCTAAGATTCACAATGTGTTCCATGTATCGATGCTGAGGAAGTACCGATCGGATCCTTCACATATAGTTCGACCTTCAGAGGTTCAGTTAAGAGAGGATTTGACTTATGAGTAGCAACCAGTGGAGATCTTAGATTCAAAGGAAAAGGTGTTAAGGAATAAGATTGTAAAGCTGGTTAAGGTCTGTGGAGAAACCATTCGACCGAAGAAGCAACTTGGGAGCCTTTGGAGGCGATGAAGGAGAAGTATCCATACCTCTTCATAGACTCAGGTAAGGATTTCGAGGACAAAATTCTTATAGGAGCGGAGAATTGTTGGACCCCAAATTTTTTTAATTATTAATTAATTATTTATTGATTTAATTATTATTCGTTTAATTTAATTATATTTTTTCATTTATTTATTTTGCTCTAATTGTTTAATTATATATATATATATATATTTGTTGAGTTTTGCAATTAGTAGGTAGGATTGGAAATTAGAAGTTGGGAATTAAAATGAAGGATTAGAATTGTGTTGGAGGAATGGGCTTTAGGAATAAATGGAATAAGAAGGAGGATTAGAAATAAGTGGATTATTGTGTAGTGGGCTTGTGAGGAGGAGAGCCCAAAGTGGCAAGTGAGCTTTAAGAGAAGTATCAAAACTATGTAGTTTTAAAGAGGGCTTTAAAGATGAGAATAAATAAATTAAGTAGTTAAGGAGAGGAAGCAAAGTTGTCGTAGACCAAAGGAAAGAAAAGAGAAGAAAAAACGTAAGTTAAGGAAGGAGAGAGTTTTCGGCCAAGAGGAAAAGGGAAAGCCGTAGGAAGCTTGAAAGGAGGAAGAAAGAAGAAGAAAAAGAAGAGAAACTACTTGTTGGAGGTAAGTTCTATCCTTTCTTATGTTAGATTCAAGTATGGGATATAATGGAAGTTAGGGTTTGTGTAGAGATTGAAGAAAGATAGAAGAGAAGGGTAAGATCTATGGATTTTTGGGGACTTCTAAGCTAAGGTTTTGGTTATTCTAGCATAGATGGCTTATGGGTAGGTTAGGTTAAAGTATATTTTACCTTTGCTTGATTTTATGAATGCTATGCATTTCTTTTAGAATGTATTTATTGAATGGAGTATGGTTTGATTGAAGGAAATCAAGAAAACCCCACTCAAGACAAGGAGGAAGGGCAATCTTGAATTCGGATTCCGACATTAGGTGGGTAACATTTTTATAGTTGATGTGTAATGGGCAAATGCCCTATGTGTGTAATCCTTGTTAAATTTCGTACATGTTGAGATGTGTATGTACTTGAAAGTGTGTGATGAAATGGATATATTTCCTTTGATATGAATGAAAAGTATGAGATTGTGATGATTTGACAAAAATGAAAGAAGCATACAAATGCTATTTGTGCATTTGAATATTTAGCATAAATTGATTGTGATTGGGCAAGAAAGAACCTGTATTGTTAGTCTCGTGCACGATGACTCAAAGCCTTCTCCCGGCTGCCCGCTTGAGGCCACGAGATCTTGAGAAGTCGGACTCGTCTTATTTACAATAAACTTCGGTTTATCCGTCTTGTTTATGGAACTCTCGAGCCAATTGTGTTGGGACCCGATCTCAGGAACCGGATCCCAACCGGAAGACGGAAACGGAAACGGAGCAAACAGAATCGAAAACAGAAATTAAATCGAAAAACGAAAGTCTTATCGCAATTGAAGCGAAACGAAACTGAAGCAAATCAAACTCGGAATCCCACTGAAACAAATGTCCGACATCTTCTTACAAGTATCTTAGAAAAGTATATCGCGACGCGTTGGAAGCCCTAAGACTAATCTGAAAAACCCGATATAATTTTTTTTTTCAACCTTAGTCATTCCTTCCTCTTTATACAAAACCATTCCCATTTTCCTTTAGGAATTTACCCTTAATCAAACTCAATTCATAAACTCTTTCTCCCAAAATTTCATCGTTTACTAAACACTTATCTTTAGTAAAGCTAACTTCTTAATCATATTCTTATACTTATTCTTATTTTGCCATAACCCGATTTTCTCGAAAATCGGGCAGCATAACGGCTGTATTTTGACAGCCCGAAAATTTCTGCAAGTCAAAAACATACACTTCTATATATCCAAACACCACTCAGAGTCATCGGACCTCCGTCCGAATCCAAACACCAGCAATAACGCAATCTTATATCTAAAACACTTCATAATCTCAATCCATAATTCAAGTCACAATCATATCCCATTTCTAAACAACCTCATACATCCAAAATTCATAAATCAATCACACAATCTACTTATAATCATAAACAAATCTCATAGCTCATTTCCATACTCAAATTCGAATACATCCAGATACTTTATAAGCATAAATGGCATTCCAAGCCATATACAAATTACAAAACATATAAATGTCGAATCGACGTCTTGGCCAGTATTCATCCGATCTCTGCTCGAAACACGGAGATGGGGATGAAAGGGGTGAACTTGACACTCGATGGGTAACATACTTATAAATGAAACATAAGCGAAAATTGTCTTTTCAAACTTTTAAACCTTTCCCGATTCGGAAATTTATCCAAAACTCTTTTCAAACTTTTCAAAACATTCATAAATCTTCATCAACATTTTCTAAGATTTTCTCAAGTTCTCAAACTTTTCACAAATCATGCACATTTCAAATATGAATGCATCACATCATAATGCATCCTGATACACAAGAGCAAAATCACATAACACATCAAATGGTTTGGGTCGGTCCTAACAGAGCGTCTTGCCTGATCCCATATAGCGATTCACATGCGGCAAGTGAGCGGAGGGAGTCCGAATCGGAACTCCTAAGCCACTTTGCAGCCGGGAGAAGGCTAACAGAGGAGACGATTACCTTGACTCTCAGAGGGACCTAACCAAACCCATATAATTCACATATTCATTCTTACAAAAAGATTGCCCGAAGGCACTTTTGAAAAAGTCAAATCCTCGTATGTCATGTCATACAAGACACATTCACATTCATAATGTCATCACATCAAAGTAATTCACATAACATACTTTCAATCATTGAAGATTGAACCAATTGTAGCAATCATCAGATAATTCAACACAATGTCATATCAAACAACTTGACATTCCCAAAATGCACATGATTTCATATAGAAATTCTCACATAGCAAATTCACAATTTATTTTAGAATGCAACAATTTTAATCTTGATTAAAACCTTCAAACACAACGAATTTAACATTTATTTCATCATCACTGAATGAACAATTAAGAGCCTTAACGAATTTAACAAATTAAGCAATTGCTTAAATCATTAGAAATCATAAAATGTCAAAATCCTTTCAGAACCCTTCTTCATAGCTCAATTCATTTTAAAACTCGTAACCTTTTTCCAAAACATTCGGAAACATTAAAATTCATTACTTTCTAAATTTTTCAAGCAATTTCAAAAATCTTTTGAAAACAAGAAAATTAAACCTTTGTACACTTTTTCTTAAACACATTCGAACTTAAAACATTCAGTTTCTCCAATCGCGTATAACAAATTTCTCCAATTATTCCAAAGGCAAGATATTTAATCTTACTAAAATCAAAATTTTCCAATATTTACATAACTAATATTTTTATACTAATTTCAAAAGCACTTAGAAATCCTACTTTTTCCAACATTTTCATAAACCATATTTTATAAATAATTTCAAAAGTATTCTAAATTGTCAAACCTTTTATGAGCAAAATCTTATAACTAATTAGATAGTATTCGAAATCATAAATTATTCAACCTTTACCTACATAATAGCATTTTCAACTTTTACATAAACAATTTGAAATCTTTTTTTCAAACACTTTTATACATCATTTTGAAATTATAAACTTTCCAAGCGCTTTTATAAACAATTTGAAACATAAGCTTTCCAACCAGTTTATAAACAATTGCGAAATTATAAATTTTCCAAACACTTTTCATAACAATTTGAAAATCATAAACTTTTCAACCACTTTTATAAACAATTTGAAATCCTTAACTTTTAAATCTTTTCATAATCGTATTCGATACACGCTTTCACAAATATTTGAAATTTAGAAATGTCAACTTTTAAGAAGCGACACTTTAGAAACAATGTCAAAAGCAATATATGTCATTGTTTCAAACACAAAAATTTCTTAAATATCAAAATCCAAGAATACAATATTCCTCACAAATTTTCAATTCATTCATAATCCTCGTCGAAATTTTATCAATTTATCAAATCAATTTAAGCGATGACATTGAAATACTTCCTTCTTGATTTTTTCAAAATATAAACAATAACTTTCAAAACGTCTCTCTTCTAAAATTTTCAAATCAATTAGACAATCATTCAATGTCATCAAAATATTCAAAACAATACATTTAAATATCCGAAACAATACATTTCTAACCCTTTTCACTTTGGAAATTTTCAAGAATACTCACAAAGCTTATAATTTGAAAATAAATATGGTACCCACCTCATGATCTTGCTAGACACTTTTCCAAAGCTTCAATTCCTCCATTACTTCTTTCCTTCATCCAAACTAAAAGTTCCTAAACCAAAATCACCAATTTCAAAATCACAAAAGCATAAATACTTAAATGAATTATAGAAATCCCATACTCATCAAAATTTCAAACTTTCTAACTCAATACACTTCCAAAATTTCAAATCCCCAAATTCAAGACTAAAACCTAACACATTCATATCCAACATTAACTTAATTTAACATGAAATCTCCCAAAATTTGTCATGGAATTAACAAACCCATAACATTTTCCATAGATCTACACCATAAACCCATCAATATCTCAACTTAAAA
This sequence comes from Erythroxylum novogranatense, assembly GCA_029891385.1. Classification (NCBI taxonomy): domain Eukaryota; kingdom Viridiplantae; phylum Streptophyta; class Magnoliopsida; order Malpighiales; family Erythroxylaceae; genus Erythroxylum; species Erythroxylum novogranatense. Next base: position 1,035,693 of record JAIWQS010000236.1, on the reverse strand, counting down.
CAATTTTGAAACCTACCTTAACTCCACCATTTTGGTTTATGAAGCTTCAAGGTAAACTTCCATCTTCTTCCTCCTCTTTGCTCTAGAAACCAACGAACATCACTCTTGAACTCATAGAAAAAGCCCGGCCTTGCTTGCTCTCTTCTTCTTCTTCTTCTCCACCCATCACCAAGCTTCATCTCTTCTCTCCTCTCTTTGTATTTTCTTTCTATTTCTTCTCTTCTTATTCTGCTTATAGTCGACAGCTCCAGCCTCCAAAGCGACCCTGCCCCTTGTGTTTAAGCTATGTCACTTAAATGAGGGTGCAATGACCAAAATGCCCTCTCTTTAGTTAAAATCTGATAACTTACTTCCAACTTTGGGCAACTTAACGAAATAATTTGGACAAACTTTCTACTAGAGAATTGTTCCTTTCGATCATACGAATCCAACGCAACTGACGGCGCTCAATTCGGATCTAAAGCGAAGAAGTTAAGGCGAAATACTAATGAGACTGAACAAAATCCAAAAGCGCACTTAATTCCGAACTTGAAAATCTTGGGACTGAATTAAAATTGAGCCCTTCACATAATTGAAGTCCCATATCTTAACTTATTTAGCCTCAAGAACGACTTAATCGGAGCTCCACAGCTCCCGAAATTTGCAAAATACCGAACCATGTTGGAAACTTTCTCAACTCACTTAATTAAAATCAATCACCTTCAATTCAATCTCCTAAAATTCATAATTCTTCAATAAAATGACATTAATTGTCTTAGGAATCCAACGCTTCGATAATCGAGTCAATCGGATGTCGGACGAAAGATTTATAACAAAAGATTGCAAAAGGGTCGGAGTTCAACAAAAGTTACAAAATCTTAAATACCCACTTATAACTGAATTTTTCAAAATCATATCTCTTAATTCGAACTCGAATTTGACGAATTTGGTGTCTATAGAAAGATTGAAGGAAGCTCTACAACTTCCCAGAAGAACAGAAAATCAATTTCACCTCGAAAGGGTCAAAAACTCAATCAAAGATTCTATCCTAATCGACTTTTCCTACACAACTTCCAGTTTTAATCGATCATAACTCCTAGTCCCGATATCGAAAATTACAAACTCTATGGCGTCGGAAAGATCGACATACAAGCTACAACTTTCAGTAATACTACTTACTCCAATTCAGACTAAATCCATCGACGAGTGGCCTCAAGTATAGCACATGCAAATCTATACTTAATAACATTTTCAAAACAAAGCATATCTTTGAAGTTCATATCTCTCGATCCCGACATCGAAAAATAGCAAACTTTATGTCCACGAAAAGCTCTCGACAGAGGCTACAATTTTACGTTGATCATTTTCTCAAATTTGACCTAAATCAAATAGTCAACTTTTTACCCTAAAAGTCAAACTTCAAGCCAATTTTGACTAATCATAACTCTCATTCGATATCGAAAATTGCAAACTTTATGTCTACAGAAAACTCTTGACATAATCTACAAGTTTCATATAGATCATTTTCTCCAATTTTGCCTCAAACAAAAGTCAACTCTCAAAGTCAAACATTCTCTCTCAAAAGTCAAACTTTCTAAATTCTTCAAATTTTCACACTTTTCTTTTTAATTCTTGCTATTTAACTTCATTTCAATCAACTCATCCACTTTCTTCTAATAATCCATATAAGTTCACTCAAATATCAAAGTCCTCAAAATTAACAATTCATTTCTCATAAATTTCATCAAATTTTCTTAAATTCTTACATTGTCTCACCAATTTCTTTCTCATTTAATTTCATTTTAATATTTCTAATGTTCATCAAAGTTAGGGTCCAACATTTCTCCCCTCTTAAAAGAATTTAGTCCTCGAAATTCATACGTAATAAATCATCAAGTAACACATTTTCTTAGGTGATTTCTTTCCAAAAGATCATAGTCACTTTTCTTATCTAATTTCCTCATCATACACATTCTTAACTTACTTCTTAAGTCAAATACACCACATTCACTATTATATCACATCATTATATCCACAATTCAATATTCCTTACCTATATAGATATAAACTCAAGTTGTCTCATCTTTCAAGTCGATTTATCTCTCATTCCTCAAGAATTTCTAATCTCTTTTCATTATCACGTTCCCAAAATAATTCATCATTCTCATCATCTAAATCAAACAAACAATTTAATTCTTCAAATATTTCATTACATACCTTCATATCATTAATCCTATCCTTCAAGTATTTCTTAATTAGTCTCACTCATGTATAGCTAAAATCAATTCTTCCAATTTCATCATAAAATTCTCCTCTTAATTTCCATTAACACTTCTTATAATTAATCATCACTCATCATACATATTTTCACTTCTTCACAAGGAACCCTTAAAATCATATGAACGCACAATCACCACAAGCGGTGCTTCTCAATCCATTTTCACGAATCAAAGGTCCAGGCTTAATGAACCTAACATGGATCAATCATCATTTAAATCAATACCATCATCAAGCTTGTCTTTTAACTTGTCATTCATGATAAGTCATTCACATCAAAATCACATTTTCATTAATGAAATTGATCGCAAACTCTTATCAACTCATGCGCCCGATTAAGATCCTATCTTTGGACTCGATACCATCGATGTTGGGACTGATCATAACTCTCATTCCGATATCGAAAAATTGCAAACTTTATGTCTCTGAAAACTCTTGACATAATCTACAAGTTTCATATAGATCATTTTCTCCAATTTTGCCTCAAACAAAAGTCAACTCTCAAAGTCAAACATTCTCTCTCAAAAGTCAAACTTTCTAAATTCTTCAAATTTTCACACTTTTTCTTTTAATTCTTGCTATTTAACTTCATTTCAATCAACTCATCCACTTTCTTCTAATAATCCATATAAGTTCACTCAAATATCAAAGTCCTCAAAATTAACAATTCATTTCTCATAAATTTCATCAAATTTTCTTAAATTCTTACATTGTCTCACCAATTTCTTTCTCATTTAATTTCATTTTAATATTTCTAATGTTCATCAAAGTTCGGGGTCCAACATTTCTCCCTCTTAAAAGAATTTAGTCCTCGAAATTCATCGTAATAAATCATCAAGTAACACATTTTCTTAGTGATTTCTTTCCAAAAGATCATAGTCACTTTTCTTATCTAATTTCCTCATCATACACATTCTTAACTTACTTCTTAAGTCAAATACACCACATTCACTATTATATCACATCATTATATCCACAATTCAATATTCCTTACCTATATAGATATAAACTCAAGTTGTCTCATCTTTCAAGTCGATTTATCTCTCATTCCTCAAAATTTCTAATCTCTTTTCATTATCACGTTCCCAAAATAATTCATCATTCTCATCATCTAAATCAAACAAACAATTTAATTCTTCAAATATTTCATTACATACCTTCATATCATTAATCCTATCCTTCAAGTATTTCTTAATTAGTCTCACTCATGTATAGCTAAAATCAATTCTTCCAATTTCATCATAAAATTCTCCTCTTAATTTCCATTAACACTTCTTATAATTAATCATCACTCATCATACATATTTTCACTTCTTCACAAGGAACCCTTAAAATCATATGAGCGCACAATCACCACAAAGCGGTGCTTCTCAATCCATTTTCACGAATCAAAGGTCCAGGCTTAATGAACCTAACATGGATCAATCATCATTTAAATCAATACCATCATCAAGCTTGTCTTTTAACTTGTCATTCATGATAAGTCATTAACATCAAAATCACATTTTCATTAATGAAATTCGATCGCAAACTCTTATCAACTCATGCGCCCAGTTAAGATCCTAATACTGGACTCTGATACCATCAATGTTGGGACCCGATCATAACTCTCATTCCCGATATCGAAAAATTGCAAACTTTATGTCTACAGAAAACTCTTGACATAATCTACAAGTTTCATATAGATCATTTTCTCCAATTTTGCCTCAAACAAAAGTCAACTCTCAAAGTCAAACATTCTCTCTCAAAAGTCAAACTTTCTAAATTCTTCAAATTTTCACACTTTTCTTTTTAATTCTTGCTATTTAACTTCATTTCAATCAACTCATCCACTTTCTTCTAATAATCCATATAAGTTCACTCAAATATCAAAGTCCTCAAAATTAACAATTCATTTCTCATAAATTTCATCAAATTTTCTTAAATTCTTACATTGTCTCACCAATTTCTTTCTCATTTAATTTCATTTTAATATTTCTAATGTTCATCAAAAGTTCGGGTCCAACATTTCTCCCCTCTTAAAAGAATTTAGTCCTCGAAATTCATCGTAATAAATCATCAAGTAACACATTTTCTTAGTGATTTCTTTCGAAAAGATCATAGTCACTTTTCTTATCTAATTTCCTCATCATACACATTCTTAACTTACTTCTTAAGTCAAATACACCACATTCACTATTATATCACATCATTATATCCACAATTCAATATTCCTTACCTATATAGATATAAACTCAAGTTGTCTCATCTTTCAAGTCGATTTATCTCTCATTCCTCAAGAATTTCTAATCTCTTTTCATTATCACGTTCCCAAAATAATTCATCATTCTCATCATCTAAATCAAACAAACAATTTAATTCTTCAAATATTTCATTACATACCTTCATATCATTAATCCTATCCTTCAAGTATTTCTTAATTAAGTCTCACACATGTATAGCTAAAATCAATTCTTCCAATTTCATCATAAAATTCTCCTCTTAATTTCCATTAACACTTCTTATAATTAATCATCACTCATCATACATATTTTTCACTTCTTCACAAGGAACCCTTAAAATCATATGAGCGCACAATCACCACAAAGCGGTGCTTCTCAATCCATTTTCACGAATCAAAGGTCCGGGCTTAATGAACCTAACATGGATCAATCATCATTTAAATCAATACCATCATCAAGCTTGTCTTTTAACTTGTCATTCATGATAAGTCATTCACATCAAAATCACATTTTCATTAATGAAATTCGATCGCAAACTCTTATCAACTCATGCGCCCAGTTAAGATCCTAATCTTCGGCTCGATACCATCAATGTTGGGACCCGATCTGGGGAACGGATCCCAACGGAAGACGGAAACGGAAGCGAAGCAAGCAGAATCGAAACAGAAATTGAATCGAAAAACGAAAGTCTTATCGTAATTGAAGCGAAACGAAACTGAAGCAAATCAAACTCGGAATCCCACTGAAACAAATGTCCGACATCTTCTTACAAGTATCTTAGAAAAGTATATCGCGACGCGTTGGAAGCCCTAAGACTAATCTGAAAACCCGATATAATTTTTTTCAACCTTAGTCATTCCTTCCTCTTTATACAAAACCATTCCCATTTTCCTTAGGAATTTACCTTAATCAAACTCAATTCATAAACTCTTTCTCCCAAAATTTCATCGTTTACTAAACACTTATCTTTAGTAAAGCTAACTTCTTAATCATATTCTTATACTTATTCTTATTTTGCCATAACCCGATTTTCTCAAAATCGGGCAACATAATTGTTGTATTTTGACGACGAAAATTTCTGCAAGTCAAAACATACACTTCTATATATCCAAACACCACTCGAGTCATCGGACCTCCGTCCGGAATCCAAACACCAGCAATAACGCAATCTTATATCTAAAACACTTCATAATCTCAATCCATAATTCAAGTCACAATCATATCCCATTTCTAAACAACCTCATACATCCAAAATTCATAAATCAATCACACAATCTACTTATAATCATAAACAAATCTCATAGCTCATTTCCATACTCAAATTGAATACATCCAGATACTTTATAAGCATAAATGGCATTCCAAGCCATATACAAATTACAAAAACATATAAATGTCGAATCGACGTCTTGGCCAGTATTCATCCGATCTCCCTTCGAAACACGGAGATGGGGATGAAAGGGGTGAGCTTGATGACTCGATGGGTAACATACTTATAAATGAAACATAGCGAAAATTGTCTTTTCAAACTTTTAAACCTTTCCCAATTCGGAAATTTATCCAAAACTCTTTTCAAACTTTTCAAAACATTCATAAATCTTCATCAACATTTTCTAAGATTTTCTCAAGTTCTCAAACTTTTCACAAATCATGCACAATTTCAAATATGAATGCATCACATCATAATGCATCACAATACAAAAGAGCAAAATCACATAACACATCAAATGGTTTGGGTGGGTCCTAACGAGCGTCTTGCATGATCCGCAAGATAAGCGGTTCATGCGGCAAGTGAGCGGAGGAGTCCAAATCGAACTCTAAGCCACTTGCGGCGTAGGGAGAAGGCTAACAGAGGGAGACAGCATTCGACTCTCTGAGAGGGACCTAACCAAACCCATATAATTCACATATTCATTCTTACAAAAAGATTGCCGAAGGCACTTTTCAAAAAGTCAAATCCTCGTGTCGTGTCATACAAGACACATTCACATTCATAATGTCATCACATCAAAGTAATTCACATAACATACTTTCAATCATTGAAGATTGAACCAATTGTAGCAATCATCAGATAATTCAACACAATGTCATATCAAACAACTTGACATTCCCAAAATGCACATGATTTCATATAGAAATTCTCACATAGCAAATTCACAATTTATTTTAGAATGCAACAATTTTAATACTGATTAAAACCTTCAAACACAACGAATTTAACATTTATTTCATCATCACTGAATGAACAATTAAGAGCCTTAACGAATTTAACAAATTAAGCAATTGCTTAAATCATTAGAAATCATAAAATGTCAAAATCCTTTCAGAACCCTTCTTCATAGCTCAATTCATTTTAAAACTCGTAACCTTTTTCCAAAACATTCTGAAACATTAAAATTCATTACTTTCTAAATTTTTCAAGCAATTTCAAAAATCTTTTGAAAACAAGAAAATTAAACCTTTGTACACTTTTCTTAAACACATTCGAACTTAAAACATTCGGTTTCTCCAATCGCATATAACAAATTTCTCGATTATTCCAAAGGCAAGATATTTAATCTTACTAAAATCAAAATTTTCCAATATTTACATAACTAATATTTTTATACTAATTTCAAAAGCACTTAGAAATCCTACTTTTCCAACATTTTCATAAACCATATTTTATAAATAATTTCAAAAGTATTCTAAATTGTCAAACCTTTTTATGAGCAAAATCTTATAACTAATTAGATAGTATTGAAATCATAAATTGTTCAACCTTTACCTACATAATAGCATTTTCAACTTTTACATAAACAATTTGAAATCTTTTTTTCAAACACTTTTTATACATCATTTTGAAATTATAAACTTTCCAAACGCTTTTATAAACAATTTCTAAACATAAGCTTTCCAACCGTTTTATAAACAATTCGGAAATTATAAATTTTCAAACACTTTTCATAACAATTTGAAAATCATAAAATTTTCAACCACTTTTATAAACAATTTGAAATCCTTAACTTTTCAAATCTTTTCATAATCGTATTCGATACACGCTTTCACAAATATTTGAAATTTAGAAATGTCAACTTTTAAGAAGCGACACTTTAGAAACAATGTCAAAAGCAATATATGTCATTGTTTCAAACACAAAGAATTTCTTAAATATCAAAATCCAAGAATACAATATTCTCACAAATTTTCAATTCATTCATAATCCTACGCCGAAATTTTTATCAATTTATCAAATCAATTTAGGCAATGACATTGAAATACTTCCTTCTTGATTTTTTCAAAATATAAACAATAACTTTCAAAATGTCTCTCTTCTAAATTTTCAAATCAATTAGACAATCATTCAATGTCATCAAAATATTCAAAACAATACATTTAAATATCCAAACAATACATTTCTAACCCTTTTCACTTTCGGAAATTTTCAAGAATACTCACAAAGCTTATAATTTGAAAATAAATATGGTACCCACCTCATGATCTTGCTAGACACTTTTCCAAAGCTTTAATTCCTCCATTACTTCTTTCCTTCATCCAAACTAAAAGTTCCTAAACCAAAATCACCAATTTCAAAATCACAAAAGCATAAATACTTAAATGAATTATAGAAATCCCATACTCATCAAAATTTCAAACTTTCTAACTCAATACACTTCCAAAATTTCAAATCCCCAAATTCAAGACTAAAACCTAACACATTCATATCCAACATTAACTCAATTTAACATGAAATCTCCCAAAATTTGTCATGGAATTAACAAACCCATAACATTTTCCATAGATCACACCATAAACCCATCAATATCTCAACTTAAAACAATTTTGAAACCTACCTTAACTCCACCATTTTCGGATTTATGAAGCTTCAAGGTAAACTTCCATCTTCTTCCTCCTCTTTGCTCTAGAAACCAACGAACATCACTCTTGAACTCATAGAAAACCGACCTTGCTTGCTCTCTTCTTCTTCTTCTCCACCCATCACCAAGCTTCATCTCTTCTCTCCCTCTCTTTGTATTTTCTTTCTATTTCTTCTCTTCTTATTCTGCTTATAGTCGACAGCTCCAGCCTCCAAAACAACCCTGCCCCTTGTGTTTAAGCTATGTCACTTAAATGAGGTGCAATGACCAAAATGCCCTCTCTTTAGTTAAAAATCTGATAACTTACTTCCAACTTTTGGGCAACTTAACGAAATAATTTGGACAAACGTTCTACTAGATAATTGTTCCTCTCGATCATACGAATCCAACGCAACTGACGGCGCTCAATTCGGATCTAAAAGCGAAGAAGTTAAGGCGAAATACTAATGAGACTGAACAAAATCCAAAGCGCACTTAATTCCGAACTTGAAAATCTTGGGACTGAATTAAAATTGAGCCCTTCACATAATTGAAGTCCCATATCTTAACTTATTTAGCCTCAAGAATCGACTTAATCGAGCTCCACAGCTCCGAAATTTGCAAAATACCGAACCATGTTCGGAAACTTTCTCAACTCACTTAATTAAAATCAATCACCTTCAATTCAATCTCCTAAAATTCATAATTCTTCAATAAAATGACATTAATTGTCTTAGGAATCCAACGCTTCGATAATCGAGTCAATCGGATGTCGGACGAAAGATTTATAACAAAAGATTGCAAAAGGGTCGGAGTTCAAGCAAAAGTTACAAAATCTTAAATACCCACTTATAACTGAATTTTTCAAAAATCATATCTCTTAATTCCGAACTCGTAATTTGACGAATTTGGTGTCTATAGAAAGATTGAAGGAAGCTCTACAACTTCCCAGAAGAATAGAAAAATCAATTTCACCTCGAAAGGGGTCAAAAACTCAATCAAAGATTCTATCCTAATCAACTTTTCCTACACAACTTCCAGTTTTTAATCGATCATAACTCCTAGTCCCGATATCGAAAAATTACAAACTCTATGGCGTCGGAAAGATCGACATACAAGCTACAACTTTCAGTAATACTACTTACTCCAATTCAGACTAAATCCATACGACGAGTGGCCTCGAAGTATAGCACATGCAAATCTATACTTAATAACATTTTCAAAACAAAGCATATCTTCCGAAGTTCATATCTCTCAATCCCGACATTGAAAAATAGCAAACTTTATGTCACAAAAGCTCTCGACAGAGGCTACAATTTTCACGTTGATCATTTCTCAAATTTGACCTAAATCAAATAGTCAACTTTTACCCTAAAAGTCAAACTTCCAAGTCAACTTTGACTAATCATAACTCTCATTCCGATATCAAAAATTGCAAACTTTATGTCTACAGAAAACTCTTGACATAATCTACAAGTTTCATATAGATCATTTTCTCCAATTTTGCCTCAAACAAAAGTCAACTCTCAAAGTCAAACATTCTCTCTCCAAAAAGTCAAACTTTCTAAATTCTTCAAATTTTCACACTTTTCTTTTTAATTCTTGCTATTTAACTTCATTTCAATCAACTCATCAACTTTCTTCTAATAATCCATATAAGTTCACTCAAATATCAAAGTCCTCAAAATTAACAATTCATTTCTCATAAATTTCATCAAATTTTCTTAAATTCTTACATTGTCTCACCAATTTCTTTCTCATTTAATTTCATTTTAATATTTCTAATGTTCATCAAAAGTTCGGGTCCAACATTTCTCCCCTCTTAAAAGAATTTAGTCCTCGAAATTCATACGTAATAAATCATCAAGTAACACATTTTCTTGTTGATTTCTTTCGAAAAGATCATAGTCACTTTTCTTATCTAATTTCCTCATCATACACATTCTTAACTTACTTCTTAAGTCAAATACACCACATTCACTATTATATCACATCATTATATCCACAATTCAATATTCCTTACCTATATAGATATAAACTCAAGTTGTCTCATCTTTCAAGTCGATTTATCTCTCATTCCTCAAGAATTTCTAATCTCTTTTTCATTATCACGTTCCCAAAATAATTCATCATTCTCATCATCTAAATCAAACAAACAATTTAATTCTTCAAATATTTCATTACATACCTTCATATCATTAATCCTATCCTTCAAGTATTTCTTAATTCGTCTCACACATGTATAGCTAAAATCAATTCTTCCAATTTCATCATAAAATTCTCCTCTTAATTTCCATTAACACTTCTTATAATTAATCATCACTCATCATACATATTTTCACTTCTTCACAAGGAACCCTTAAAATCATATGAGCGCACAATCACCACAAAGCGGTGCTTCTCAATCCATTTTCACGAATCAAAGGTCCAGGCTTAATGAACCTAACATGGATCAATCATCATTTAAATCAATACCATCATCAAGCTTGTCTTTTAACTTGTCATTCATGATAAGTCATTCACATCAAAATCACATTTTATTAATGAAATTCGATCGTAAACTCTTATCAACTCATGCCCGATTAAGATCCTAATACTGGGCTCTGATACCATCAATGTTGGGACCCGATCTCAGGAACCGGATCCCAACCGGAAGACGGAAACGGAAACGGAGCAAACAGAATCGAAAACAGAAATTGAATCGAAAAACGAAAGTCTTATCGCAATTGAAGCGAAACGAAACTGAAGCAAATCAAACTCGAATCCCACTGAAACAAATGTCCGACATCTTCTTACAAGTATCTTAGAAAAGTATATCGCGACGCGTTGGAAGCCCTAAGACTAATCTGAAAAACCCGATATAATTTTTTTTTTCAACCTTAGTCATTCCTTCCTCTTTATACAAAACCATTCCCATTTTTCCTTAGGAATTTACCCTTAATCAAACTCAATTCATAAACTCTTTCTCCCAAAATTTCATCGTTTACTAAACACTTATCTTTAGTAAAGCTAACTTCTTAATCATATTCTTATACTTATTCTTATTTTGCCATAACCCGATTTTCTCGAAAATTGGGCAACATAACGGCTGTATTTTGACAGCCCGAAAATTTCTGCAAGTCAAAAACATACACTTCTATATATCCAAACACCACTTTCGAGTCATCGGACCTCCGTCCTAATCTAAACACCAGCAATAACGCAATCTTATATCTAAAACACTTCATAATCTCAATCCATAATTCAAGTCACAATCATATCCCATTTCTAAAGCTATGATTGAACTCTTGAATGATTGATATGTAATTAAAGCTATGATTGAACTCTTGAATGATTGATAAAGAGATTGAGAGCTCCAGTACCCTCTTCATCATGTGAATTTGTTGATTTACGATCTGTGCTTGACCTTGAAAAGGGTATATGTATGAGTCTTTTGATCATTGAGTTGCTGCTGGGTTTTTGCTTTGGGAGAGCTCGCTGGGAATTTGTAAAGGTTTATGAGTTGTTCAGTTCTACAAATTCTGGGTTGATGTGGTCAATTTTGGATATATTGTGCATTCAGCCAAATTTTGAGTTGTTACAGGTCGAATAGGATCATTTAGACTCCTTGAGGGTGTTAGGCGAGCTGTAGAGTTTTCCATGATGTAGTATGAGCTATTTTGGAGTGTGCTATTTGGTAGCTAAGAGTTGTTAGAATTAAGTGCAGGTGCTGTCTAAATGGCAGATTTTAGCAGAGAGCTTTGATTCTACTTTTGACCCTTATAGAGTTGGAAATTGAATCGGTGATCTTCATGGAAGTTGTAGAGCGTTCTTTTACCTTTCCATAGACATCAAGTTTGCTAAATTCGGAGTCCTGGGTCAAAGGTTATGGTATTTGCAAGTTAGGGTACTGTTTATGAGGAGCTAGTCGATCGGTCTTGGAGTTAACTTTTGATTTCTTTAGAAGCCGAGCTTGCTCTTAGGTCCTTCTTAAAAATGGTAGAGCTATCTCTTAGCTTTATAATGAATCAAACCTTGTTTGATTTGGCACTCGGAGTCAAAAGTTATGAGGGTTTGAAACCTGTTAGGTCGGATCACTGGGCAGGTCGCTTGGCGAGCGCCCAGGCGCTCTGACCGCTCGCCCTTGGGCGAACCGAGGCGTTTGGGGTCAGTTCATGGCCGACCGACCCCTCTTCCTTCTTTTGGCCATAACTTTTTGTACAGACCTCCGATCGATCTCATTTTCAAAGCGATAGATTCCTAAGAAAATTTTCTATCTTTTTATACCTGATTTGTTAGTATTGCTTTTAAATTATAAAAAGTGAATGGAAACAAAGTGTGATGGTCGGTCGAGAAAGTCTGAATATATTTCAATGATTTTGAAATATCTTGAGCTATAGAACTCCAATTGGGTCGATTCTTATTTTAAATTAAACTAGAGACATAAAACTACAAGTTTTATGAAGGAACCGATCAGCAATCTAACCAATAAGACTTTCAAACTCTGGAATGAAGTCGGTAGAGTGTCAGTTTTGATTGTTTTCTTAAGATAGTATTTTGAGCATAACTTTTTCATTTCTAATCCAAATTGAACGTTTTCAGTGGCGTTAGAATCGTTAGAATATGAGGAATAAATGTCCTTAAGAAGAAGATTAGATTTTCCTTTTGCAAGTTACCCAAATTGGGGTCAGTTTGTTGTCGGTTTTGGGTCTTCTATGCTTGTGTGTTTCCGAATGTTGGGCCTCGGAGACGGGGTCCAACACTTTTAGACGGAACTTGATCTCTATATCGGTTTTGCATAAAAAGGGCTATCGTTTTGTATTTGATACTTCAGTTGTAAATATTTCTATCAATGCAAGACATATTGAAATTGTCTTCTTATCTTACAGATTATATAGAATGTGTCTTACTCGTAACGAAATGTATGTCTCTTCTTATATTGCTAAACATATTACTCAAAAAAAGACCCTTCATAAAGGAAACATCGTACATGTTGTGGTATAAACGTCTTGGCTACATTTCTAAGGAGAGTGTTGAGAGATTGATAAAGGATAACATTCTCCCAACTTTAGACTTCAGTGATTTGAAAACGTGTATCGATTGTTGCAAGGGTAAGTTAATCAAGATAAAGAAAAAAAGGTTCAACTTCGTGCTTCTGGTTTATTAGATCTTATACATACAAACATTAGTGGTCCTGATATAGTCACGTTATGCAATGCTAGATATTTTCTAATGTTTACAGATGATTATCCCTACTATGGCTATATGTTCTTACTTAAGGAAAAGTTTGAAGTTCTTGAAAAGTTTAAGATCTTTAAGATTGAGGTTGAGAACCAATTGAAAAAATCAATAAAGATAGTCATATCTGACAAGGGAGGGGAATACTATGGCAAACATAGGGTTGCAGGACAAAAAAGAGGGTTGTTTGCCAGGTATTTAGGATCAGTTGGAATAGTGACTCAGTTCACTATTCCAAGTAATCCTATGCAAAATCTTATGTCCAAAAGGTGCAATCGCACCCTAAAGGATATGATGAGGTCAATGTAGAGCAGGACTAACCTACCTAAATACCTTTAGGGTAAAGCCATCAAGCGACATTGTATATCTTGAATAAAGTCTCAAGTAAGTCAATATCAAAGACACCTTTTAAACTCTAGGTTGGAAGGAAGCCAAGCCTTGCACACGTTCGTGTGTGATGCTGCCCTACTGAGATAAGGTTATATAATCCTTATAAAAACAAATTGCAACCTCATTCCACTCGTTGCTATTTAGTAGGTTTTCTTGACCATTCTAAGGACTACAAATTTTACTGTAAAGAATGAGGGGCTAGAATAATGAAATTGTAAACGGCTATGTTTCTAGAATACTATGTCCATGATGAGGGAGGATTCTTACATCCACTAGGAGATAGCAGGACGAATACTATGAGTATTTCGTATTTGCCTCTCATACAGTCAGATCAGTGGATGAAGGCCCGAGTACTATGCCTATACAGACACAAAGACCTACACCTATTTAGAAAGAGGCTTCTAAGGTACAAAAACCTATATAGTTACACAGATTTATCAGAGAAAGACGACTTGCTATCTTATCAGATTACATAGTCTATTTAAGATAGCAAGACTATGATAAAGGACATGTTGTAGATCCAGTTACTTTTATAGAATCCATTTCTGAACCCCATGCAGACTTGTGATGGGAAGCAATGAAGGATGAGATGCAATCTATGAGGCATAATAAGGCATGAGCGCTTGTTGATTTACCTCAACATTGTAGGTCTGTCAGTTGCAAGTGACTATTTAAGACCAAGAAGGACACACAGGGTCAAGTTGAGTCATTTAAGGTGTGTTTAGTTGCTAGGGGATTCACTCAGAGAGAAGGAGTTGACTTCAATGTTACCTTCTCTCCTATATCCTTGAAGGATGCATTTAGAGTGATTATGGCAATAGTAGCACATTATGACATGAAACTACATCAAATGGACGTTAAAACCACTTTCTTGAATGGTGAACTTTATGAGGAGGTCTATACGAAACAGCCTAAAGGATTTTAGGATCATGATGCAACTGACAAAGTTTGTAAGTTGTCTAAATCAATATACGATTTGAAATAACCTTCCAAACAATGGTACCTAAAGTTTGATGAGGTTTTGACCTCATTCGGCTTTTTGGAAAACCAAGTTGAAAGATGCTTATACTATAAGGTCAGGGGCATTAAAGTTATCTTCCTATTACTATATGTGGATGATATCGTGCTCATGTCGAATGATTTGACCATGTTGCATAAGGTAAAGCAACTTTTAGCCAAACACTTTGACATGAAAGATTTAGGTCGAGCATCTTTTGTCCTTGGTATACAGATTCATGGGACAGATCTTAACACTCATTAAGCCTCTCATAAAAAACATACATTAAGCAAGTGCTACAAAATATAGCTAAATGTAAACCTATTATAACACCTATCTCTTATGGTGAGAGATTTTCTTTAGTATAGTGTCCAAAGAATAAAGTTGAGAGAGAGGCTATGAGGAATGTCCCATACTTTAGGGCAATTGGTAACTTTGATGTATGCCTGTATGCACTAGACTAGACAATACATTCTTGTTAGACTGTTGGGTTGATATCTCGCTAGCCCAGTATAGACCATTAGAATGTAGTCAAACGAGTGTTGAGATACTTAAAAGGTACCAAGGATTATAAATTGACATTTAAAAAAGTCAACGATTTAAACCTCACAGGGTATACGGACTTCGATTTTGCTATGTGTCTGGATGATTGCAAATCCACTTCAGGGTACATTTTTATGTTGACAGATGGTGCAGTATCGTGGATGAGTGTCAAGTAGACACTGGTAACTTCCTCGACCATGCATGCAGAGTTTGTTGTATGTTATGGAGCTGCTACATAGGTGTTTGGCTTAGAAACTTGATTTCTGAGTTGTTTATAGTAGATTTGATAGCTAGACTCATTTTGTTATATTGTGATAATCTTGTTACATTGTTTTTGAGTAATAACAATAAGAATATCACAAGGTCTAAGCATTTAGTGTTTAAATACTTGACCATAAAGGAGTTGATTCAGAAAGGTAACAACGAATTAGAGCATATTAGGATTGAGGAGATGTTAGCTGATCCATTAACTAAAGGACTTCACCCACTAGTGTTTGTTAAATATGTATCTGGTATGGCCATATTAAGGTTCTTAGATAGCAGTAGTTAGGGATCACTGTATTTGTTCCTTAAATGTTTGTACATTTTAATGGATTATGACATTATGGTTATTTATTAATATAGATGATCATCTTTTTATCCTTAGTATTAACTATTTTGTGTATAATCATAATACATATGAAAGCCTTAAGATTTGTGTTGATTTTAAGCATTTTACAGTTCATTGGGCATATATAAAGATTGACTTTGAGCCTATGTCATTTAGACATATACAATTTAGTACGGATATCCATCAATTTGATATGGCATAGGGGATATAAGGTATAATCCCATAAAAGTTCTCTAATGCAGAGTAGCATTCAGTTGGAGAACATAAAGGTTTTCTTTAATGTTGTTTAGCATCCGGTGAGAGAAAATAAGGTTTTCTCTAATGCTGTTTAGCATTTAATAAGAGAAAATAGGATTTTATGCTACAATTTAGCATATGCAGTTTAACATGAAAATAGAGAAATCAAGACCTACAAACGAAGATAATATGTATTAGATCATACAGGTATCATCCTAGTTTGCCACACTCCGTTTTCCCATTTATGTTAGTAAGGTATTAGATATTCAAGATTATATCGCACCTATGTCACACATGACACATATGTTTTGTTGGAACCCCTCCCCGGTGAGTCGCGTGCCCGACGTCCTACGTAACATCTAGACGCGCATCTCACGAGGGACGAATTCCTCACCACGAAAGAAACCTCAAATCGAACTTATTTTAACGTCATCCGAACAAAACTTGATAAGTTCACCCTAATTATCACCCAATAAAATTTATCTTCTTAGGGCCCATAACTAAATCCTAATCCTAAGCTAAAATAAAATTTCATATCTCTCGATCAATTAGAATCAGAAATCGCCTCAATCGGATCTCATAGCTCACAAAATCGCTTTGGCGGAATTACATTCAAAGCATCACGTAATTGACTCTCATTAATACCATCCATAAAGTCCGACCAAAACCTGTCACTCTCATTTTACTAAAAAGGGGTATAAAATGTTTTTAGAAACCCAGTGCTTCGAAAATCGTGAAAATCGGAGGTCAAGCGGAGGAAAGACAAAGAAAATAAGAAAATGGCTTTATTTATCATTTTCAAAATCAGAAATTAAAAAAAAAAGCGTGTAGCACCCTTCCGAGTGCGACACTCACTCTCACTCAGCGAGTCGCTCCTCACTTCTCATTTCTTTGAGTGCGAGGATTCTTTTTTTGTAAAATCTGAAATAACCTTCTTACCTTGAATAGGTCTAACTTTTCATCCCGAAATCGAAATTTCATAAATTTAGTGTCAATAAAAAGATAAAAGGAAGCTCTACAACTTCCTAGAAGGATTTAAAAACTAATTTAGCCATTAAGAGGGTCATAAATTGCTTCAAAGTTTCAGCCCAAAAACTCAATTTCCCTACACAATGTCAAAAGTTTGAAAATTCATATCTTTTTTCACACAAGTCTAAAAATGACACATTTTACCTCATTGGAAAGATAGAGAAAAGATCTTCAAACTTCATGAAGGGTGAAAAAATTAAATCAGTCATTAGGAAAGGTAAAAACACACTTAACGTTTCAGCCTAAATGAAAAACCAATGGAACAGTAATTTGATACAATGAACAGTAACTATCAACATTCCAAATCTCATAACTTTTTATTCCTAATTCCAATAATTGCAAATCATACCTCATTTTAAATATAGAAGGATAATCTACATTTTTCATGAAGGAAGCAAAAACCATATCAGCCTCTAAGATGGTGAAAAAGCCTTCTAAAGTTGCTGCAAAATTTCAGCCCTCATCAACAGCAGCTGAAATCTTTCAGCTCTCATAACTTTTTCATCTTAAGTCTAAATGTGGCAAACTTTATGTCATTGGAAAGATCTAAACATGTTCTACATTCTTCAAGCAGACCACCCAAACTAATTCAAGCTCTAAAGTATTCTAAAACCTAAGTGAAGTTGCTTCCCAATTTTAGGAAAAATTGGACAACATCTCCCCTATTATGCAACTAACCATAATCTTCAATTCAATTCAACAACCTGCATAAAAATTCATTCTTCCAACTTCCATAACACAACTCAAACCCAATTATCCCAACTCCAAACAAAATATACTTCAAAGGCAGTAGCACACTCTTAGGATTCTAATTGTTTCCAAAACATCAATTAATCTAACTTAACTCTTTCTTTTGTCCAATGAACCCATTTCATGCTACATTTGAGAAAACATTACATAAGATACATTTCAATATTCAAAATTCTTGCATTTACATGAAAACAAGTCAATACAAAGTCTCAAGGCATTCTAGCCCTAATACATCGAAAGTGGCAAAATCCAAAATCTGAAGAGAAACATTTCTCCACAATACAACCTAAAGCATTGTTTTCTCAATTATAACTTCAAAGCAAAATGCATCGAGTATTTCTTCAATCCGATGCAATGACTCGATTTCTCGCTTGATGCTGTGGAGGGAAAGATGGGGTGTGAGCACGACGGCTCGATGGGTAACAACTTAATAAGCGAAATAAGCAAAATCATCATTTATTCATTCATTCATTTTCAAAACAATATTCGTTAATCATTTTACTTTTCAAATCTTTTCACATAATTTATCACTTCAATGAATTTACATTTAACACATCACAAGACAACATAACATTTCACAAATTCACAAACAAAGTGGTTGGTGGATCCGAAGCGAGCGTACTACACATTTCTGAAGCGATCATGTAGGCCGTGACGGATAGGAGTCCTTGAGAGAAACTCCACACCACTAGCGGGCGGTGGGAGAAGCCTATAAGTGAGCAGGTGCACTTGACTCGGACCGGACCACCACAAACCCAAAGAAAGCTCATAATTTACACAATTGAAATTATTAGCCGAATCGGCCATTTCAAAATCACTTTACATGATTGGACCAAACTAGCAAATATTTTCCAAATCGGACATTCAAGTCTTTTCACATAACAAAACATTATGCAAATGATTCCTCACCTAATTTACAATCACAAAGACATCACATACAAGTGAAAAACATAGCAAAGAATAGTTCATACAAACATTCTAAGTCATTAGAAAACATCGATTTGCCAAAATCACATAATCAATCTTTTCACTTATTAAATCATTTCGCCATCATTTCGACATAAATTTACATTCAAGAAACATCACGTACAAGTTTAAATCCTCACAAAGAAATTTTAATGGAAACTTCTTAAATCATTGGAAAGCATTAATTTGCATTTATTCTAAAAACGTTAAATTGTTTATTAACTCAATTATTAAGGAATCACCCACCTTAATTCCTTAAGCTCTAGGATTGATTAATTTGCCTCTCCTCAACTTCCAATGGCCTCTCTAGACCTTCATTAAGCATAATAATCCCATAAGCATGAGAGATAGCAAAATTCATAATCCTTAGGGAGAGAAAACATGAATTAACACCTATTTAACTTTACTCATAACTTAACTAAGCTTTTAGCATCAAAACCCATTCGTAAAATCATAAATTTCGATATTTTTCTTACCTTAGAGAGAGACCCACGAATTTTCTTCTTACTTCTAATGGAAGTTTAATCCCTTCCTTTCCACTTTCTTCTTAAAGCAAGCCCTTAAATCCTCCTTTTTAAAGCAATAAATCAACAAGCCCTTACTTCTCTTCTTCTTCTTCTTCTTCTCCTTATCTCATGGCCGCAAGTCTCCCTCTTGTTTTCTCCTTGGTGAATGTCGTAAGTTTCTATCTCTAATGACTTAGGGACTTTGTTTCTTACTTATAAACCTAAGCTAATACTCGTAGTTTTGATCAAGTCTCTTCTTATAAGTCAAATTCCTCACTTATCTGGCTACACTCATCAAGTCCTTCCTTAATTCCTTAAAATTTCGTAACCTACTCTTCATTTCATACGGCCACTTCACCCATTTACTTCATGTCTTCTTGTTTTAATAAAACTCTTCTATTCCTTACAAAATCAGTGGCTCTTCCCTTCACCATCGTTTACTCCTCATTTATTCCATTTAAAATTTCATTCTCTTTCATTTAATGCAATTTAAAAGGACTAAAGCCCACTTAATAAACCTTAGCTTTAATAACCTAAGCACGCTTCCTACTTTAACCTACACCAACTCAAGTCTTTAAATTCTAACAATTTATCAAATTTCAAATTTTAACTAAATCCTCCAATTAATTTCTATTAACCCCAAATTAATCTAACTAAAAGGAATTATCAATCTAAACCTCAAAATAAAAATAAATCATGCTTAATGCGAATCGGGGCTGACATGTTTGATATTTTTAGGTATCGAAAACCTTGCGAGGATGAAATGTTGAACTTTTATTAACTTTGGATCAAATTTTTTAGTTTTAAATTTGGTACCAATATAACAACATGACTTAACTGAGTTTTCAAACTATTTTAAACTTGAGTAAAACCGCAATTAATGATTATCTAAGAGGAGAATGTTGGACAATTTTGTCCTTTGTTATTATGTTGGACAATTATTAATTGTATTTTAGGCTTTTCAATAACTTATTAGTTAAGTTACATAGTTTGATCCAGATAAGGGTAATAAAGTGGCCCATAAATGATCTAAATTAATAAGTCAAGTCGAGAAAAATGGATCCCAATTAGTATATCTGGATCCATATTAGGCTTGTGATAGGGAAGCACAATATGGAAACTATATACAAAGATTAAGGTCTCCTACGAGTTGTTCATATCATTAAGTAGCATACGGATCCTCGACCCATTAAGAGCACTTACATATTGAGAAAATTGTCAAAGTTGTTAATCATGTTTTGGTGAATTTTTTTGAAGGTTTGGAGGTGGAGCTCGTTTTGACCACCAAAATTGCTTCAAAATTCAAGATGAAGCAATCAAGTATTCCACATTTCTTTCATTTTAACCCTTTCATGAGCGATTGAAACACATAATAAAGTCTATACTACGTGTTACACTTATATCTTAGAAAATATGCTCCATCTTAATTTATAAGTCAATACGTTTTGATTTAGTTATTTACTAACTTAATTATAATTTGATTTCGATGGTAAGTGTAGAATATGAAATTACTCTTATTCTTGTATTGAATTGTGAATAAAATTAACCTTGTCTACCATTCAATAAATCTTTTATAGTATCATAATCGTAAAAGTTTCATTATTCAATTATTTTCATCACATAAAATCTTCATCTACTCGATCATAAAATACAACTACTTAAATTAACTTGCAAAATATCAATTAGAAAATACAAATGCTCAAATGATATGGAGCAACAACCAAATTAATTCCTTGATAAGCTTTAATATTACCTCCCAAAGTTGGTTTCCTTGATAACTTTTAATATTACCTAATTTCAATTTCTTTTGAAATTTAATGATAACATTACATACTCAACATAAATCCATAAATCATTACTCTTTTATATATATAATTTAATGGACTATATTGATAACTTATACCCATATTTCATATATCCAAATTTACTAAATTTCAAATTATAAACTAAATAAATTAACTATCTCTAAATTGTTTTAATGGTCTCGTTATATAATACAATTACTTATATAGTAGTATTGAAAAAATAATTAAACAAATTTGAGGTAACCTTACAATAACCATTGGCAATAAATCAAGACCAAGGATCCTATGTACTTCACACAACTCTTTGTAACACAATGAAAGACTTAAAATTAGTAGTAGATTACATAAATGTAATTTAAATTATTGAGATAAAGCCACTTTATCTAGATCGACTCGAGATATTATTTAAAATTCTTATTGGCATTAGATAAGAACAAAAAGAAATTAGTAATGGTTTACATGTTCATGATGCTCCAATAACATATGAAGAACTATTTGACAAATTCATTAATCATGAAATCTTCTTGAATCATGAAATCGATATGAAAGAATTAGTTAACCTAATAACTAATACAATCAATTTTTCAATAACACTAACTATCATTTCAAAATACAAATATATCTAAATAATGAAAATAAAAGACACTTCTTCTAAAATAATGGACAAAATAACTACAACAAGCAAAGGCGCTACAATCTATGCAATCATAACCTTAATTAGCATACATCTATATCAAACCTCAATAGAAGAGCGATTCAATGTAAATTTGTGACAAATTTAGCCACTCCACCAAAGTATGTAGGTCAAGAATGGTTGTTAAACATCAAACATAAATTCCTCTACTCCACCAAAAATTAGCTTATGAATATTGGTGCCTCTCAATACATTACACTTGATCTATAAAACTTGTCCATTCGTTTTGTGTATAATGGAGGTAATGACATCGTAATGTTAACAACATCCCTATCATATATATAAGTTCAATCATGATTAATACTCCTTCTCGCTTATTTTTACACTTAATAACATTTTCGGGCTCTTAACATCACAAGAAACTTGTTTTCGATTTTACAATTTCATAAATCAAATTCTGCATTAATTGAATTATATTTAGGAAATTTGGAATAGAATCTTGCATATGTTACCTCATAATCTTTCTAGTTATAATTGGGAGAAAACTTTAAATTGGATCATAACTAATTCAAAAAGGAGTAAACCTAACATTGTTCTCTGCAAAGCAACATATACAATTCTCATATACAACATATGGAGGGCATGGAATATTAGACGGTTTACTGATTAGAGGGTAGAGAAATACTTGCTTGTGGATAGAGTCATCAACTTTATCAAAGTTTACTTGTACGCTAAACATATACAGGAATCTCTGTCTATGGATATGAAGAGAATGTGGGGCTTGTAATTTTTATGTTTGCATAGTAAAGCTTATGTTCTATTGTTTGGCTTCTTCCTTTAGCTTAGACAATTGGGCTTAGTTCCCTTTACGAGACTAGGCATCTAGCCTTAAACTCATTGTAGTGTTGATCTGGTTTCTTTTATAAAATTCTTCATTCATTTTTCAACCAAAAAAAAAGTTATTTCCATCTTACATGGT
The DNA here is from genome assembly GCA_029891385.1 of Erythroxylum novogranatense. Taxonomy (NCBI): domain Eukaryota; kingdom Viridiplantae; phylum Streptophyta; class Magnoliopsida; order Malpighiales; family Erythroxylaceae; genus Erythroxylum; species Erythroxylum novogranatense. The sequence goes on along the minus strand of JAIWQS010000236.1, from coordinate 1,012,716 downwards.
GAAAGATTTGAGAATGAGGGCAACATTTATTTGTGGCTAGAGTAAAGGGAACTTGTATGAGTTGCCAACTATGGCTTAAACATATTCACTTAACTTTCAAATATGTCATTCATCAACCATTAAAAACCTAACAATATCCACTATCGAGAGGCTTGTTTCAATCCATATATGAATTTATTAAACTTGTAGACTAAATACTCACCATCACTAGAGGAGAATCTGTCAGGTTGTTTCATGTAAACTTCTTCCTCTAGTTCACTATTGAGGAACGTCATTTTCACATCCATTTTATGTAACTCAAAATCAAAATGAGCTACCAATGTCATGATTACACGGAGAGAATCTTTCTAAAATATAGGAGAAAATGTCTCCGTGTAAATGATTCCTTCCCTCTGAGTGAACCCTTTGTCAACAAGTCTTACCTTATGTCTCTTAATGTTGCCTTGTGAGTCTTTCTTTGTCTTAAATGCCCATTTACATCACCATTGGATAACTCGATGAGATCCTAAACTTGGTTAGATGCTATAGAATCCATCTCATCTTTCATAGCGTTATACCACATGTCTGATTCCTTAGAACTTATGGCCTGTGAAAACGTTTTAGGATCATTTTCGACTCCAATGTTATAGTCTAACTCTTGTAGATACACTATATAACGACTAGGAATTGCTGACCTTTTAGCTCTAGTAGATCTCCTCAATTTTGTATCATCATCTTCTCGAAGAACTTATTGCTTAACCTATTGTTCAACTAGTTGCTCACCAATTTCTTATTGCTCCTTATTTATAACTTGATCTACTAGATTGGCATCAACAATTTGTGAAACTTCAGTAATTGGTTGTCCAACACCTGTTTCAACTTGAGGGGTGTGAATGACAATCATTCTATCACTTGAACCAGACGATTGAGCTTCATAATGGTCCTTTTCAAAAACTTTGTCTTAAAATTGACCATTCCCACTGATCAAGTCATTTTCAAAAACTTTTGCATTTCTTGATTCCATAATCCTAATATTGTAAGATGGACAACATAATCTATACCGTTAGACCTTTCACCATATCCAATTAAATACCCACTAATGGTCTTTGGGTCTAGCTTCTTCTCTTGTGGGCTATAAATTCCCACTTTATACGGGCATCCCCGAATACATATATACCTCAAACTAGGTTTCTAACCCTTAAATAACTGGAAAGATATCTTTGAAACAACCTTGGTTGGAACTCGGTTTAATATATACATAGTCGTCTTTAGAGCTTCAGTCTATAAGAATTGAGGAAGTTTTGTATTACTCCTGATACTTCTCACCATGTCCATTAAAGTTCGGTTTCTTCTTTCTACCACACCATTATGATTTGGAGAACCAGGCATGGTGTACCAAGTAACAATCTCATGTTCCTGAAGAAACTTCGCAAATAGACCAGGTGTTTGTCCATTCTTTGTGTATCTACCATAGTACTCCTCACCTCTATCTAACCTCACAATTTTAATTAATTTTTCACATTGATTATCTACTTTAGCCTTAAAACTTTTAAAGGCATCCAAAACTTCATCCTTGGAATGAACTAAGTAGAGATACATATATAAGTGAATAATCGCTCATGAAAGTGATAAACTATTTTGGACTATTTACGTCCATATCTGGACAACAAATATCTGTATGTATGATTTCTAATAGGTTTATGCTTCTCCTTACACTCCTTTTAGACTTATTAGTTTGTTTACCTTTAATGCAATCCACGCAAGTCTCAAAATTAGTAAAATCCAAAGTATTAAGTACCCCTTCATTTGTAGGAAAATCCCGGGAGGTACATCACATGTACCAGGTGCGGAAAACAAAAATTTTTGTAGCCGGGACCTTCCCGAAGGCCAGGATCTATGTGTCGGTATGAAGACTCAAACCTGAATAGCCAATAGAGACTATCTTTAAAGGTATCCACGCAGAGATCAGAAAACCTAACCGGGACAAACCCTTTTGACCCGGGAATAGCTAGAACAAAGTAAAGGCTGCTAGACCCTACCTTTGTCTTGGAGAGCTTGGAAAATCGATGGAGAAGGAAGGAGGATGAAGCTTGGAGATGATGAAGAGAACGTTGGAGAAGAGTAAAAGAACCTTTGAAAAACACTTTTCTATCTTCTTTTCTCAACCCACGAACAAGCTCTCTTTTACTTAGGTTTAAAACTTGTTTTTAAACCTCTCTCCATCATCTACGAGCATCATCTTCTTTTTATCTTCTTGGTTTTGTCATTTAGCCATTTAATGCTTTGATGACTAAGCAACCTAATGGAAGTTTCTTCCATCTTCTCCTCCATCCCACGTGACAAGCATATATATATATAAATTAATTAATTATTTAATTAATTATATATATATATATATATATGTATATATATTACTGAAGTGGTCCAGTCACACTAGGGTCGGTCCTACCGGGTCCTGGTATGGGATAAACCCTCGAAAACCTTTTTCAGCAATATCGATGTCGCGATCTCATCGGGACATATCTCGATCTCATCGGGATCCATTTAATCCTAATGCTCTCCATAATTGGAACTCATCGATCTTATTTTACTGATTCTCTGAAACACTCTTATGCATGTGACCCTTTAGGTTCCCGGTTATGTTGGCCACTTAGATTAACACTTAATCTGAGCAAGTCATGAGCGGCGTCTAGCAACACATCATGACCCCCAATTGATCGGAAAGTAATTGGTTTGATTAATTCATCACGCACTAGATGACGAACCCTTCTATAGACAATTATTGTGCAATTCGTCCTTTCAACATTCTATACCCCACTTGGTTATGATTATGGACAAAGTGTCAACTCTTACTAGACTAAGTCTAGCCCAGTGATATCGGTTCTGTCTTGGGACTCATTACTTTATATGTCCATGAAGACCCTCTTCATGACATAATTATCTTTCGACCAGAGACTTAAAGTAATGATCTGACGAGAGGCGAGGTATCTCTTCCGCTATCACGTAGTGATGAATCCTTTATTGGCTACTCAATTACCTTGAATACCTCAAGTCGTACTCCAAGCACCACCCTATGAGTAACCTCGAAAGGCAACAAGGAATGGAATGAAAGCACGTAATCAATATCCAAGATATCCTTGAGTACCTCAAGTCTAAGGATACTTGCACCATTGCTATTATGAGATTATCAACGACATTAGAATAGGACATCCATGTGATGATCTCATGGCGGGTCATCCAATGTACTTACTACCGCTAGTAAGCATCCACATGTCAACTCTAAATATCCCATATTTACAGCTTAGAGATCCTTTGCTTGATCCAATCGAGGAGTATAACATATCTTAGTCCGTCCGGATTAATGATGTCCACCTCATTAATCCTATGACTAGGAGAATTTGAATCTTGACATAATTGCACATGATAGGAATCTCGTGATTATGATCACATCATAATTTCCTTCATGCTATGTCATATATCATGGACTTCATTAATTTGATTAAAGATCAATATCAATTCATAAAGAACATCAAATAAATGAAACATGCCTTTCTTTATTTCTTCATAAATTACATGCATGACTATGAACAAAAAGCGCTAAAGGGATTGCCTTTAGGGCACTACTCTAACAATCTCACGATGCAGTACACGCGTAAGTCGACTTACAAGGGTATACAAGTCGACTTATTAGTACCGAACTGGTATAAGTCGACTTACATCTCAATATAAGTCGACTTACACCTACAAATCTCCCACTTGACCTAAAGCCAATCGCCTGGTATCTAATACCATAAGCGAGTACATGAGAATCAAAATTCTTCCGTGACAATGGCTTCGTCAGCGGATCGACAATGTTACGCTTCTGGGAATTCTCTCGATCACGACATCACCTCTGGCAATAATCTCTCGAATCAGATGATATCTGCGGAGTACATGTTTAGATCGTTGGTGAGACCTTGGTTCCTTTGCCTGAGCAATAGCCCCATTGTTGTCACAATACAATCAGTATGGGCCCATCACGACTAGGAACCACACCAAGTTCAAGATAATGAACTTCTTGATCCAACGACTTCCTTTGCGCCTCGATGCAAAGAATGTACTCGCCTCGATCGTTGAATCGCCATGCGTCTCTTGTTTGGAACTCTTCAAACCGATCGCCTCGTCGCTCGATGTGAAAACATAACCTGGCGGGATTTTGAATCATCCTTATCAGTTGAAAATCGGCATCCAGTATGCGCTCACTTGGAGATTTCCATCTCCATATATCAAAAAGCATCCTTAGTCCTTCGCAAGTACTTGAGGATATTCTTGATAGCCACCCAAAGACCCTCACCAGGATCCGATTGGTATCTGCTTCGTGACACTCGTGAGCATACGATACATCGGGCCTCGTACATAACATAGCATACATGATCGATCCTACTGCGAGCGATCACGGGATCCGATCCATGCGCATCCTCTCATCTTGTGTCTTAGGACACATAGATTTCGAGTGTTATCCCATGAGACATGGGAAGAAACCTCTCTTGGATTGCTCCATGCTAAACCTCTTTAGCATCTTGTCTATGTCACGATGATTGTGAAAGACCAAGCAACCTCTTCTATCTATCTCTATAAATCTTTATCCAGGGATAAAAGTTGCTTCACCAAGGTCCTTCATCGCAAATTATTTGGACAACCAAATTTTAGCGATTGCAACATAGAAACATCGTTTCCGAGTAATAATATGTCATCTACATATAACACAAGGAATACGATTGCAGTCCCATTAACCTTCTTGTACACGGTGTTCATCCGGATTTTATGAAAACCAAACTCTTTGATTGACTCATCAAAGCGGATGTTCCAACTCTGGATGCTTGCTTCAATCCATAAATGGATTTACGAAGCTTGCATACCTTTTCGCCATCGATGGAAGTGAAGCCCTCTGGTTGTGTCATGTACACATCCTCGGCGATTTCCATTAAGGAAAGCTGTCTTCACATCCATTGCCATATCTCATAATCATAATGGCGGCAATGGCTAGGAGTATCCTAATGGATTTAAGCATTGCTACGGGTCAAGGTCTCGTCATAGTCAACTCCTTGTCTTTGATTTAAATCCTTTCGCCACAAGCCTTCTTTATAAGTAATCACATTACCATCCATGTCGGTTTTCTTCTTGAAAACTCATTTGCACCCTATAGGTTTTATCCTTGGTGCATCGACCAAAGTCCATACTTGGTTTTGGTACATGGAATCCATTTCGCTTTCATGGCGCAAAGCCATTTTTCAGACTCTGAACTTTTCAGAACCTCTTCATAGGTAGCAGGCTCATCATCTTCTATGAGCAATACGTCATTCTGTTCACTTACGAAATCCATATTTCTCGGGAGCGATCGTATCCTACTTGACCCATTGAACTTCGTGTGTAGTAGAAGGTTGAATCTGTTACTTCATCCGAATGAGTGATGATACCTCGAGTTCGAGCGGTTGATTCAGGTTCTGTTTGAGCATCTTGAACTTCTTCAAGTTCGACTTTGCTCCCACTATCTTCTTGCAGAAGAAACTCTTTCTCTAAGAAGACAGCATGCTTTGAAACAAACACCTTTTGTTCCTCGTGAAGGTAGAATTGATATCCATGGTCTCTTTAGGATATCCTACAAACAAAAACTTATCGGACTTTGCTTCAAGCTTATCTCGATGAATCCGCTTCACGTGGCGGGACAACCCCAAATTTTCAAATGAGAAAGATAAGGTTTTCTGTTAGTCCACATCTCATATGGAGTAACATCAACTGTCTTAGAGGGAACTCTGTTTAACAAGTAAACAGCTGTCTCTAGCGCATAACCCCAAAACGATTTTGGTAATTTTGTGAAACCCATCATTGATCGTACCATGTCCAACAAGGTTCGATTTCTCCTTTCAGCCACACCATTGTGCTTTGGAGTGTAAGGAGGAGTCCACTGAGATAAAATGCCATTATCTCTTAGATAATCCAGAAACTGTTGGTCTAAGTATTCTCCACCACGATCGGATCGTAATGCCTTGATACTTTTACCAAGTGCTTTTCTACTTCATATCCGAATTGTTTGAACTTTTCAAGCGCTTGATTTGTATCTCATCGAATCTAAGTACCCATATCGAGAATAATCATCGATAAAGGTAATGAAATAACGACAACCACTTCTAGCATGGATGGACATCGGACCGCATACATCTGAATGTATTAGGTCTAATACTCCAGTCGCTCGTTCACCCTTTCCCTTGAAGGGTAACTTAGTCATCTTGCCTAATAAACAAGATTCGCATGTGTCATATGATTCATAATCAAATGACCTAAACCGCCACTCTTATGGAGTTTAGCGATCGTGTCTCATTTATATGGCCAAACCGACAATGCCATAAGTAAGTTGACTTTAAATTATCTCTTTTATGCGTTTGGTGTCATTGACATTCATAATTGGATGAGACATATCTAATATGTAAATACCATTGCATAATGTACCAGTACCATAAAGCATTCCATTAGAATTAATAGAACAACCATTGCTATTAAAATTCAAATGGAAACCAGCTCTATTTAAACAAGAAATAGACAATATGTTCTTTGTCAAAACGGGTACAAAATAACAATTATCCAATTCAATTACAAGCCCGGTGAGGAGAGACAAAACATAGGTTCCTACGGCTAATCAGAACTCTTGCTCCATTTCCAACACGCAGTCTACTTCTCCTTCATGAGCTATCTCATCGTCTTAGCCCTGCATATCATTACATATGTGTGAGCCACAACCAATATCAAATACCCAAATGTTGTGATCGAAGCAGTATTAACCTCAATGACATACATACGAAGTAGTTGAGGCATCGATGCCTTCTTACCTTGATGACTCGAATAGACTTTGCAATTAAGCCTCCAATGGCCATCTTTACCTGATGGAAGCAAGTTCCTTTGGGGCGACTTCTTTGGTCTTCTTCTTGATGGCGCTTCCCTTTGGTTTCTTGGCCTTCTTCTTCTTTGGGTTCTTTTCTTCTTTGAACCGGAAGAAGAAGTAGCCACCATTAACACTTCTTACTATCATTCTTGATAGTGCCTTTCAATTTGTCTTGAGCAGATTGATCAACTCGGTATTGTTGTGGATATTTGGTTCATCAGATAGTTTAACACGAGCGTGAATAACTCTCGGACAATCCAACCAAATTAAGTCTATACTTAACTCATAATCCATTACAAAACCTAAGGCGGCCAATCTCTCAATATAGCCATTCATCTTGGGGCATCTTGCATGTGATTTCCACTGGAGCCATCTTTAATGGTGAAGAGAAGCCTTGAGGTCTCGAACCTTTCGGACCGAGCTTGCTCATCAAACAGCTCCCTAAGATGAAATACTATAGTGTGAGCATCCATGGACTCGTCTTTCTTACTGCGACTCTGGTGACATCGAGGCAAGCATAATGCAAGTAGCCATGTCATTTGTCCTTTAGATGCTTACGATATGCCTTCGATCCTCATCGAAGCATCGACAACAGTGCATCTGGAAGTGGAACATCTAGGATGTATCCCATTTCCTCGAATCGAGAACAATTCTCGATTCCTTAGCGATCGAAAATTCGGTCCGATTAACTTGTTGGAATCCATTAGCGGCGTAAGTTCACCTTGGAAGACATCTTGACCAACCTAAGCGAAAAGAGAAAAGAATGTTAGAATAGGAATAGATGCATAATCATAAGGACTTGAATGATATGCAAAAAGCTCCCACTAGTTTCATAGAATCCATAACCCTCATTCTGAATCCAAAGAAACAAAATGACATAATGTCTAGTGGGTTGATATCCGATATTGCTAAGAATGACCTTGGGTTTACCCAACAAAGCCACAACTTAGGTCAATCGGTGGGTATCGAACATACCAATTGCATCATCGATAACCGACATTAAGCATGACCTTGGGTTTACCCAACAAGCCACCTTATGTCTCGGAGGTATCGGATATACCAATTACATCTTAGACACAATTATCGATCGATCTTATCAACTTGTTGATCGTGCACTTACATTGAGTTATCAACTCTTTGATGCGCATACATCGATGTATGCTACCCAATTTCACCTCATCACGTTGACCTTGAGTTTACTCAACAAACCAATGCTTCTAGTGAAAACCAACCCATTAATCCGAAAATCACATTTTCATGGTTCGAACATATCCAGTATAGAGCGAGCTTGGGTTTATCCAACAACCCAACCTATAAGAACTACGGTTCTTACCATATTAATGGAAGCGTTAGTTTTCATATGATTTGAGGTTTTCGGTCTCATCTTCTTATTCAAGCCGTGGGATTATAGTCACCATGACTATATGACATGACTTAGGGTACTTCATCAATCACATTGAATTTATACCTAAAATCATCCATCATCCCTCCTTTGCATGTTATAAGTCGACTTGTGTATGTATAAATCGACTTATGCCTCTGTGTAAGTCGACTTATGCATGTGTAAGTCGACTTGTACTTGTAATGCTGAAACAAGTCGACTTGTACCATTGTGCAAGTGCGACTTATCGTCTATAGTGCAGCATGCAGACAAGTCAACTTGTACATTGTGTAAGTCGACTTATCCAAGCGAAATTGCTATCTAATCGGCTAATTTCTCAATCCGTGTAGTCCCAATTCACAATACCAACATACTTAAGGTAATATCTATTAATTTGATGTACCAATGAACACTTCATTGTTACATGATTGCCATATACAGTCAAACCATACAAGAAAAGCTTGAAAATGAGTCATTACTCATAAATATCCAAACAATTTAGGAAACACCAAATTATCACCCTAAGCGTCTCTAGTTAGTCCATACGTTATCAAATTACTTCGGCACAAGTCACAAAAAATTATGAAGGCCAAAACAAGCAAGATAATGAAATACACTAACGAGACGCTAATGTGACCTATTCGGCATCCGAAAATTCTTGGAAAACCAACTTCAAGCAATTCAGTTTGACAAGCATACTAAATCAAGATAACTCATTTTCAATCACATTAAAAATGGTCCAAGGCATTGGAACTGAAAAATACACATTCAATTATGTCAAGCAAAACAGTCCCAGCAATTTTCACAAAACTGTCAAGTACTACACATTGCTCGAAATAATCATAGAAAAAATTTCAATAAATTCTGAGAAAATTACACAGGTTACTAAATGTTCAGAACATGCCTCATGAATGTTTGCAGGATTTATAGCCATCAAAAACTAAGTCAACCTAAGCAACAAAACCGATTCAAAACCTGTGTTCATCAACACAGATATTCCCAACAGCATAGAATAAATTCGTGAATAAATAGCAAATCACCTTGAAACCACTTTTCCATCCACATAGACATTCACAAACATCTTAGGGACATGTTGGTGAAGGTCAATCCGAAAAAAAAAATTTCTAGAATTTATTTTCGAATTTATACACATGCTTGTTCACAGAATGTGTCACAAAACAGCATCTAGAACCTTAGGGAATAAAATAGCAAAACTATATCAAATCAAATTGATAAATTTTCATCTTTCACAGACATATTCTATAACATGTTATAAACAATTCTGGGCAGAAAATTTTCGAAAAACATATCCCTATAATAATTCGAAATTTGGACAGCATATATGCATCAACGTCAAATTCAAATAGGAAGTCCGACCTAGCTAGGGTTTTAGCTTCATACACGACACAAGTGGCTCTGATACCACTGTAGGAAAATCCCGAGAGGTACATCACATGTACCAGGTGCGGAAAACAAAAATTTTTGTAGCCGGGACCTTCCCGAAGGCCAGGATCTATGTGTCGGTATGAAGACTCAAACCTGAATAGCCAATAGAGACTATCTCTAAAGGTATCCACGCAGAGATCAGAAAATCTAACCAGGACAAACCCTTTTGACCCGGAAATAGCTAGAACAAAGTAAAGACTGCTAGACCCTACCTTTGTCCTGGAGAGCTTAGAAAATCGATGGAGAAGGAAGGAGGATGAAGCTTGGAGATGATGAAGAGAACGTTGGAGAAGAGTAAAAGAACCTTTGAAAAACACTTTTCTATCTTCTTTTCTCAACCCACGAACAAGCTCTCTTTTACTTAGGTTTAAAACTTGTTTTTAAACCTCTCTCCATCATCTACGAGCATCATCTTCTTTTTATCTTCTTGGTTTTGTCATTTAGCCATTTAATGCTTTGATGACTAAGCAACCTAATGGAAGTTTCTTCCATCTTCTCCTCCATCCCACGTGACAAGCATATATATATATAAATTAATTATTTATTTAATTAATTAATCATATATATATATATATGTATATATATTACTGAAGTGGTCCAGTCACACACCGGTTCGGTCTACTGGGTCTGGTATGGGATAAACCTCGAAAACCTTTTTCAAGAATATCGATGTCGCGATCTCATCGGACATATCTTGATCTCATCGGGATCCATTTAATCTAATGCTCTCCATAATTGGAACTCATCCAATATTATTTCTGATTCTCTGAAACACTCTTATCGTGTGACCCTTTAGGTTCCGGTTATGTTGGCCACTTAGATTAACACTTAATCTGAAAAGTCATGGCGGCGTCTGGAACACATGACCCCAATTGACCGGAAAGTAATTGGTTTGATGAATTCATCACGCACGGATCACGAACCCTTCCATGACAATTCTTGTGCAATTCGTCCTTTCAACATTCTATACCCCACTTGGTTATGAGTATGGATAAAGTGTCAACTCTTACTAGACTAAGTCTAGCCCAGTGATATCGGTTCTGTCTTAGGACTCATTACTTTATATGTCCATGAAGACCCTCTTCATGACATAATTATCTCCGACCAAAGACTTAAAGTAATGATCCCGACAAGAGGCGGTATTTCTTCCGCTATCACGTAGTGATGAATCCTTTATTGGCTACTCAATTACCTTGAATACCTCAAGTGCACCCAAGCACCACCCTATGGTAACCTCCGAAAGGCAACAAGGAATGGAGTCAAAGCACGTAATCAATATCCAAGATATCCTTGAGTACCTCAAGTCTAAGGATACTTGCACCATTGCTATGATGAGATTATCACCGACATTAGAATAGGACATCCATGTGATGATCTCATGGCGGGTCATCCAATGTACTTACTACCGCTAGTAAGCATCCACATGTCAACTCTAAATATCCCATATTTACGGTTTGAGATCCTTTGCTTGATCCAATCAAGGAGTATAACATATGTTAGTCCAATCCGATTAATGATGTCGGTCTCATTAATCCTATGACTAGGAGAATTTAGATCTTGACATAATTGCACATGATAGGAATCTCAGAATTATGATCACATCATAATTTCCTTCATGCTATGTCATATATCATGGACTTCATTAATTTGATTAAAGATCAATATCAATTCATAAAGAACATCAAATAAATGAAACATGCCTTTCTTTATTTCTTCATAAAGTTTGTACATGACTATGAACAAAAAGCGCTAAAGGGGATTGCCTTTAGGGCACTACTCTAACAATCTCACGGTAATGTACACGCATAAGTTGACTTACACGGGTATACAAGTCGACTTATTAGTACCGAACTAGTATAAGTCGACTTACATCTCAATACAAGTCGACTTACACCTACATCATTTACCAATCTTTTAATTCTCTCAATAGAGATATGTCCTAATCTACGGTGTCATAACATAAAGGATTCCTCATTCACAACACATCATTTTAATCAAGCAATGACATGCATAGAATTATAAGTATCATCATTTTGTAACTAAATGGAATAAAGACCATTAAATAATGTACCATAACCAATAACTTCAGATCTATTACGTAAACTGAAACCAGAATCTGAAAATTTAAAAGGAAAAACCTAAAGGTACAAGTCTTGATACATAAATCAAATTTTTAGAGAAATTTGGAACATAAAAGGTCTTTTCCAAACATAAATAAGACCACTATGTAAAACTAAACTGTAAGTGCTAATGGCTTCTACATGTGAACTCGTCTTACTTCCTAAATAGATGTATTATTCACTTCCCACTAGCTTCCTTAGGTTTTGCATATCCTATAATGTATTTGAAACATGGTTTGAAGAACCAAAATCAATCCACCATGTGTTATGATTAACATTGACCATATTAGATTCATAACAAACAAATGAAAATGGAGTATCTTTCTTTTCAAGCCAGTCCTTAAACTTAGCACAGTCTTTCTTCATATGTTGCTTCTTCTTGCAGAAGAAACACTTTTGTGGTTTTTTTTATATCAAAGTGAGGAGGAATTTTGCCTTTTCCCTTATTTTTTGCATCATCCTACTTTTTCTTTCTTGAAACAGTCAAATTCATCCTTTCACCCTCTTCCATTAACAACTTTTCTTCTTCTTGTACACGCACGGTCAATAGTTCATTGATTGACCACTTGTCCTTATGTATGTTATAAGAAATTTTGAAAGGATTGTATTGTTGAGGTAGAGTGCATAGAATGTAATGTACCAAGAAAGATTCCGATATGGTAACCTCCAAGGCTTTCAACTAAGCCGATATGTCCCTCATACGCATGATATGATCATGTACATCCTTTATCTCGGTGAATATCATAGATGACAACTGAATAATCAAGGTGTTGGCAAGGGCCTTATCAGATGTAGCTAATTGTTTATCAATGACCTTCAATAGATCCTTGACTTTATTATATTATTCGACAGAATTACGAATACCAGCACATATTTTGGTCTTTATGAACATCACGGAGAGGTGATTAGATCTATCCCATTTTTCATAAAGATTAATAGTATCTGGAGTAAGGGGAATGAGGAAATCGGAGCGAGTGACCGGAAGGATGGGCAAATTGTTGAAAAGTCACCGAGCGACCCTTCGACGATGACCGAAAGGGAGCTAAACCGGTCGATTATTAAGAATAATATCCCTTCGTCTTAATAACCTAGGCTGGTATGAAGCTTCCATACGCCCCGATCATCGATGAGGTATGGCGCGCCTACCAATTAGGTAGAGCGATTCCCCAAATGGTTGAGGTTCATCAACGGTGCGGCTTTCTTTGTGCCATTATTTGGTGTCCACCATCGATCGGTGTCTGCGTCATTTTAAGAATGAACTAAAGGTCAGCGTTGGTAGGGGATCCTCATCTCGATAGATAGGATGCGAGGTATCGTCCTGCTGGAACAACAGGATCAATCAAAGCGTGGAAGACGAAGTACTTATTTGTGAGGCCCCCAGGATCCACCTTTGAATCCCAGCCGTGGAGGTATCCCTTGTCCGAGTAATGGATTGATATTGCCGATCTACAGCTATAACATCCCACCCCCGACAGGAAGGGTAAAATAGTAAATTGACATAGGAAGAGATTGGTAGGGATTTATTTGTATTGTCCATGCATACTGGCACTAGTGATCAGTGAAATCTGTGCACATGAAATAACTGTACATGCATATATGACATTTCCGGTTTGCGTGCCTAAGACAATTTTATTGGGATTAACGTGGTTAATGGGTTTGAAAAATTATTCTGAGTGCGCCATAAATTGTTTTCTATTTTACTGGAATTATAGGAATTTTTCTGGAATTTTCCGGAGAAAATTCCCGGACCGAAAAAAATCGCCAAGTGACGAACCGATTGATTTTCGGTATCGAAAATTTTTATCTAATGGCACAACACTAGTGGATACATTATTTTGGGATTGTAATTAGGGTCATTGGACTTGAATGGGTCAGATTTTATTAGGGTTGCTAAATCCTATTACAAGTTTTTGTTTTTATCTCTAATTTGTCTTTTTCTTACTTACCTTGCCAAGTGTCCTACCATTTTGTCTTATTCCCATCCTTGTAAGTCGGCAACTTCTTGAATAAATAAAGGTGGAAGCTAGCTTGTTGGTGTTCTCCTCCATGAAACCTCCTCCTTTGGATGCCTCCATCGATTTCTTCTCTTTAAGTTCTACTTCCTCCAAACTTAAAGGCTTTTCTTCATGCAATCAAACCACTTTCTTTTCACGATAATAAACTCCTTGTGTAAGGTTTAGAAAGTGAGAAGTTGGAGTAGTAAGTAATGAGTTGAAGGTAGAAAAAGGCTTGATTAGGTAAGTTCTTAAGTTAAGCTTTACTTATGCTTTGATTATGAATTTAATGCCTTAGTGGTTAGATGCATTCAATGGGACTTATGGTGTACTTATTATGCTTATTGTTGCATGACTTTGATGAAAATTATAGGTGGAATTGTTGGGTATAAGGGTATGTTATGTATGGCTTGATGAAGTAGTAGGATTGAATGAATGTTTAGCTTACATTTGGATTGAATATTGATGACTAATCTTGCAAATAACTTAAGAGTTTAATGTTGTCAATTGTGACTATTAGCCCTAGTGAATGTAGGAATGTTGTAGGGAGTGATTTTGTGTTCATTTGGATGCTTAGTGTTGTGTTATTGGCATTGGAAATGATAGAAGCTAAGTTTAGTACCAAAGCTGGAAAATTGAGTTTTTGCCCTACTATACTGTTTTGAGCATAACTCATTGTGTGGTTATGAAAATGAGTCGAGGTTTGTGCCCAATTAAACTTTGGGTTGTTGGCTACATTTTTGTGTGAAATAGGTATTGTCTAATTGTAACTCTAAGAGGGTGAAATCTGGCTTGAAAGTTACTGTTTTAACTTAGGTGAACGAGATCCCACCAATGACCTAAGTGTTTTGATGATTCTTCTAAATTAATTGATATGGAATTAGGGAAAATGGTCTTCACGAAAGTTGAAGCATATTAAGTTAGCTCTCCATTCCCACTGATTTTTCTATTTTTCGAGATGTATATTGGGATATATGAACTGATTACTATTGACTGGTTTTGAGCATGTTGATGAAACCTAGCCTAAGTGTTGAGTTTGTGAGCTTGCGGATTGGAAGCAATTTTAGCAATTTATGTGAACTGAATTGGTGTGAGTGATCTTCTGCAAAGCTGTAGAGGAAGAAATTATCTTGAAGATGATATATGGCATGTAATTTTTAAAGGCCAGATTTGGGAGTTATGATTTTGCAAACATTGAACCTGCATTAGGTTATGAATTGCTGATCATGGCAGTAAATTGCATAACAGTTTTGAAATTGTTAGAAATTGAATTGGATTTTGAGTTCTTCATTAAAATTGAATTTTGAGATCTTATCTTTTCAGGGATATATGGTAGTGAATTTTGTGACATTTTTACTAAGAGATATGTTGTTTGGAAAATTACGGTCTAGATTGGTTGATTTCAGTGGACAGATTCTTTGTGGAATTGTTTGACCTAGTTAGCAAGTGAATTTGCTTTTGGGTTATACATGAAAGTTGTAGATAACATTGTGATCTTACTGCCTTATTTATTGTGTAATTATTGACTGAAGAATCAGAGAGTTATTGAATTTGCAATGTACTTCCCTGTTTTAATAGGTTTTACGTAGGCAGTAGGTTTGATTGGATTTTTGACACCCTTAGGGGTGAAATTGATTTTTATGGTCTTCTTGAGAATTGTAGAGGGTTTCATGATCTTTCCAACAAGCTATGGTTTGCATTTTTCTGAATTGTGTTCTAAGAATTATGGTTGCTGAAAATTTGGATTGAAAACAGGGAAAAGGGCAAGGAAGTAGAGGAACCTCATGGCGAGGTAGTCAACCGATCATGAGGGCGACGCCTCGCCCTCGCGACGAGGCCAAATGAGTCGGCCTTGCGAGGGCGACGTCTCGCCCCCGCGAGGCAGTTGCAATATGTATATATTGTTTTTATTATTATTTGATTATTTGGTATTTGGTGATTCTTTTGCTCATAACTTTTCCATCCGACATCCGATTGACCTGATTCTTGAGGCATCGATTAAGTGAAACATTGAATTTCATTTCATGGGAAATTGGGAATTTTGGAGCGGAAAATTTACGTGGGTCCGGTTTATTGTTTTCTCGTCCTTTGTTTTATTTAATTGGGGATCTATAGAGGTCCTAATTGCGCCGATTAGCGCCATTAGATTTTAATTTTAGGCGAATTTTTCTGATGGAACAAAATGGGATTAGGGCGGAATATCATGAACATGCATTGTCCTTATTCTATATTTGTGCGTAAATGGGAATTTTTATGCAAAGTGATTAATGTGCATATGGCATAAATTGGTAGTCACGAGATCGCGTTCTCGAAATTGGAAACCAATGCAAATCTGAGCGTCTTGTGAGTGAACCTAGATGGTCTTATTTATTGGTTATTTGCTTTTGTTATATGTTGAATGTGTATTGGTTTATTTTATTGATTGTGATTAAATATGGGTTCCTGGACGGAAGGTCGGTGATTGATATGTATTGAAACTGCGTTATTGAAGTGTTCCTTGGATGTGAATGGGATGACCTAAGTGTATATATTGAGATTGTTAAAATGTCTTGCATGCATAATTGCACATAAATGAAATGTGACTTCTTAATTGATGTCGAATGCCAAACTACGTCCGAGATTGATTGAGCGTATGCAAATATGCATAAGACATTCCACTGCATGAATATATGAAAGTTAATGAGAGTTGTGACCGGAGTAGTCAACAATGAGTGAAAAGAGCTTCGTGCTCAGATACTGACTCAGAGCCTCAGGCTCAACGACAATGAGCCCTTTATGGGACAGTTTACAATGAGCCCTTTATGGGACAGTTTATAATGAGCCCTTTATGGGACAGTTTACAATGAGCCCTATATGGGATAGTTTCAATGAGCCCGATATCCATGGGTACGGGACAATTTAGACACTCGATCAAAACAAAGTAGTTAAATGGAAAGTGGGTCTCATGCACATATGAATAACATGATTGATTTGATTGTATGGAATGAGAATGGTTGAATTACTTGTATTGAATGAGGCTATGACAACAGTATTGAATGGGAATGTGACATTGTGTTGAATGGGAATGATAAATTTGATTGAATGATCGATTGATTATATTGAATATGACATTGTCTCAACATAATGAAAATATGAAACTATATGTGAATGTGAGGTGTGAAAGGGAATATGGAATGTGACTTAATGGAAATGAAAGTATGTGTTATATGTTATGGGATTGGGTGAACCATCGATGATGGTCACTCACCGAGTTCATAAAACTCACCCAAAAATTTGCATCTATTTTCAGGTCTTGAAGAATACCCGTTTGACACGGAGTATGTCTCTGTAAGCAAGTGAAGGATAGAGGTCGGGATCGATTCGATATACGCATTAGTGTCTTATCGAATTGTATTCCGCAATCATTGTGCAATAATGCTTTGTATTTATAACGAGCCCATTGTGGTTGTACTGTTTTACATATTGACTGATTGTAAACTGTATTGGATGACTGTAATAACTGAAACTGGTTTATTATGAACATGGGTGTTAGTTACTTACTGTTTTTGCCGCGCTAACGTGGAATCAATGGCTTTAAGAAAAAAAATGTTCTACTGAGTTTTATACTGAGTGATGTAGCACGCCACCCTCGCGGGGCACTGACCTGGATATCACCGTCGATGTCGGGTTCCGGTCTTGCTGGAGTGGGGTGTTACAACAGCTTTCTAGGGAGGAATGAGAAGTGATCGATAGGATCAAGGCACTCGGTCGGTGTTCTTTCGATCGCCTCGTTCTGGGGTATCGTGGAGGGGCATCAGCCGATGCCTTTTTAATTGATCCCCCTCCTCAAATTAGAGGGCTAAAAGAGGAAACTGCCCCTCCTGGTTAACTCCTCGTAGTTTATCTATCTGCTGTATTCACAAGTACTAGTTTCGATTTCTAACCTGCTTCTATAATTGTGCAGCCATGGTAAAGGTCAAAGATTTCGCTGGGTCTTCCAGTCTCCCTAAATCCAAAAGGCAACCCAAAGGGCCTAGATCTTCTTCGAAGGTGAAGAAGCAAAGGAAGGAAGTAGAGCCCAGCGAAGACATCGCTCAGCCAACGATGTTGGACCAGCCTACAGCATTGCTGGCCCTTCTGTTCACTGAGAACCGACCTGTCGTTTTTGCGTCGTTGTCAGCCCAACCGGTGAATGAGGACTGAGCGAATTCGGAGGAAGAGATGGAGCCACCATTTAAAAGAAAAAAGACCACTCAGTCTTGATCGATCATCCCGCTCACCGGGGCGGAGGAAGGGGAAGAAGCAGCGTCCGATTAGATAAGGGCAAGGAGAAAGAGCGAGCCTCCAGCGGTGGTAAATGGGTGTCCACGATCAGTCTTGACAAGACTGCATCGATTAGGGACATCAAGTCACTCTACATATTGCCCAAAAGGCAGTTCCTCCTGAGGACGAGAAATTTTGGATATCTTTGAGCAAGGAGGCGATGGCTAGTCTCGTCCGTGTGGTTGTGCCAGGGATCTGGCGTTCGCCTCTGCGATGCATCAGCGTCTCGATCAGCTCGATGAAGTAAACCAAACAATGGACCGAGAGGTTCACTATCTTCTTGAGCAAGTTAATGCTTTAAGAGTTGAATTTGCAGAGGTGAAGGAGGAGAAGGACGTCTTACGAGCTCAACTCTCTTCACTGGAGGAGGAGAAGAGGGTTTTGGAGGAACAGAAGGGCGTTTTGAGAGCTCAAATCGCTTAAGGGAGGAGGAGAGGAGTGGAATGATTGCTTCCAGGGGTGAGCTAGAAAGTGAATGTCGGGTGTTGCAACTCCGTATTGAGAGCCTAAGGAAAAAGGTGCTCGATGCCACTTCAAAGGCGAAAGTGGAGGGGGAGCTCCGTTCGAAAGCCCTCCATGACTATCATGAGGCAGTGACAGATAAAATGAAGGCCGAGAAGAAATTGCTGGAGCTGCAAGACTCCGTCAAGGAGCAAGGCAGCGATATTTACACGAGGAGTGTCTGGAATTTTCTTGCGACTTGGCTCTTTCCATCTTGAGGAGCTGGCACAGCGTTTGCCTCCCTGACGGGTCGAATGGTCCTTCCTTCGAGGATTATGCAGAGCCGATGTTTCCCTCTGAGCTCGGCTTTTCACTTAAGGAGATGAGAGAGATAGCTGAAAGAGAAAAAGAGGTCTTGTCGGATGAGATGTTGGACCTGAGTTCAGATGAGGAAAAGGATGTCTCTCCGTCATCTTCTCCTGCCGATCCGGTTGATGGCCCTTCCTCTCCCACCGAAGGATCAAAATGATTTTCCCCTTTTCAAGGCTCATCTGGTCGGGCTTGTGACCAAAACATTAATTCAAGGAAATAAAATTCTTACTTTTATTTCTCATTACCTTCTTTATTTTTCGTGTTAAGATTGGACGATCTTTTCAAATAGCAGGTAGTGAACGAGTGCATTCTATGTTCGTCGATCAGTTATAGAGTTTGAGAGAGTCATGGTCGACCGAGACAAGAGGAATTAAATCGGCGATGGTAAAGCCGAAGCGATCCAAGATTTTGGCTCTTGACATCGCTTTGGTTTCAAGATCTATCTTGGCAACTGGTCGGCGATGTAGAGGTCGGCGATCGAATTTTGGCTCTTGGCATCGCTTTGGTTCCAAGATCCTATTTTGGTAACCTTACCGAGTGGTGTAGAGGCCGAGCGATCCAAGATTTTGGCTCTTGGCATCGCCTGGTTCTAAGATCCTGTCTTGGCAACCTGACCGAGCGGTGTAGAGGCCGAGTGATCCAAGATTTTGGCTCTTGGCATCGCCTGATTCCAAGATCCTATCTTGGCAACCTGACCGAGCGATGTGGACGACGATCAGTTGGTAGAATTTTCTCCTCTTGCCCAATTTAGTGAGATTTTTCTTGCCAAGAAATCTAAAACCCTTTTATTGACGATGACAAGGCGTGGTCATTAAAAACCTGATTGGCGGTCGTCGGAAAAAGGTACCCACAAGTCGGCGTGTCTGAGCATAAACAATAATAAACAAAGAAATAAGTGAACTAAAATAAAGCTTATCTATTGGTAGAACATCTTCAGGTTTTGAGAATTTCAGGGCCTCGGTAGAATCTTCCCGTTCGTATCGCGCAGGATGTAAGAGTCGTGTCCAGCTTGTTTGATCACTTGATAGGGTCCTTCCCATGTCTGACCGAGCTTCCCAAGATGCTTTCCAGCCGCCTCGGCCTTTCGTAAAACTTACCCACCGACCTTTATGTCACTCGGCCTTACCCTTTTATTGTAAAACTTTGTTATTTTTTGTCTGACGGCTTCTGAATGAGCGGCTGCCCTATCTCTATCTTCATTGAGAAGTACCAGTTCTGCCTTGCAGGCTTCATCATTCCTTTGTTCTTCGTAACTCAAAACTCGTTGGTTATCTGATACCACTTATCTGGGACTAAGGCCTCTGCCCCGAAGGTCATTCTGAACGATATCTCACCCGTGACCCCGTTTGGAGTTGTTCCGTACGCCCACAACACTTCATCTACTTCGTCCACCCAAGTCTTGCGTCCATCTAAGCGCTTCTTGAGAGCACTCATTATCTTCTTATTAGTATTCTCCGCTAGACCATTACTTTGAGGATGGGCGACTGAAGTCAACTGGAGCCTTATCTTCAGTCGTTCACATAAATCTTTGAACTTGTCGTTATCAAGCGTCGACCATTATGCAGTAACCAAAACCATAGGCATCCCAAAATGGCTCGAGATATTTTTCGTCAAAGTTTTCAATTTTCTTTCGATGATGGTGGCGACCGCTTCCGCTTCTACCCATTTAGTGAAGTATTCGACTGCCACTGTCAAAAACTTCTCCTGTCCCGGACCAAGAGGAAAAGGACCTAGTATGTCCATTCCCCATTAAGCAAAGGGAATGGGATGGCTCACAATTTTCAGCTGTTCGGTCGGCTGGTGAGACAAATTGCTATTCTTCTGGCAGGCCTCGCATCAGTTAACTTTCCCTTAATAATCCTTCTTCATCGTCGGCCAGTAATACCCCTGTCTGATTAATCTATGAGCCAATATTCTGCCTCCTAAATGATTTCCGCAAATTCCTTCATGAACTTCAGCCATTGCTCGTTCTGCCTCCTCTTCATTCAAGCAATGTAGTAGCGGCCAGTCATAAGAACGCTTGTACTGAATGTCATTTATAATCACATATTCGGCCGCCTTTACCCTTAGTTTCCTGGCCTCCAAAGCTTCCACCGGCTGTGTTCCCTTAAAAAGGTGCTTTGCCTGATCGGCTCCATCCAACTTGACCGTTCATCTGCTTGAAGGACTTCAGTAGTCTTCTGGATGCTAGGTTGGTCGAGCCGCTCGACCAAGATTTTGTTCCTGGCATTTTGATCGGAAGCCATCTTATAAAGTGCGTCTGCTTGAGCATTTTGTGTCTGTTTTATCCTGCTGACCGAGTATTGCTCAAAATTGTTCAACTCCTATTTTACCAATTCTAGATACTTGATCATGTTGTTCCCCTTGGCCTCATACTGCCCAGTGACTTGACCAACCACTATTTGGCTATCGCTGTACACCTTCATATGCTTTACCCCCATCTCTCTTGCCAACTGGAGGTCGACTATTAGAGCTTCGTATTCTGCTTCATTATTGGATGCTCTAAATTCTAACCAGAGAACATACTCCACCTTTTCTTCCCGATGTGGGCTGATCAATACCACCTCTGCTCCGCATCCCTTAGCGTTGGACGACCCATCAACAAATAGGCTCAATGCGTATGCTGTTTCACCACGTAGGTCGTTGACTCATTTACAAGAAGTCACCCAGCAGATTGGGCCTTGATCGTCGTCCGTGGTTTATAGTGTATATCGAACTCTCCCAACTCTATTGCCCATTTTATTAACAGCCCAAAAGTTTCAAATTTTTGGAGGCACTGCCTGAGGGGTTGGTCGGTCCATACCTCGATGGTATGACTTTGGAGGTAGGGCCTTAGTTTTCGTGCCGTAGTTATCAAGGAAAGAGCCAACTTCTCAATGGGTGCATACCGCGTTTCTGACCCGTTCAGCACTTTACTGACATAGTAGATCGAGAATTGTTCACTACCGTCCGATCTAACAAGAGCTGCACTGATCGCCCCCTCTGTGACTGCCAAATAAAAAATCAGATTCTCCCCCTCAACTAGGCTCTGCAAGATGGGTGGGTGAGTGGATATTGCTTCAAGTCTTTGGAATGCTTTTCACACTCATCCGACCATTGGGCCGAGTCACATCTGCCTTCGTCAAAATTTTGAAGAAAGGGAGGCACTTGTCCCCCATCCTAGAGACGAATCTACTCAAAGAAACTATCTGCTCGGTCAATGTCTGTACATCCTTCAAGCATCGCGGTGAGGCCATTTGGACAATAGCTTCAATCTTTTCTAGATTAGCTTCGATCGCCCGCTGAGTAATCATAAATCCCAATAACTTTCCAGATGCTACACCAAAGACGCACTTTTTGGGATTCAACTTCATTTGGAATTTATTGAGGGTCAGGAAGACTTCTCTAAGGTTCTCCACATGTTCGACAGTTGTCTTGCTTTTGACCACCATGTCGTCCGCATAAGCCTCGACTGTTTTGCCGATATATCTCTTAAAAACTTCCATGACGAGCCGTTGGTAAGTAGCCCCTGTATTTTTCAAACCGAACGGCATCACCTGGTAGCAATATGTGCCCTGGTCAGTTATAAAAGTTGTTTTTTCTTCGTCTTTGAGGCTCATTTTTATTTGATGATAACCAAAGAAGGCAGGGGGAAACTGTCCTTTGAGCATGCTTTGTTCAGGTCAGTGAAATCAATGCACATTCTCCACTTTCCTTTCTTCTTCTTCACCAATACCACGTTGGCTAGCCATTCGGGGTACTTGACTTCCCGAATGAACCCGGCATCAAGCAGTTTCTCTATTTCTTTCTCGATCACCCCTTGCCACTCCTTGCTGTGCCGTCGCTTCTTCTGTCTGACCGGCCTATAATTTTTCTGAATCCCTAGGGAATGGGATGTTACCGCTCGAGAGATTCTAGGCATGTCACTCGATACCTAAGCAAAAACCGATCGGTTCTCTATCAAGCAACTTGTGATTGCTGCGGTCAACCCTTGTTCGAGTTCGGCACCCAAATTTGTGAATTTTGATCGGTCTTCTTCATCCAGTATGACCCGCTGAGTTTCTTTTGCAGGATTCATCCTCTCGGTTTCTTCATCTACTCTTACATCAAGAGAGTTTGTCAACACTATCGCTCCCTCAAGGGTTCTTGTTTCTGCCAAGTAGCATTCCCTAGCGATCCTTTGCTGACCCCTAACAATACCAATGCCATGGGGTGTTGGGAACTTCATCGCCTGATAATAGGTTGAGACGACAGCTCTGAGGGCGTTTTGTGTGGATCTTCCAATTATTGCTTTATAGGCTCCTACAAACTTCACCACTAGGAATTCAACATTCTTCACTACTTGGAATGGCTTTTGTTCAAACTTTACGTTCAAGAGGACTCGAGCGAATGGATAGGCTGATGCTCCAGTTACCCCTTTGATTGGTCCCTCTATCGGCAGTAGCCGTTCTTCCGGAATCTCCATCTGCTTAAAAGCATCGTAGTATAATAGGTGACCGAGCTGCCTGTGTCAATCATTACGCGCTTCACCTCACTACCGTCCATATTCAAAGTAACCACGAGTGCGCCATCATGAAGACAGCTGACGCCAACCAGGTCAGACTCGTCAAACGAGATCACCTCATTAATTTGTGGCTTTTTCGTTGCTAACCGGCCCTCGGGGATCTGCTGGCATCTGCTTCCTTCCTCGACGATGAGCCCTCTGCTGCTTGCTGCTAAAAATCATGTTTATGACCCTAACCGGTCGGTCATCTTCTTTGTCCGTATTTACATCATCTCTGGCAGGAATGTCCTCTCGTATCGCGTCGGTCGTCCATATTTCTTGTCTGCCTTCCGCCGTCATTCATGTTGTGTTGTCTCCATAGTTTCCGTCAATTGTTAGACTGACCGCTCCCGCCCTCATTACCTCGATCTTCATTTTTCTGCACTTCAAAAATCTACCCATCTTTCCCCTCTAGATAAAGAGTTTGATTTCTTTCTTTAGGTCACAGCAATCCTCCGTGTCATGACCGACATCTCTATGGAAATGACAATATAAAGAAGAATCCCTTTTTTTTATAGGAGTTTTCAATTTATTGGGCTCTCGGAGGGATTCCCCTTCCGCTCTCATGACCTCCAATACTTCTGCATATCGCCTGTTGAGCGGAGTGAAGAATTCTCGCCTTTGGTCCTTTCGATCGATCGGCTTCCTCCAGCTAGACTGATCCTTCTGTCGTTTATGTGAATCATCGACTCTACTACTCGGCCAGTGGTCATCCGCTCTATGTTTTATGTTTTTCAACACTTCCTCCAACTGGATGTATTTATTTGCCTGATTTCTTATCTCTTAGATAGACCTGGGCTGATCAAAAGCCAGCGACTTCTTGAACTCTTCATCCCTCGTATTGCTCATCAAGGCAGCCAACATAGACGAGCAAGTGTGGTCAGGGACTTGGACAGCTTCATTGTTAAATCGGGTGATGAACTCCCGCAAACTCTCGTTCCTTCTTTAGGTCAACTGCATTACTTTCAAGGCAGTCTTCTGTGGTCGTTTACTTGTAGCAAACTGGTTGAGGAATAGCAGCTTAAAATACTCAAAACTGGTTATGCAACGCGGGGGTAAGTTGTTGAACCATCTTCGGGCTCTTTCTTGAAAGGCTGTGCAGAAGGCCTTACATTGAATGACGTCTGGAACGCAATACAGGTTCATCATCGATTGAAAGTGCTGCAGATAGTCAAGAGGATTGGTCTTTCGATATATTTTTAAGCGTCGGTATCTTAGTCTGCCGACCTCACGGGAAACTATCCAGGGATCTCGGGATGAAAGGAGAGCTGTATTGTGTTGATGGTTGACAAGGACGAGAATTCATGGCTATATTGATTCGGTGGTCCACGATTTTTTCTAGGGTTTCAGCAAAGTGCCGATCGGCCATCACACCAACTTCTTAGAAGGGGGTTTATTCTTTATTTGATTGAGACTGCAAGATTTGACGAATCAATAGATCGACCACTTTTTTTATTTGTCTTTGTGTGAGGAAGGCTGGTTGTGGTGCAGGAGGGTTTGTGTTGAGAAGGTATTGGATGTGAGGATGTGAACTGGTTCGAGCGTCATCCTCTAGGGCCACGCTTTGTGTTTCTTGGTCTTGGTTTTAGAATTGTTGTGGTTGATCATGCTGATGTGAGCGTTGAGGGGGGTAGCTCGTTTATGCTAGGGTTTTAGTCTAGGAGCGGAGGGTGTGTCTGGTGATCAGAATGCGGCGATGAAAGAGCGACGGGTAATTGCAAGCCCATTCGTTGTAGTGCAAGTGCCGCAACGACGGCTATATCTGAGTTTGTCGCCGCCGCCTGACTGATATGAGTGTTTCTGAACGTGGTGCCTTAATGCCCGGCTTCACGATGAGTGCCAATTGGTTCTTTCAGACTTTGGTGGGGCTGGGTGTTGCTGCTTGGATCCATGAGATTGGCTGATTCTGATTCAAAGACACCTGCAAAACAATAAAGGCACGCCGAGGTTGATTTTAGTTGGGCCTCCGATTCAAGTCGATTTCTTGTGAGAGTTTTGGTGGTGATGAATAAAGAATATTAGGGTTCTCGAAAATCGTCTTTTTATGATGAGGTAATGAATTTATATGACTAATACTATAGGAATTAGGTCAATCCTCGAAGGATGGTAGATCGACCAATCTGTGGATTCGAGTTTGAAACTTGGCTGCTAACGTGAAATCCAATCAATAATAATAAAACAAAACAAATTGTATGATAACAATAATAATAATATTAATAATAACAATAATTAATACCAACATTTATAATAATAATAATCATAATAAATACCTATTATTATAATACTAATAATAATAATAATAACAACAACAAAATGAATAACAATTATAAAAAGTTCAAAATGTATAATAATAATAAATTCAAATCATAATAAATATAAAATATATAATAATTATAATAATTATAATTATGATTATAACAATAATAATAATAATTAAAAAACAAAATAAATAACAAATATAAATAAGTTCAAAATTTATAATAATAATAATTTTGAATCATAATAAATACAAAATATATAATAAGAAGAAATATAAAATGATGCTTAATAATAATAATAATAATCATAACATAATAAAAATACAAAAGAAGCGTGGAGCCTTGCGGAAATAGAGATAACGTAAAAAAAATATCCCTGTAATTCGAAAATAATGGACAGAAACTCCAAAATAATAACCAAACGTCACATGAAAATAGAATTTATATGTCTGGTCTTCTATACCACTGATAGAGACAGAAACCAAAAATAAGGTTGGGTCCAGTGAAATTTGTGGTCAGATAGTGACGGAGGAGGTTTGGTCTTGCATAAAAGTAACCGACGACCTTCACTCCAGCAAAAGAGTGCGCCAGGAAAAGGTTTTGCTATCTGAGAATATGATGTGAAAGATACATAAATGACTTGTACTGAGATACGTTTGTGGTAAAGAATGCTGCAGGAAAAGGTTTTGCCATCTGATGTGAAAGATAAATAAATGACTTGGACTGACATAATTTATTATACAGATTCTTATCGATGAGGAACTGCCACCTTGACAGTTCGAATGAAAGAAACTGAACCGATCTGATGTTAGGGATAACGACAAGCAACATCTTGTTGATCAGCCATGGTTTTTAGAAAATAATGTTTCAAATTTTCAGTTGAATTTAACTTTGAGTTTTATAGTTTAATTATTTGATTAATTTGTAAATATATCAATTATTTCATCCTTACTCAAATCTAATCAAAATTTAAATTATTTATAAATTAAAAATTATATTCAATTTATTGTTATTAGATTCTTTTTACTTAATTTTGAGTATAAGAACACTTATTTCAATACGCTTTTAATGTTGTTTAAACAAAAATAGTACAAATGTATCAAAATAATAATTAGTAATAAAACTTATTATAAAAGAAAAAAAAGATAAATATTTAAAAATTCTCTACTTAATTATTTAATTAAATTTGAAGTGAGACTCTTGTAAATGACAAAGCTCTCCTCGTGAGTTTTAAAGTGACTTCATTCCTAAGACTTGAATTTGAGATGATGGAGGAGCGGCCCTCAAATCTTCTATTCTCTTTTTTCTGTTCCTATTATATTATATTAAATCTCAGCCATTTATTTATGTAGATTTCAATCATTTATTTATGTAAATTCGCATAAATAGATGACTGAGATTTAATAGGACAGAATAAAGACAAAAGAAGAGGGACATAAAATCACGTCCCTAGAGAAGCGTGTCAACTCCACCACCCTAGCAGGTCAATTGCGCAATAATTTGTAATCATCGCCATAAAATTACAACATCAAATTATTTAAGAGTGGAGAAATGTCTTGACAATCTTTGGGTTCATCACAAGCCACGACAATCTTGTTTTACATAGTACCATTTACATGGAACTTTATTTAATGCAATTAATTACTTGGAAGGGATAACTGAGCGGTTTCATGACTAAAATTCGTTAATGATGAGCCCTCCATCAACGTGAATAAGCTGACCAGTAATGTACATTGAAGTAGGAAAGCAAAGGAAGGCCACTAGTGATGATACTTCGTGAGGATATCCAAATCGTTGCAGTGGAATTAGACCAATAGACTTCCCCACACGTTCACCGAGAACAGGATCAGCCTACCAAGGAATCAGAACATTTTAAAAAGTAATTTCGCTGTTTATAAAGACTTCCAAGAAAACATTAAGGCCTAAACAAGAGTTCACTTTCTTTAAAAACAAAATTCACATTTAAAAAAAAAATAGATGGTTAAAGTTGAAACAGATTAAAATCAGGAAATGCATATACCAAAGCAGTGCTGAGGAGTTCAGTTTTGATGGGTCCTGGAGCAATTGCATTAGCGCGAATATTGTCCTTTCCCCACTCACATGCCAAGTTCCTCGTGATTTGATTCAATGCTCCTGGAAATAGAAAAATGAATATTCAACGAATAAAAACTTATGTAAGTGATATTTAATATTAACAGATCTTATTAACTATTTTCGTTAACCCCAAAATATATTTTATATACAAAATTTCTATTATCACAGGGCTACTAACTCCATGACAAGTAACAAATTAAGAGGTTGCTTCTTTTATATATTTTTTCTTATAATTAAGTTGCATATCTTTTCTAAATTTTATGAAAATTCAATGTCATTATTGCAATTAAGACTGTAAATTTTGTATATACAAAACTTCCATTTTCATTAATGATACAAATACTGCAACATTTTATATTTAATGCCTAATATGGAACTCCAAGATAAACAATCAAGTAAACATTGTTTTTTTAATTTTTCATATAACTAAAATATATAATAACATGTGCATACCTCCTTTATACTAACAAAATCTCATTATCAATATTGGTACTAACACTATAACATTTTTTATATGCGAAAATTCTTTTATCATTGTTGGTATTATCACTATCAGACAAACTGTTAAGTAAACAACTTAATATTTGTAATTAAAATTTAATAAATAAAGTTGATATTTTATCATATTCAATCTAATGTTCGGTTAGATCATGTTTAAATATAAAATCTGATTATCCGACCTAATGGGATCAATAGATAAATCAACCTTTAGATGCGCCATAAATAGTGCAATTTGGTGATGATACGGTGCCTGCAATGGACGATATATTTATTATGCTTCCATATCCGGAGGCCTTGAGGAGAGGATATGCAAGTTGACATAAATGATAAGCTGCCTCAAAATTTGTGCCCATCACTGTTGAGATGTCTTCAGCAGTAAAGTCCACAGCGCCTTTAACTATGATCGCCCCAGCATTATTTACCTAACTAACGAAAGGGACAAACATAAGTAATGCTAGAAATTAAAATACGAAAAGCTTATTTCTCGTTCAGTTGTCATCATCAGAAACTCCAACATATCGATTTCGACATAATTAATTAAATACAGCGGGAATCTTCCGTTCTACAAGAAAGTGAATCTCCAAAAATTTTTAAAAAGTAAAGTGAAAATGATAATATTTTCCACGAAACATATATAAATAAGGTATTTCGAACCTCAAAATAGGGATGGAAAGAATAAGTACTTTACACCAGAGTACCATGACAAAGATTTGATGGTTCATGGTTTCCGCTAAGCAAAATCAAGAAGCAGTTTCAGTACTGGACCGGCTATACACTTACAAGTATGTTGAGCTTCCCGTTGAAAGTAGTGGACACCGACTCCATCAGTTTCTCCCTCTGTTCTCTGTGAAACACATCGCACACAGAACCAGTCACTTTCAAACCCTTGCTTCTCCATTCCTGTAAACACTTCTCGATATCGCTTTGATGGCGAGAACATATGTGAACAGCAACCCCAAATCTCGCCAACTCTTCCGCGATATCGTGCCTGTAAGTTGTGCATGCACACACACACACAGTAAGTGCTCTCAGAAGTTAAGGATTTATGTTTATATGTATTACACTTTCCTATCAGACAAAAAGAACAGAAAAAAGAGAAAAAGATAGCTAAGAACTTGTGATAAATAGTCGGAGAAGGATTAGGGTTTGAATCTAACAACAGACCACTTGGTCTTAGTCTTTGTCACTTGCCTTGCACCTTATCAGCTACCGCGTATGATTTGTAGTCTATTGCATAAAATCGAGTTCTTCGTTATAAAATGAAATTATGATACATATACCTACCCTAGACCTTTGGTTCCTCCAGTAACAAGAGCAGTCATTCCTTGAGACCATCTCTTCTTCCCAGACGTTTCCAGCTTTAGGGCCAGCCATTCTTTGTGTGGCTGAAGTTACAGTATAGACTATAGAGATATATATTACTCCGAATGAACAGTTTGTGAACCAGAAAGAGCAGTTTAGGATGTAGTTATTTTCCTGGTATTTTATGTTCAGAATTTGAGCAAAGATATGGCTCATATATATATTGAAGCATAAGCCACTCAACTCCAGATGTGCACCACTTGAACAAGTTCTTGTGAATTTTGGGTGGTCCTAAAACAAAGGAGATATTATCTTCTCGAGGACTAATATTCTTTCAGCTATATATTATCGACTTAATTTGCCAGTTGACAACATTGCTAACCACTTCGCCGTAGCTATTATTTTATATTGTATGTGTTTTTGTAATTTAGTTTTAAATCGTAATTACATTTTTATTTAATATGCATTTTTTAATATATAATAAATAAAACTGTAAGTTATATTTAAAATGACACAATAAAAGTTTAAATATTTTAATTATAAAGATAAATATCAAATGATATTGATTTTGAAGAAGTATTTAACTCCATTTATTAAATAATTGTTATCTCATGTAAAAGAGCTAATATATAATTAGCAATTAATAAGATTCAATAGTTGTTATTGTCAAGTAAAAAAATGTTATTTTAAAAATCATATTTTATTATTTATAATATTAATTACCTTTTGCTAATGCAAATTATTAATTTCTAACAAATTCTTTAGATACTTCCCCATTCGCTAAGTATCAATCAAATTGGATCAATTAAAATTCTTAACATCGAATGGCGGGCCAGGTGTTAACTGCTAACAGTTGCCAACTCATCTTAAATTTGGAAAACACATCAATGGCATTGATAAAGACAAGCTTTCTTGTTAGTGCGCTTAAATATGGAAACATTATTTATTTATTTTTATATAATGTGCGCTTAAATAACCGATTTCTATCTGTTAAGCTATATCTCATGATCTTTCCTTATTTAATTTTAGGCATTATTCAAAATTGGATTTAATTGAACATATTTAAAATTTTGTAGTATATCTTATGGAGGATTCTTTCAAATAAAGTTGATTAGGCTTAAAATTCTAATCAAAATAGAATTTAATTAATAGCCTATTTTCATAATAATAGCTATATAAGGCAACTGAGATAGTATTTTCTGTCCAATATTATGGTGTCTCATTCTATCCCATGAATCTCAGCTATTTATTTATGGGAGTCCTGCGTTCATTTATGCAAGACTTACGTAAGGCGCGTAAATGAATATTAAAATTAATAAGACGAATAAGATCTTTATAAAATTGACGAGAAATTGACTCAAGATATCTGAATTATTAGAAATTTGATTGACGATTTCAAACCTGAATTGCTGCTGTGATACATGAGTTTTGGGATTGTATTATTATTGTTTTGGGTGAACATAAAAAGGTTAATCTTGTAACTTGATAGCTAGAATTTTTGGGCTATCTTGGATTAATTTTAGCAGTTGATTTTACGGTGATTGTCATCCAATTTGGCAGCTGTGTTTTCTTTGATTTTAAAGACCATTGTTAGAATTTTGTTGTTGTTGAGGGTGTGCAATTTTGACAGCTAGTGTTTGCATGATTTTGTGGGATTGCTCATTATGGATGAAGTGATAGTTTTGGTGGTTGTAGTTTGTGATATGTAATATGTAAAAATTTCAGAAGTTTTCGTGATCTTTGCAATTATTGTTCTTGGTCAATGGTGTGATTTTTGTTAGGTTGATTGTGTGTTGATCGAATGTGTTTTGGTGGCTGTCAATAGTGATTTTGGTGTGCAAAAAACTTCAACAACTTTTGTGAATTTTGCAGCTCTGATGTTTGTAACATTTCAGTGAAAAAATGTTCATGTTTGTTGGTGATTTTTTTGCTATTGCGTGTGAAATGTTCCGGTGATAATATTGAAAAACTATAACAACATTCTTGGTAGACAACTTCTTGTTCTTTCGATGATAAAGTAACATATTTAAGGGAGTTGTTTTTTTTTTATCTCAAGAGTTGTCTTTGTTTATATTCATTATTGTTTTTATCACTTGAGTTATTTTTTATTTCATCATTTATAATCAAATATTGTTGAGAAAATTATCTGTTGAGATTAGTTGTATTATTGGATGTGATTTACTTTCACAGATTATGAGAACGAGGAATAATATCAAGAGTTGACTGAGTTGGCTCAATAAAATCTTATATAAAACTATCGTCGTTAGTAAAAATATTAAATTGAGTGACGTCCCGTAGACGTCAACCAAATTTATCGAATTGCGTTATCAATTTTCTGATATTAATTTGTTATTTTGTATTTTGTTTTGTTTTGTTTTATATTGATCAAATAGCTTATACTGCTACCGCTAATTTATAATTTGAGAAAATATATCTTTTAGGATTTTCTGTATCATAAAAGAAACGCCATTTGCACCATATTTGTTAAAGAAACAAACTTTGCAGCAGAAGTGTTGATCTTTCCCAGTCTGGAAGCCAATTTACTGAACAATATGTGGAAATTAAAATAAATGTCATTCATTCAATATCTTTCACTTACTTTTGTTTCCCAATTTTACTTCTTTTCGTGAAAACAAAACTAATAGTCTATATGCGTGTCTTTATATTAAGAACATATAATAAAACTAGTTTCTGTATTTTTTATATAATTACGGATTATTTCCGTACTTTTTCGGAATGCCAATAGCTCTTAGTTTATGAATCCTCTTAAATAAGTTTCAAGTTACAATAAGTAATTTATAGTGGCATAAAAAGTATAATGGAGTCGCATGATCCATGATCAACAACTTGGGTACTAACTGACATCATAGGAATTTAATTATTTCATTTTTGCTTGTTATCTGCAACTGCCAAGCAAGAGATGTTGAAGTATAAGCATCACTAAAATTAAAAAACATATTTTTAATGAGAATTGCTTCTAAAGGGGGAAAAAATGCAAAGAGCTACAGGATTGGATAATATTTCATGAAGTGGGAAAAAAAGAAAAGGGTAAGATGACATATTAGTTTAGATTCAACTTAATTAAAATTAATAGACTAAATTTAGTTTAATTTGAATTAATAGAATTAATTTAATTTGAATTAAATTAGCATTTAATGATTTTAATACAATTATTTTTAATTAATTAATTAAAATAAATCAGAACAATTTAAAATTTATGAATTACATTAAATTTGATTATAATTACGTTTAAAATTATTTTCAATTTATAACTCAAAATTTAAAGAATTTTTAATTTGAAGAATCTAAAATCATTTCAACTCAAAATTTTGGACAATTTTTAACAATATTTTAAAACTAAACAAAATTAAATTGATAAGATAAGAAGTTTAAAATTTAAAAATTCTATTTGTATTAAAACACCATAAAATTAATTAAAATTAAAATTTTAAATACGAAATTTAATTAAAAATATTAAATGAAAATTAATTACTTAATTTTTATTTAAAATTTTGATTGACTAATTAAAAATAAATTAATTAATTTTTACTACAAAATTTGTGAAAATAAATTAATTTTTACTACATAATTTATGAAAATAAATTTAAAAATTATATATAATTGACCAAATCTTTAAAATATCTAGGTTACTTCAACTCGACACACACATGTTACTGTCTTTAAAAGAAGACAGGACAAACCCTAAAGGCAAAAAGACAAAAGATATCACTTTTATATCTAAGCTAATTCAACCGGACACAGCATGTTACTGTCTTTATAAGAAGACAGGGCAAACCCTAAAGGGAAAAAGACAAAAGATATCACTTTTATTATCAAGCTTGGATCGAAAAAGTCTTCCGTGTATCCTGCTCTGACAACCTCAAGTCTATGCGGGGACCTCTCTACGACACCAAAGTCTTGTTCACGGGACAAGTACTTCGGGACTGTTTGAGCTATAAATAGAATGTCAAAAAAAAAAAATCAAGGAGTTGAGGAGTTGGTAACAAACTTTTTTTTTTTTTACTTAAATAAGATTGCAAGTTGGAACTATTCTTATGTATACATTCCTTTAAAATTTGAGATCAAAATTTTACTTCTCGTAAAGGACCTATTCAATTCTAGTAGGAATTAATCTGGGAGTAAATAGCTTAAAGATACTTTCTTATAATTAGACATTCCTAAAATATCTCATGGGCTACAAAAAATTGATTAAAAAAAGCTTGATCTATCTCGATTTTAGTTTGAATTGATTGAGTTACGTGTTTGAATGCGACCGATTATGTCGGACGAGCTGCAAGCTGGGTTTCATTTTTCTTTTTTAAAAAATGATAAATCAGGTTGGCAGCTCGATTCATGGGCCCTCAATCTAATTCATTGATTTCTCTAATTTTAAATGCCACCGGTTTTAAAAGGAGTGGACTAAGTTTGTTCTCGTACGTAGTACTAAATGCATCGTGTCCGTCTTAAGCAAACAATAGTTTGATGAATTGACCAATGGAGAGATATTTAATTGTTTAATTACGTAAAATTGTTGATAATTATATTTAATAATCAGTTGATTGAATTGATGATTAAATCTAATATATTATTTGTAAAAATACTTTTATAAAAATATTTTATTCTAGTAATTGAGAAATTAAAAATGAAAAGAAGATTGTACTAAAAATTATTATAAATAATTCAAATTTTCATCATTTATTATTATTTTGTCTTTACTAAATACTAATACTTTAAACATTACTAATGATAAGGGGCTAAGAGAGAGAGAGGAGAGGAGAGGGACAGGGAGAGAAAGATTCAAACTTTGTAATTGTGAAATTAAATATTTAAATTTTAAATTTTATAAAATATTAAAATATTAAAATATGATACTCTTATTTTATAATTTTTATATCATATTCTTATGTAATCAAATAACAGCATGACCAATTTCTGTCAATAACCGTTTCACATGTGTGAAAGTGAAATGGCATTGGCACTTGACAACCTTAAAAGTAACGAATTGTCTGCGACCATCTTTCATTTCAGAAATTGGGCATGAGATCCTATGTGATCACTCAAATTTGTGTGGATAAAACACAATGGCAGAGGCTTGGAATTGAAAAAAAGTAACAAAGGATGTAATCCCCAGAAATTGCATCAACAACCCTTTTCGGAATTTTCAATACGGAACAGATTTTCTATTATCGTAAATCAATTTATATTCAATTTTATTAAATTTTATCTGCATATTTATTTGAGATTTACATAAATATATAAATAAAATTAAATAACACAAGATTGGAACATCTTAATAAGTACAGAGTATCTCATTCCTTTAATTACCTGTGCATAGTGCAGTGAGATGTTCGATGGGCTTAAAAAAAAAAAGAAACTTTACCCAATTCGAACCAAAAAAAATTATATGTTTAAATATGTTTGATAATAAAGATTAATTGTTTAGATAAATTAGGTATAGGTTGTAAGTCCATATAAAAAAGTTTTTTTGACAATTTCAAAATCAAAGTCACACTACAAGAAAAAGACGCATTTCGCATCGTCTTTCTAGTAGACGTCGCGAAATGTAGGAGGCTTTCGTGACATGCTCCCGAACGTCACGAAAGGGTCCAAGATTCAACGACGTTGTATAGAGACGTCGTGGAAAAACCAAGTATTAGCCGTCGTTTAGATAGTTAGACGTCGAAAAAACGATAGGCCGACGTTGTCGAGACTTAGACGTCGGGAAAGGTCATGTAAATAACGTTCTCCCGCTAGCCCACCAATGTATTTTCAACTCCCGCTCGATCGATACGTTTAGCTCTCTGCCACCTTCCCTCTCCGTCCATCTCCCACGTTTAGCTCTCAGTCCCTCGAGCCACCTGCCGTCTCCCACCTCGAGCCACCTTCTCTCTCCGTCGAACCACCGTCCGTCTCTCATCTTCCGTTGAGCGACCGTCGTTCCAATCGTTGTCTTGCTTCACGAGTTGGCGTCCTGCTGTCGTCCACTGTCGTTGGTTCTGTCGCCGTAGGAATCGTTGGTCTTGGAATCGTTGGTCCTGTTGGCGCCCTTGGAATTGCCCTTGGAATCGTTGGTTCTGTCGTCTACTGCTTCGAGTTGGTTGAGGTAAGTAGTTCAACGAATTTGGATGCGGCAAATTTTAGGTAAATTGTTCTATATTGAATCGATTGAAGTTACTAGGGTGTATTGTGGGTGTAAGATTGCTTAATCTGTTTTTCTGATTATCTGTAACACAATGCATTTGGGTTTGCATTGTTGAAGTGGTGTAATCGTAAGTCCTCCTTTCTAAGCTAGCTTAAAAATGACAGAACCAAGTTTTAGACGAAGAGTATATTGGGTGGCTAAAATTTCTAAGATTTTCTTAAATTAATTGATATGTTTTAGACTTTATTAGTTTGAGTCTTTAGCAGTAACTTCATTAGTGAGAAACCAATCTTAATTTGTTTCACTTAATAAATGGATCATTGTATAAAAATTTGTTATTCCTATCCCTATCTTTAAACCATTATTTCCAATATAATCAACTTTTCACTTAGGATCTTTTCTCTAGTATTTATTCGATATCACTCTAAGCTTGCTCTAGAGCGTAACTATCGATCAATTGGTTCCCTATTGATTTTGGCTACAATCACTAATGAATCGAACAGGATGCACAAGAATGATAGTAAATTGAAGCAGTCCTAAGTATCACATTATGAAACTCTTGCAAAGTTCTGTTATCTCTCCCAAGTCCTAAGCATTTCTTTTGAGAATTTGTATTTTGTTAGTGACCATTGTTGGAAAGCTCTTGAATCAAATAGCTTTTGAAGTAGAATGGAAAGCTCTCTCTATTGATTGAATATATTTTGCAGTAGAATAGTTGTATGGTCCGATAAGAAATGATTGAATCTTGATCTTTGCTTTGTTTTACGCATTTTTCTGTATGGTCCGATAAGAAATAACTGAATGTAAACTGTTTTCTGCATTTTTTCTGCAGCTGCTCATCCTTCTCTTTTTTTGTTGTTGTTGTTTTCTTCTTTTGTCCTCTTGATTTCTACACTTTGGCTGTACCAAGAGCCCTACCCACCTCTTACATTCTTGAACTCCGGACCTTAGTTTCTAGGATTAGGAATCTATGGTAGGTTTCCTTCTTGCTTGAGGACTTCTCATTGCCGTTTGTTTGCACCGATCTTCTATAAATAAATTTGCAATTACAAGTATGTTTTAAGGTAGCATGCATTTGAATTGAAATAAAATAAATTGTGAAAACTATAAAATAGATAAGCTATGCTAAAGTTTATATTGTTGTTGATATTAATAAAGAGTTTATAATTCTATTCCATTAATGAGATTGGATGAAGTTTATAATCTTTACCAAGATGAGGTCTTGGTCACTTATTAATGGACGCTTTTAGCTCATCATATTAGAAAGACTTAGAAACCAAAAGGAAGAGATTTGTTAAGGAGAAAATTTTGAGTTAATGATGCTTGATAAATTAGCTAATGATCCAATTGATAATAAATATATAACCTAATCATTTAAATAATTTGGGTAATTGATGGAGATTTTGTTACTATATCTTTAAGACATGATTTGGCTTATCCTTCTATAATTATTAATACTATTTTTAGTGGATATTTTGACTAGTTTACTCTTATAAAGTAGGGCTTTAGGTGATAATTCTATTTTGGTTATTGTGGAAGCTGCTCCATAGTTGGAATTGTCTTCTCATATAGAATTCAGTACTAAAAAATTAATGGATAAAATAAATTCTCAAGTTGCTAACAATTTAGCTTTGGATAACATAGAGCATTTGGATAGGTTCATGGTTAAGACTAGAAGGAAATCAAAGAGGAAAAATTAGGTGATCTATCATCTTCTCCTAAATTTTAATATGAATATGTTATGTTAGAATTTGAAAGGAATAAACAACTTCTGCTGAGAGATTATTTGAAGAATTTAAATCCTTCTATATTTTTACTTTGGAAACTAAGTTGAAGCAAGATTCAGTGAGTAAGCTTAATTTTCTCAATAACTCATGGCAAATTATCACTGTCTATTGTGCTTATTATAGTGGTTGAATTGTTATTTATTTTTGTTTTAGTACAGTGAAACTTTTAAGCTCTATAATCATGGATCAAATCATATATTTGGACTTAGACTTATTGTAAGAAAAAACACATTTTTATATTTCATTTATTTATGGTTCTAACTTTGCTTTTTAGAGAGTTTCTTTATGGAATAAGCTTGAGGAGATTTTTTTCTAGAATTAATGGTCCTTAAAATGGTGTTTGGTGATTTTAGCGAGACATCATATCATTTAAATGTTAATGGTAATTCCTCTATGAAAATCACTTAGATGTCATGCATCACAATATATCTAACATAGGCATAATTGATTTAATCATGTATGGTCAACATTATATTTAAAGTAATAAGAAAAAACAAAAGTGGTTTATGAGAAAGAAACTTAATAGTCTATGGTAAGTAACCTATGGTTGAACAACTTTCTTAAGAGTTATGCTATGTTTGGAAATCCATCATTCTTTGATCATTCTCCAATAGTTGTCACTGGCCTTAACTTGGGAAGGATCAAGTACTTTCTATTTAGGTTAATCAACTATTTGGCTAATGATCTTGTGTTTAAGAATGTTATCTTAAAAGAATAAGTTATCATTTTAAAGGGTATAAAACTTTCATATGCATACAAAATTGCAAAATATTAATGAAGAATTTAAAGAATTGAAAAGAGGACATATAATGATACTCAAACTATATTTCTAGCATCAAAAGATAAGCTAAAGAAGGTATAAAGAATGTTTTACCTTGATCCACTCAACTAATTTAAGAGCTTATATGAGATGTATGGGATTTGTAGTCTCGTCCAATGCTTAGATATCCTAACAAAATGGAGTAGAAAAGAAAGAACTAAAACTCTTATATATAGTGTGAACCATGATGAAATCAAGAGGATGCTTAAGGATGCTAAGTTAAACTAGTTGTAAATGCAATTTATCTTTCAAACCTTAGTCTAATAAAGAGCTTGAAAATGTTGATCCTTGAGAAGAATGAATCAAAGTGAAGCCTTATGCATCACGATTCGAGTGTTTGCTTAGGATTAATATGGCATACTCATCAACAGCATCAACCATGTAGAGCACTTCATAACCTTTATGTTAATATAGTTGTACTTGATGTAAATGTTAATGTAGCTGACCTTGTTGATGTAAATGTAAATGTTACATTTCAGGTATTTTTGAGTAAAAGTTCAACAGATCCTACACTTGTGGTGTCATTTCCAGTGGTGCAATATCAAGAGGTATTTATGTTGCTTTACCATATGTTTTTTTGGTATATACTTTACCATATGTTTAGGTGTTGCCATATTGAAAGAACATAATGCTAATTGACTGAAGAACATATACTTAATTTAGTAAGGCTTGTAAGTTAACAGAAAACTAAAGTTAGTAATTGAGAAGCTAAAAGAGATTCATAAGGAGATTTGGATGAAAATATAGGAAGAGTGTTATTAGGACCCATCTCATCTAAAACTGAAACACTTGGAACCTAAAAACACATAGGTCATTAGAAACACATAGGCCTATTGTTGTCAGTGCCTATTTTTTTCAAAACACATAAGCTAGTATGTTGTTACTGCTATTATAGCAAATCATCAATCCTTTTGTTTTTTGAAGATAAAAGATGATAGACAATTTTTTAGGTTGATTACTTACAATGTTTAGGAACCTTTAATCAATCACATTACTTAGCTTTGAGTGATGTGGATAACAAACCTCAAAAGTAGCTATGGAGATTGTATACGGATTAGAAACCTCAAAAGTAGCTACTGCAGTCAATGTCCATGGCTTTGCTGCATTTCTTTATATGCAGCATCCATGCTTCTCTGTCACTCCAATGCGGTTCTCCTCAACCTCAAAAGTAGCTACTGCTGCTTGTTGTCAGTGAGAATCGTTGTCAAATAGCACCTTCTTGCTGTCATAGATGTCAATGAGCTTTTGAGCGAATCGGGTACATGTGTTAGTAGTACTGATTCCATATCCAGTGGCAAATTCTACAACTTTTCTTCACAGTTTCAGATAATCATAAGAAGGGGCTTGTCAACCCTCAAACATTATTTGTGCATTTCTCAACCTCATACCTTTCTACCGGTCCTTCGCTTACTAACATAACATAATGTTTTCATTCTTAGATTGAATTGATAGGTTTTTGTTGCTCTATGGACAAGAGTTGGATAAACAGTGTTAGGGTTTCTCGTGAATACATTGATGGAGTAAGGATGTTTATGAATTTTGTCGCTGGAAAAAAGGGAAAAGAGTGTGACATTGCATGCCCTTGTGCACGTTGTATGAATTGTTATAAGAGATCTCAGACAAATGTGTTCGAACATTTAATGCAATTCGACATGGACCAATCATACACCCGCTGGGTTTTACATGGTGAAGTGCCAGCATATAGATTTATGCCTAGGGAAGAAAGGCTTGACACTGCAAATGTTGACATAGATGGGACGTGCATTGATGTTAATGAAGGTGATAGCGACGAGGAGGATGATGGGATGCAAGCTTTGTTTGATGATGTGGGTACCTTCGTAAATGACCATCCAATTAATCAAGGCGGAAGGAGTTGTCCTATAGGCATTGAACATTCTACTATGGGTGGCTTTCATGAATTGTTGAGTAAAGCTGCTGAAGAGTTGTACCCGGGATGTACGAATTATTCAAAGTTGTCTTTTCTAATGAAATTGTTTCATTTGAAAGTGTACAACAAGTGGAGCAATAAGTCATTTGACATGTTACTTGCTCTGTTGAAGGACGTATTACCGAATGGTAAATCTTTGCCGAAGTCCTATTATGAAGCAAATCAATTCTTACGGAGCCTAGGCTTGGGTTATGTGTCGATACATGCATGTAAGTACGATTGTTGCCTATATTAGAAAGAGTATGAGGACTTGGAAAGTTGTCCCCAGTGTGGAACATTAAGATGGCGAATTAATGATGGTAGGGGTAAGAAGATACCACATAAAGTATTGCGGTACTTTCCATTGCAGTCTAGATTACAACGATTATTCATGTCAAGTAAGACCACTAAAGAAATGACGTGGCATAATGATAGGGCTAAAGGTGACAGTGATAACATGGTTCATCCTTCGGATGGAGAAGCTTGGAAGAGCTTTGATGAGCTATATCCTGAGTTTGCCAGAGAACCACGTAATGTGAGACTAGGGTTAGGCATCGATGGATTCAATCCACATGGTAATTTGTCAGTTTCATATAACGTGTGGCCTGTTGTTCTCTTAGCATACAATTTACCCCCTTGGATGTGTATGGATGCGTCATTCTTTATGCTATCGTTGGTTATTCCAAGTCTGAAAGTGGTCGGTAGAGACATTGACGTCTATATGAGACCACTAATAGATGAGTTAAATAAGTTATGGGAGGATGGTTTTGATGTATTTGATGTTGCAAAAGGAGAGAATTTTCGATTGCATGCGACTTTAATGTGGACTATTACCGACTTTCCACTTATGGTACTATTTACGGTTTGGAGCACAAAGGCTATATGGCATGTCCTGTTTGTAACAAGGACACTCCTTCTTAAGTTAAGTAAGATTGGATACTTAGGCCATCGTCGTTTTCTTCCTTATAATCATCCATGGAGAAAAGCAAGAAGTTTGATGGCAAGAGTGATCATCGACATATACCTAACTTCATTAGTGGAGATGATGTGGTGGAACAATTAAGTCATGTGCAGAATATATGTTATGGCAAGCACCCCAGCAATAAGAGGAGAAGGAGATTGGAAGGAGAGTTTAATTGGAAAAAAAGTATTCTTTTTGAACTACCATACTGGCATAACCTTGATGTCATGCATATAGAAAAGAATATTTGTGACAATATCCTTGGAACTTTGATGAATGTTGAAGGTAAAACCAAAGATACAATCAAGGCTCGGCTTGATTTGGAAGATATGAATATTCGAAAAGAATTACACTTGATAAGAGCAGCTGATGGAACTATTTTTGGAAAACCTCCAGCATGCTATACAATGAGTACCGATGAGAAGAAGAAGTTTTGTGCGTTTGTAAAGCAGGTGAAGTTTTCAGATGGTTACGCATCGAATATATCTAGATTTGTTAATGTTGATGAAAGGAAGATTACTGGACTTAAGTCTCATGATTGTCATGTATTGTTACAAAGCATTCTACCATTAGGAACGCGTTCTATCTTGAATAAAGATGTGACAAGTGTTTTAATGGAGTTGGGGGACTTCTTTCGTCGAATTTGTAGACGAAGTCTGAATAAGGATCAGGTACAGAATATGTGTCATGAGATTACTTTAATCTTATGTAAGCTTGAAATGATATACCCACAAGGCGTTCTTTGATGTGATGGTACATTTGGCTTTGCATTTGCCAAATGAAGCCTTACTTGGTGGACCGGTTGTGTATAGATGGATGTATCTAATTGAGAGGTATAATTTAAATTGATCCTATAAATTTTAAAAGTTAAGTAAATAGTGGCCTATCTAATTATGGTTAATCATTTGTTCAAATTCCTAGGTACACTGAAGGGATTTGTTAGAAATAAAGCACGTCCAGAAGGGTCAATTGCAGAAACGTATGTTGTTAAAGAGTGTATGACATTCTATTCAATGTATTTGAAAGGAATTGAAACAAACTTCAATGTGCCAGAGCGAATCAATATGGTTGATGGTAGTGACATATCGGTATTCTTCCAACAATGCAAGCCGATTGGTGCTAGCAAAACAATTGCTCTTCCTACAAATGAACTAGCGATTGCACATTGGTATGTGCTTATGAATTGTCCTGAGATTAGGGCCTTTATTGAGTAAGTTTTTCTAACCTTTTCAGAAATTAATATATGTGATAAGTAGAGATATCTCATAGAATTGTGACTAAATTTATGATGACCCATAGTGAGCACATGGATGAGCTGATGCAACAAAGTCCATTGCTTATTGACAAGAGACATAGAGAACAATTTTCTTCATGGTTCAAGCATAGGGTGAGAAGATTATTTGTACGTGGTGTTCACTAATAATTATATATTATTAACTAATTTTCATTTGTTGTAATAGATGACGACATTAAGTAGCTCCCATGAAGGAAACATGTTTGAGTCTTTGTATGCATTAGCATGTGGACCTCATAGTTTGGTCCACAAGTATATCTTGCAATACAAATGGCATGCGATTTCGAATCAAGCCCGTGACATCGAAGGATAACACAAAATAGTGGTGTTGCGGTGTTAGGAAATTATGGGAAGATAATATTACATTTTATGGGATCTTGTGAGATATTATCGAGCTTGAATATGTTAGAGGTAAAAGTGTTGTGCTTTTCAAATGCAAATGATACGATCTTGGGAATTCGAATATGAGGGTCAACAGACATCTCAAAAGCATCAACGTTACTAAGTTTTGGTTCAAGGATGACCCATTTATTTTGGCAAACCAAGCAAAACAAGTTTTCTTAGTTGAAGATTTGTTACTGGGTCAAAATTGGCGGATTGTGCAAGAATGTGAAGTTAGACATGCGTATGATATCCCATTGCATGGTAATGAAGAAGATGCAAAAGACGATGAGGAGTCTTCTGAAGCTCCAGTGGAAGTCCAGGAATGTACCTTAGAGTTTTAGATCGCAATGATATTGCTATTGATGTAATAAAAATGTTGTATTGAATTAGAACAGCGTTTGAATGACGATTTGGATGACTTAGAGACAAGCAGTAGTGAAAATGAATGTGATATTGTATTCGAGGATTCCACCGATGACGATCATGAATAAATGCTTATTCTGCACTTGAGCCTTTGTTGTTTTATCTTCATTGCTTAATCACATCCTTAATGTTGTGAACCAATTTTCAAGTCTTATTTTCACACCGAGTTAACTTTATGCGTGGTGTGCAAGATTTATATCTGAACCTAATCATATAACAACTTGATTAGTTAGGCTAATAAGAGTTGATGAAAATACTCATCAATAGCATCAACCATGTAGAGGACTTCATAACCCTTCTTCTTCAACTTATCAATGAACTTATATGCGTGTTTTATGCCACCAATAATTATTTCATGCTCTACACTTCATATAGTTGCATTATATGTTTATCAATTTTGGTAGTGAGAATGAATGTAAGCAACAGCAGATCTTTTTCAGTTTAGATAAGGATTAATATCTTGTCACCATAATGAACAGGAGATTATGTTTCTGTTGTAACTTGTTCTATAACAAAGCCTGAAACATATGTTTCTGTTGTAACTTGTTCTGCAGATAAACAATTTCAGTTGACATCTTCAGCAACATTCACAGGTAATTCGATGATCTTCTAAACTTTAGATTTAGAGATTTGTAGGAATTGCTAGATAGCAATAGTTAGGGATCTAATATTAAAGATCCCTAATATGGCAGAATTGTGGTGCTTTTTTA
Organism: Erythroxylum novogranatense; assembly: GCA_029891385.1. Lineage (NCBI taxonomy): Eukaryota > Viridiplantae > Streptophyta > Magnoliopsida > Malpighiales > Erythroxylaceae > Erythroxylum > Erythroxylum novogranatense. The sequence continues at coordinate 968,640 of JAIWQS010000236.1, read as the reverse complement.
TTCATTTATTATTGCAGTGAATATAGTGGTTTGCATAGGGCAACTAAGCTACCTTAAAGATCCACCTTGACTTCCAATGTTGTATTTGTTATCCTATGATATTATAATGATCATACATCAGTTCAGATTCAATGTTGGATTACTTCTTGTTTTGCGTGGGTTCTTTTGCATGTAGTAATGAGTGCATTGCAACTGTAATGTAAATGTTCTGATGTAGGTTGGAAGGTTGTCATTGTGAATAAATTCTTATATACTAACAGAATGTTCTTAGATTCAGATAGCTGGAGTTTCTTGGGATAGAGTTAGCAACTCCAATTGTGTTTTCAGTGTGTGCTATACTTCAGTGTGATGTGATAACATATGATACTGGTTAAGGGAAGTAGTAATATAGCAACAGCATTATTAGAAATTATTAGGAAGAGATGATTTTTGTGATTAGGCTTGTGATTTGGGAAGCTATAATTTGTTAAGTTATAGACAACTTCTCCATCTCTGTAGAAATATAGTTCCATAAGCTTAACCCTTTGTGTAATTGGAGGAAACTTAAGACCATTTATTTTTTAATGTAGTTCAAAATGTTATAAAAGGGTTAAGCTTATGGAACTATATAAGGAATTCACTCGTGGAAACCATCTAATGGCTTCTAAATCATCCTACATTACCAAGAGCTACTCTTCAATTATATATAAATGCAATGGGGACCTGTGTGTAAACTATCTTAATATCTTGATGAATCTATTTTTGAATTGTAGAATCTATTTTCAACATTTCATTAATATCTTGATGTAAGGTATTTCCTTTAGGTCTCTTATACATCTAACAAATACATAACAAGTATATAGAAAATGAATTCATAGTAAGGTCAAAAGACAAAAGATAATGTAATCCAACAAAAGAAAAGTTTTCATTTGCAACCCCATCTAGACGGATCAAGAACAATGAGCATCAATCCAATTGCTCAAGAAAATATGTTGAAGTAAATCATATACCTTGAATAATTTTTCAAGGTATATGATCTGAACTGTTATATGTTATATGGATTCTACTCCACTGTTATTATTTTCTTTATATGTAAGTTTTACATTTATCCACATGGGCTTTACTTTATTTAGCATTTTCTTTTTTAGCTCAACAAATAGACGGGTCATTAAAGATCCTTGAATTAGATGGGTGCATTTGCATTTATCCTAAATTGCATATTCTAACTAGTACCATGATTGATCCTAAACTGCATATTCTAAACTAAACATAGGGAATGTAGCCATGATTGACTTAACGAGGTAGCCATGTTGAACTTAAGATGCAAAAACATCAATGGAAGAAAATATTCAAAATGATGAAAATGAATCTCACTAATCTTTATGATATTTAAATGAAATTTGTGTTTCAACTAAAATGGTATAACAGTCTTATCTTTTCCTATTCCAGTTCTTCCCTATTTTCAATGTTTGGACCACTTGATCTGTGCATAGCTCCTTTCATATATGAAATAGAAGAACTACTAACTCTTGCAAACCAAAGGATGACTGCAATAAATCTAGAAATATTATAACAAATGTAAGAAGTTAGATACCAAGAATATTTTAAATTACATTAGTGATACTATGATTATTCTAGATTTCAATTACTGAGTATAGAAATTAATTTAATTAACTTTAACACATAACAATCATTCCCTGCTTTTGTTTTATTCAATTTCTGACCTGTTCTAGGATTAGAAATCTGCCATTATTTAAATTCCCCATTGAAGTCTTAACACAAGACAAATTGAAAGATGAAAAATATATATTTCACACTACCTATAAACGAAGTAATGAGACACTGAAATTCTAAATACATGTTTATGATTAATGGGAAATAACTAATCAATACTGATTGCAGCTTACTTCAAAACCATCCAGTCAAGCCGTCCACTATGAAGAGTTCAAAGAGGAAATGTAGTGCAATAAAATCATAACCTGGCCTCATAAAACAGAAGTTACTGAAATTTTAAAATAGAAGGAAAAGGAAGTTTGAAAAACATTTGATTGTGATTATAAAGATATAAGTTTTTACAAGGAAAATGAAGGTTTATTGAGTTATAAAAAACTCAGTAATGTGAAATTTAAAAAGAGAACTTTATCAAGAGTCATCAACAAGACATAAGATCTCATAAACCACCAAAACAAATTCAGCCTAATTAAACCAAAAATTAATAACCAGAACAGAGGTGAAACTAAATGTGTATCTAGAAAAATAAAAGGAAACATATAGTACCTCACTAGGCTCAAACCACACATTTGGTTCAATTGTTTCTCCACACCTGTAGTATGGCTGGAAACAGCTAGAATGTTGGTATATTAAAGTCGCAAATAAGAAATCCAGTGAAACGATAGAAAGGTCAATTCTCACGTACCTACTTTACATATGCTTTGATATTCTTCGTTCTTGTTGTCATAACATGCAAGAAGAAAAGCACCATAGAAACCTCCAAAAAAATAGCTCCACATAACAAATAAGTAGTTGCTAGCCATGAAATTCACCCTCTTCCCTCCACTGATCACAACTCTGTTTGCTGTAAGGGGAAAAAATCATGCAGAACTATGGACTGAAATACAACAAGTGTAATAGTTTTAATCATCAACAAGCATATACCTGTGCGTTTGCCACGACCATGAAAAGCAGCAATAGGTACTAGATCTAGTGAGTCACCAAGGCTGCAGTGCGTAGACCAAAATTTGTAAACTAACTTTATGTAATATATTGCCAATATGTTTTGCCTTACCTTTGCATGTAGTCTTTTTTTAATTTTAACCAGTTATTTGATCGTTTAGAAGGCTCATAGGTGGCATCTCTATTTTAGGTTTTGATAATTAATCCCTCACAACTGCAAAATAAGAAGAGCTTTCCATCAAAACCAACAAGATTTCAACGTGTAGTTATGGTGCACTTCACACACATTCTAACAGTAGTAATTTCTAGCATAGAAGACACATAAAGGCTAAGATTTGAAAACAAAACTGGTTTCATCTAATATACAAGTTATTATCAAATAACTAAGCAGCCTCATGAAAAAAAAAACTAAACTAAACAAAGGGATCACATCATTTCTAAACCACAAGTGAGTCCTTACTGAATATACTTTCTAAGACCTTTGATCCATTCATCTATAGGTATAGTCATCAAGTCTACTTTCCTTTTATGATATTTATTGCTTCATTTTATAAGATTGGGAAAACTCAAGCTGGAAATTGTGCTATCCCATGAGCTTGGAAGACATGATTGCTCCCAAGGGAAGATATACCAATGGAGATTTTCTGATTTCTGGCAGAACACTTTATCTTTGCATATTGTATTCCATATTTCTGGTTCATCACATGCTTCTTAGAAGAATAAATTTCATATGATTTCTACATAGATTGAAGAATAACATTGTGTAATATTAGGAAGAAGTTTAAGCATGGTATGGTATAGACCAAAACAGTTGATAACCATATTTTGGTTGAAGGGCCATGGTTGGAAGTGCTTCTGTCATTTAGGAAATGGAGTTTTGAAGGAATTTGTAAATCTTTGGGTCTCTGTAATCGAATTATCATCCAATCTACCAGCTTTGTAAGTCCTGTCAGACAAGGCTTCTTGTACTTAGGCTTAGTAAAAGAAAAACACGAAAAGTGACTACATGTCCTGTGCTGATACTTAGCTTTCCAATACTTTATCTTCACTTGTTGTTGAATGTTACTTTTAAGAGCTATTATATCAGTTATTTTGCTAACTTAAAAAAGAAATTTGATGGATGTGAATGCCATTGAAGCATTACTCCAAGCATATCTTGCAATTTGGAGGTTATTTTTGTTTACACAAAGCATCAAAATTCAGTCCATGGCTTTCACCATTTCTTTATATGCATCATCCATGCTTCTCTTTGACTCCTTATGAATGGATTGCAATGCCAATGACAGCTATTCAAGTTTGCTAGGAGCAGGACCTGATACAGAGCAAGTGACTTATATAAGGTTAGATTCTCAAGTTTTCCTCTGTTCTCCTTTTCTCATACCAAGTGACTAGTTAAATCCAATGACCTGATACAGAGCAATAGGTAAAGAGGCAAGTTAGGTATGCATAAACATCAATAACATCAACCATGTAGATGACTTCATAACCCTTCTTCTTCAACTTATCAATGAACTTATATGCAGTGTTTGATGCCACTAATAATTAGCCTATCTTTAATTGTCAATCAATGCATAAAGGATGTTTTGCGTATATTCTTAGGAAATCAAACAAGATTCAACTATTGAACCTTTTTTATTAAAAGATTTTTATGTAAGACTTCTCAGTAAGCTTTTCAAATTTATGCTTTAATCATATGATTTTTTTTCAACTATTGTTTTTGCAGATGGGACCTGGTCTACCCAAGAAGAAGAATAAGGCGACACCAAGTTCCTTAGTACCTACACAACTGCAGTCGCGGTATCGTCAACTAATTGGAAGTACAGCTAATGAGTCATGTGCTCGTCCACAACCACAAGGTAAGACACTTGCACCTGCACCTACACATACACAGGCACAAGCTCACACGCATGCACCCGCTGATCGTACTGCAACACCAAGAGAAGTCAATTATATGCCTAGTATTCATCCTAGAGATCAGTATCAACAAATTTGGAATATGCGACGCTGTAGCTTCCCACTCCCACGAGACCCGAACCAGACATCGACGGTGATATCCGAGCCCGCGACCCGCGAGGGTGGTATGCTAGAGCAGTCAATACAGTTTAAAAACTTGGTAATATATAAAAAATTTTTTTAAACCCATCGAGTGCAAAATATCAAGAAATAATTTGGGCCGTTCTAATACTGAAATCATTTTCAATCAAAACATTATTTGAAATCAAATTACAATACAACATTAATCAATCGGGCACTCAGCAATACCAGTACGAATCTTGCGGAAATACAAATTTATATATAATTCAAAAGACACAAATGCAGACGTGAACTGATCCCGACCTTAACTCTGACTTGCAATTAGTACTCATACTCCCGTGCCCAACGGGGTACTCTTCGATCCCTGAAAAATATTTGCAATGTTGGGTGAGTTTGCGAACTCAGTGAGAAACCATCATCGATGGTTCACCCAACTCATACATATTCAAACAATCACACTAAATCATATATTATCACAATCAAGAATCACATGCACTCCAATTTCGCAATTATCAGGCAGTACGCCTCTCATACAATTCACATTTAAACATTCATATATGCAATATGGACATGTGACTCTTCTCATTTTGTTACGGTGTTGTGACCGGCGCCTATCGGTGTTCAATGTCGAGGCGCGTCTAGGGAGTAGGAGAGCCCTCTGGGTATGCACTAACTCCCCTCGAGCTCGAGGCTCGAGGCTCGGTTCAGTAACAGTGTTTCGGTGGGCCTGAAGCCCTGATACAGTGAGCCTGTGGTATCCGAGCACTGCGTGGGAGAGCCCTCAGGGTATGCACCACCTCAGGGGGCAAGCGATACCACGGCAGTTCGTTGGCTGCTCCGGTCACAACTGCCAATTATCTGATCATTTACTATGCATGAATGCACATGTCTCATTTCCAATTCTCATTCATTTTCACTATCAGTCATTTTTCATTATGTCTTCGGACTTTTAGTCCGGCATCTCAGTCATATGCAATTCAATTTATTTTCACTGATGCATTCACCATTCAATTCATTAAACATTTCCAATTTAATTCATTCATACATTTGCTCACATTGGCACTTCAATATCACAATCCAATATTTCGAACACCCATGGTCCGAAATCAATCAAAAACAATCACACAAATATCCATCCTTAACTCCTTATGGCATCAGTGCATATAATTAATAAACACATAAGGCTGAGAAACTAACTAGGTTACTCACCTGTTACTTCCGAGCTATTGCCGGGAAGTCTCTGCAATGTCGGTAGAACGCCGTTCCAACTGAGCCTCTATAACAATAAAAATAAGTACACATTACTAACTGTATAGTTAGAATGACCAAACAATGCACATGGAATCATTAAAACATGTATAATGCATGTTCATGGCATTCCGACCCTAATCCAAAATCTTCCGTCATAATAATTTCCTCTAAAATTAGAAAGCTATAGCCATCGACAAGATTTCAATTAGGACCTCGATCGGTCCAAAATAAATAAAGCTGTGACCATAGAATAATTACCGGGTCCACATTAATTTCTCGGCTAAAAATTCTCAATTTCTCACAAAATGAAATTCAATGCGTTACCAATCCGATGCCTCAAGAATCAGGTCAATCGGAAGTCGGACGGAAAAGAAATTGACAAAAGAAACCAAAATTCAAATTAAACGATTTATATCTATATATATACCTAACCCTTATTCCCTTCTTTAATTTCTTGATTTCAAGCCAATTTTCAACACCAATAACTCATTACACACAACTCAGAAAATTACCAACTATATCTCATTGGAAAGATCATGAAACCCTCTACAATTCTCAAGAAGACCATAAAAATCAATTTCACCCCTAAGGGTGTCAAAAATCCCTTCAAAGCTACTACCTACTCAAATCCCAGTAAAACAGAACAGTACATTGCAAATTCCATAACTCTCTGATTCTTCAGCCAAAAATTACCACATAAATATGCTCAATAAGTTCACAATGTCCTCTACAACTTTAATGAACAACCTAAAATCAAATTCACTTGATAACTAGGTCAAACAATTCCACAAAGAATCTGTCTACTGAAATCAACCAATCTGGACAGTAATTTTCCAATCAGCATAACTCTTAGCACAAATGTCAAAAAATTCACTACCATATATCCATAAAAAGATAAGTTCTCAAACTTCAATTTTCATGAAGAACTCAAAATCCAATTCAATTTCTAACAATTTCAAAACTGTCATGCAAGTTACTGCCATGATCAGCAATTCATAACCTAATGCAGGTTCAATGTTTACAAAATCATAACTCCCAAGTCTGACCTCTAACAATTACATGCAATATATCACTTTCAAGATAATTCCTTCCTCTGAAACTTTGCAGAAGATCACTCATACCAATTCAGCTCACATAATTTGCTAAAATTGTTTCCAATCCGCAAGCTCACAAATTCAACACTTAGGCCAGGTTTCATCAAAAGGCTCAAAACCAGTCACTAGTAATCAGTTAATATCTCTCAATATACAACTCAGAAATTAGCAAGATCAGTGGAAATGGAAAGATAACTCAATATGCTACAACTTTCATGAAGACCATTATCCTAAATTCCATCTCAATTTATTTAGAAAAATCAACAAAGTAATCAGGTCATATGTACGGGTACTGTTCACAGACCCTACAAACAGAAACGTTCCATGCAAAATTTCACCCTTCTAACATTACAATTCAACAACACTTATTTCACACAAATTTGAAGCCAACATCCCAAAGTTTCATTAGGCACAAACCTCACCTCATTTGCTCACCTACAAAATTTGTTATGACCAAAACATTGTAATAGGTCAAATTGCATTTTCCAGCTTTTCAACATTAACCTAACTCCTATCATTTCTAACACCAATAACACATCACTAAGCATCCATTTATACCTCTAATTCAACCACAAATTCATCACAACATATACTTATATAATTATTCAAAAGTTGGCAGCACCCACATAACCAATTTCCAGAATTTATTTCCATTCATTAAACATCATAAACATCATTAAAACATCTCTTTCACATTCTTTAACTATCATAACCCATTCCTCACTCAAGCATAGTCTTAAACCCATACAAACCTACCACTTTCATGATCAAATAAATGCATAAATGATCTCCATGAATGATTTTAACTACCATAAGAAATAAATACAAACATAAATTCTCACCTAACAAGTTGCAAACTTGAATTTCCTCAAGTCTTCAAACTCTCCACTTCTACTTCAATCCTCACCCAAAGTTATCATAAGCATCATTAATATTATCATTAAGTCAAGATTTAAGTAGAGTCTTGGCTGTGACTAGTGAAGAAACAAGCAAATAATAAGTGGAACTTATGTGGGAGGAGAAGGCAATAATCGAAGGAAGAGAACACAAATGATGAGAATTGCAAGTTAGGATGAAGGAGGAGTGAGTCTTTCCAAATGAGTTTTAATTATATCCTTGAAGAAATATCGAGAGTCATGGAAGAATAAGACAAAGCTAATAAATGAAAATGGGACACTTGGCACTTAGGGAGAAAACCATTAAGCTAATTAACATAATTCAATCCCAAACTCTCATAAAGTTAATCCTATTTTATAAAGAGCATTAATTCCACTTAATGCTAATGGCTCTATAACAATTCTCAAAATAATATCCAAAATGACAGTACCATTTGGTAGCAATTTTCGCTACCGAAAATTGTCCTGTTAAATCATGGCGATTTTTCCTATCCGAAATTTCGAATTTCCCGAATCAATTTTTTGAAAATTACCTAAATTGCCTAAAATTATAAAACATATAACAGTCCACTCCCAATAATTGTTCAAATACGAAAACCACATTTTCCACAACAAAAACACATTTAGGCCATTTACCGGCGATTTTGTCGGTCCGGGAATTTTCTCCGGATAATTCCAGAAAAATTCTCATAAATCCCTAAAAATGTAAAACACTCACTGGCGCACTCCAAATAATTTTTTAAATACAATTATCCCATAAATTTCACAAAAGATCTCTATTAAACACTTATGTCGGAAATGTCATGAATGCATGTATACCGTGTGCACATGCAAAACAATCATCAGTTATAGAGGCTATATGATGTATGTTCATACTGAGTTCTAATTCAATACTCCTAACCGGTCCCAATTTACTAAAATATCCTTTCCATCGGTGATGGGATGTTACAATTCTCCCCTCCTAATGAAAATTTCGTCCTCGAAATTTCATATACGATTGATCAGGAAGGCAGGGGAGTCTTTTTGATTAGTACTCTCTGTTTCCCACTGTTTTCACTACACGACCAAATTCAGTTAATGAACGAAGATCAAAACAATCAATGACTCTTTTTCCCTTTCTCAAACTTTCCATGATCTTACAGCTACCTCATGATGATGCGCAATTTATCACTTTCAATATCAATAATATATATGTTGGATCCTAACAATATTTCCAATTCTATCTACGAAACACTTTTTGAATCCGAATCATCTTTTAGGTTTTAGCCTAACTTATCAATCCATAATTCTATTTACACCACAGTCACATAAAGGCCACTTATCACGAATTCAATTTCCTGTAATTATACCTTTATTTCCATCCAAGTACCTTTTGGCCGAGGCCATACCCTTCAAAATATTTCATTTATCGCTTATCAGATTTCGTTATTATCAAAACACAAATCTCATGAGATTTATAACCTCAGTGTGAATCAATTTAACTCATTGTCACCATCTTAAATTACTTAACCTATCACTTTATTGCCCTGATCACATAATATAGGGATAACGACTCTTTTAGCAGTAAGACCCCTTATACACTATTCGTCACCAATATAATAATTGTCATACCACAATCACTTTGCACTAGACATCAATCTCATATCCCAATGAACTCTAAAATTATCAGTTTCACATTTGTCTCCAGCAGTCAAGCCTGTTGGTTAATCTCTCTTATAATCATTAGATTTCCCATTCTAACCTTTCAATTACACTTTCCATACGCTCTTGCTAGAACATAAAGCTTCGATCATTCCTTACATTTTCACTAATAAATCCCGTAATGAGTATCACCCATATGTCTTAATTTGAACTATACTATCACTTTCCTCGACAATTGGAATTATCTTGAGTTCTTCGATACGGTTTCCAATTTCTACATCCTCACTTCGGTTTTGCCAATCCGTTTTGATGCACCAACTTGAAATTCCATAACTAATAATACTTTCTTTTGCCCTTTTATTAGTTCGACTATTAACACTCAATAATACACTAGATTTGATAACCTTATTACCCTTATTACCCAATTTTAATCTTCGCAATTGAATTTATTTATCTATTTATTTATTTCTTTGCTCAATCCTTGAATTGCACCATTAGCTTAGTTTGAAGTAATCATATTGAATCCTTTTCAAATCATTCAAATGCACGAAATAACTCAATCGGTATCGATTTGCATATTCATAGACATCTCCAAACTATTTCTATACGATTAATATCTCCAAGATTTTAGGTCACTCTCAGTATAACAAATTTCAAATCATCAATCATAATACCGCCCATGGAATTATATTTGTCCTAAGGTGCATAAAATCACTTTATACAATGTCAATAGATCACATCATAACCTTTACTGGAACACTTCAGTATAGATAGTAAATTCTTCAAATTTCTCCTTTATGATCATCAGTCATAACGTTCACACATTTTCCTCAAGTATTCTTGTCAAGTTGCTAAAACCAAAAAATCTTTGACAATTTCTGAACGCATCCAGCATTCCGTTAGTTCTAATTAATTCCAAATGCCACATACACATATCTTTTGAACTTTCTCATTTTATCACTACCTATATCTTGATTAATTCTCCCAATATCCCATGTTCGCATACTAATTCATCTCTTATTTCACTCTTATGAAACTTGCATGATAACCAATCTCCTCACCTATACCAATTTATCTATTTCTTATGTTTATATCCATTATCCACTCCAAACACAAGTGAGCCATGTTCCTTTTCAGTAATACAATAAACTTAGTTAATTCATATAACTCTTTAATTATCGAACGTCTCCAATGAGGAAATTTTTTTGTATAATTTGTCTCATCATAACATATTCTGCCACATGTTCCTTACCTTCATTTCTCCACATAACTCAATTTATTCACGATAGATCACTCACTGACTTGAATAAACAATTGTTATATCGATCTCGTGCTTTCAAAACATAATTACACAAAATATGCACGAACCTTTTATTCCTCAAAGCTGCAATTAATATTCAGTAATTCTCTTACATAATCGTAATCATCTTATTAACATAATGTACACTTTTTCAGTAGCATAGTTTAGCTTTTACGCTAGAGTCTCGCGGATGTAATACAAATCGCCACTCTTGATACTTCACGAAGATCAATCTCGAAGAGCACTTAAACAATTTCTTTTCCTCTACTATCTTGCCATACATCACCATAATCATCACATCTTATCGACAATATATCTATATTCCCATCAATTTGCCGTTAATAGCTCATACTACTAAGAACACCTTAATTGCATTTAATTCTCGATAACCATTCTCTTTTGGTACCAATTCTTGATCATGGGGACCTTACTATATTCATGTCCCTCTTTTATTTCCTCAAGCTCATTACCGATGCTAACATCATTAATTGTCTCACTTCTTCCTCAATTAATCGAGATAAGTATTCTCATGCCTTACTCTAACTCATTTTGCACTTAAGCTACCAAAGATTATAATCGAGCTTATGTAATAGGCCACCGATTACGCCCTATATCATATTCACGCAAATTATTCATTTATGCTTAATCATTTCACCCGTGATAGTAATCCAACTATCAGATATACACTTACAAAGACAATATATGTTCTTGAACTCAAGACCTTCCTGCTTACACCGTCCTCGCTCGTGAGGATCATATACAATCTCTATTTATATACTGTTGATCAAGATAAGCACTTTCGTTTCTTATTCTAACGCATAAAGGTTTTTTTTTTGACAAGAATTCTGGCTAGCACTTATCCATTAACTCATCAATTGTAGCTTAACATTTTCACTTACCATAGGGCTCCCATAATCGGTGTGCATTTACTTAGATGATCAATTAAACCCGAACAACTTTTCATCTACCAATTTCATTGTCTTACATTTCAATCTTTTCATTATTGCATTATACCCATATATTTCCTTTTCAAATCAATATCACAGATATGAAATCATTCTTGATTTTGCACTTCATATCTTTTGACTCCAAATCACCAAGCCTTATTTATAACTCTTATCACGGTAATCAATCCCAATTGTAACTTCTCTATATCATAGAACACTTTATTTTCATTCACCTTATACATCGGAAATCTTCCATTATCACATCTCTATATTCCTCTATTTATTCACAACGATAATCTTTATTTCAAACTCACGATCGAGGATATACCCATATCACTCTAATATTATATTTCACAAGATATCCGTCAATACCAGTACACTAAATATTCGTCTATCTGATCGAACCATACACTTTTTCCTATTTTGCGATGTCCATTTCTTCCTTTTATGACATTCTAACACATTATCATTTTTCTCAATTTTTCTAACCGCTTAAATGACTGAGACATACTTATGCATACGACTCATATACGACACTGGGGATCAGTTGTCACTGTCTGCCGTGACATAACTTAAATGCACGTAACTTGATACATTGTTTTTTTTCAGAACGCCCATGTAAGATTGTACTTCTGGGCTCTGATACCACAAATGTAGCTTCCCACTCCCAGGAGACCTGAACCCGACATCAACGGTGATATCCGAGCCCGCGACCATGAGGGTGGTCTCTTAGAAGCGATCAATCTGATTTAAAACTTGGTAATATATAATTTTTTAAACCCATCGAGTGCGCAAATATCAGTAAATAATTTGGGCCCGTTCTAATACGAAATCATTTTCAATCAGAACATTATTTCGGAAATCAAATTACAATACAACATTAATCAATCGGGCACTCAGCAATACCAATACGAATCTTGCGGAAATACAAATTTACATATAATTCAAAAGACACAAATGCAGCGTGAACCGATCCCGACCTTAACTCGACTTGCAATTAGTACTCATACTCCGTGCGTCTAACGGGTACTCTTCGATCCTGAAAATATTTGCAATGTTGGGTGAGTTTGCAAACTCGGTGAGAAACCATCATCGATGGTTCACCCAACTCATGCATATTCAAACAATCACACTAAATCATATATTATCACAATCAAGAATCACATGCACTCCAATTTCGCAATTATCGTGCGATGCGCCTTTCATACAATTCACATTTAAACATTCATATATGCAATATGCATACGTGACTCTTCTCATTTTATTACGGTGTTGTGACCGGCGCCTATCGGTGTTCAATGAATCGACGCGTCTAGGGAGTAGGAGAGCCCTCTGGTATGCACTAACTCCCTCGAGCTCGAGGCTCGATTCAAGATAACATTGTTTCGTGGGCTGAAGCCTCGATACGATGAGCCTGTGGTATCCGAGCATCGCGTGGGAGAGCCTCGGGTATGCACCACCTCGGGGGCAGCGATACCACGGCGATTCGTTGGCTGCTCCGGTCACAATCGCCAATTATCGATCATTTACTATGCATGAATGCACATGTCTCATTTCAATTCTCATTCATTTTCACTATCACCATTTTCATTATGTCTTGGACTTTTAGTCCAACATCTCGATCATATGCAATTCAATTTATTTTCACTGATGCATTCACCATTCAATTCATTAAACATTTCCAATTTAATTCATTCATACATTTGCTCACATTGGCACTTCAATATCACAATCCAATATTTCGAACACCCATGGTCCGAAATCAATCAAAAACAATCACACAAATATCCATCCTTAACTCCTCATGGCATCAGTGCATATAATTAATAAACACATAAGGCTGAGAAACCAACTAGGTTACTCACCTGTTACTTCCGAGCTATTGCCGGGAAGTCTCTGCAACGTCCGTGGAACGACGTTCCAACTGAGCCTCTATAACAATGAAAATAAGTACACATTACTAACTGTATAGTTAGAATGACCAAACAATGCACATGGAATCATTAAAACGTGTATAATGCATGTTCATAGCATTCCCGAACCTAATCCAAAATCTTCCCGTCATAATAATTTCCTCTAAAAATTAGAAAGCTATAGCCACTGACAGCACTCAATTCGGACCTCGATCGGTCTAAAAATAAATAAAACAGTGACCATAGAATAATTACCCGGGTCCACGTCAATTTCTCGGCTAAAAATTCTCAATTTCTCACAAAATGAAATTCAATGCGTTACCAATCCGATGCCTCAAGAATCAGGTCAATCGGACGTCGGACGGAAAAGAAATTGACAAAAGAAACCAAAATTCAAATTAAACGATTTATATCTATATATATACCTAACCCTTATTCCCTTCTTTAATTTCTTGATTTCAAGCCAATTTTCAACACCAATAACTCATTGCACACAATTCAGAAAATTATCAACTATATCTCATTGGAAAGATCATGAAACCCTCTACAATTCTCAAGAAGACCATAAAAATCAATTTCACCCCTAAGGGTGTCAAAAATCCCTTCAAAGCTACTACCTACTCAAATCCCAGTAAAACAGAACAGTACATTACAAATTCCATAACTCTCTGATTCTTCAGCCAAACATTACCACATAAATATGCTCAATAAGTTCACAATGTCCTCTACAACTTTAATGAACAACCTAAAATCAAATTCACTTGATAACTAGGTCAAACAATTCCACAAAGAATCTGTCTACTGAAATCAACCAATCTGGACAGTAATTTTCCAATCAGCATAACTCTTAGCACAAATGTCACAAAATTCACTACCATATATCCATAAAAAGATAAGTTCTTAAACTTCAATTTTCATGAAGAACTCAAAATCCAATTCAATTTCTAACAATTTCAAAACTGTCATGCAAGTTACTTCCATGATCAGCAATTTATAACCTAATGCAGGTTCAATGTTTACAAAATCATAACTCCCAAGTCTGACCTCTAAAAATTACATGCAATATATCACTTTCAAGATAATTCCTTACTATGAAACTTTTCAGAAGATCACTCATACCAATTCAGCTCACATAATTTGCTAAAATTACTTCCAATCCGCAAGCTCACAAATTCAACACTTAGGCTAGGTTTCATCAAAAGGCTCAAAACCAGTCACTAGTAATCAGTTAATATCTCTCAATATACAACTCAGAAATTAGCAAGATCAGTGGAAATGGAAAGCTAACTCAATATGCTACAACTTTTATGAAGACCATTATCCTAAATTCCATCTCAATTTATTTAGAAAAATCAACAAAGTAATCAGGTCATATGTGTGGGTACTGTTCACAGACCCTACAAACAGAAACGTTCCATGCAAAATTTCACCCTTCTAACATTACAATTCAACAACACTTATTTCACACAAATTTGAAGCCAACATCCCAAAGTTTCATTAGGCACAAACCTCACCTCATTTGCTCACTTACACAATTTGTTATGACCAAAACATTGTAATAGGTCAAATTGCATTTTCCAGCTTTTCAACATTAACCTAACTCCTATCATTTCTAACACCAATAACACATCACTAAGCATCCATTTATACCTCTAATTCAACCACAAATTCATCACAACATATACTTATATAATTATTCAAAAGTTGGCAGCACCCACATAACCAATTTCTATAATTTATTTCCATTCATTAAACATCATAAACATCATTAAAACATCTCTTTCACATTCTTTAACTATCATAACCCATTCCCTCACTCAAGCATAGTCTTAAACCCATACAAACCTACCACTTTCATGATCAAATAAATGCATAAATGATCTCCATGAATGATTTTAACTACCATAAGAAATAAATACAAACATAAATTCTCACCTAACAAGTTGCAAACTTGAATTTCCTCAAGTCTTCAAACTCTCCACTTCTACTTCAATCCTCACCCAAAGTTATCATAAGCATCATTAATATTATCATTAACTCAAGGTTTAAGTAGAGTCTTGGCTGTGACTAGTGAAGAAACAAGCAAATAATAAGTGGAACTTATGTGGGAGGAGAAGGCAATAATCGAAGGAAGAGAACACAAATGATGAGAATTGCAAGTTCTGGATGAAGGAGGAGTGGAGTCTTTCCAAATGAGTTTTTAATTATATCCTTGAAGAAATATCGAGAGTCATGGAAGAATAAGACAAAGCTAATAAATGAAAATGGGACACTTGGCACTTAGGGAGAAAAACCATTAAGCTAATTAACATAATTCAATCCCAAACTCTCATAAAAGTTAATCCTATTTTATAAAGAGCATTAATTCCACTTAATGCTAATGGCTCTATAACAATTCTCAAAATAATATCCAAAATGACAGTACCATTTGGTAGCAATTTTATCAAAATTGACCGGTTAAATCACTTGGCGATTTTTCCCATCTGAAATTTCGTGAATTTCCCGAATCAATTTTTTGAAAATTATCTAAATTGCCCAAAATTGTAAAACATATAACAGTCCACTCCCAATAATTGTTCAAACACGAAAATCACATTTTCACAACAAAACACATTTAGGCCATTTACCGCGATTTTGCGGTCAGGGAATTTTCTCCTGATAATTCCGAAAAATTCTCATAAATCCCTAAAATGTAAAACACTCATTTGGCGCACTCAAATAATTTTTCAAATACAATTATCCCATAAATTTCACAAAAGATCTCTATTAAACACTTATGTTTGAAATGTCATGAATGCATGTATACCGTGTGCACATGCAAAACAATCATCGATTATAGAGGCTATATGATGTATGTTCATACCGAGTTCTAATTCAATACTCCTAACCGGTCCCAATTTACTAAATACCCTTCCCATCGGTGATGGGATGTTACAGACGCAATATTAACACTCAATCAACTTCAAGAGATGCCTCCACTTCAAATTATCGACACCAATAAATCCTCCAGGTTTGAATTATCGACACCAAGAATCACACTCTTCCTTCCGTGTGGGCTCCTCTTACGTAAGCCTTTGCAGTATGATCTTAACATTAATTAGATTTATCATTAATTGTTATATGCTAATTATAAATTATTCTTTTGCTATTTTAGGATCCACAAATGTTCTAAAAAACAAGGGGTGTCACGAAAGGACACGGATTAGCAAAAATTAACAAGGCTATAGGTAAAAGATTGGAGATAGAGATCTCCCCTGCTGAAGGACGACCAACCAACTCCGTACAGTCTGCCAAATTATCGAGTGAGATTGGTCCGATATCCCAACTTCTTTGCTGTAAAAACAAAATTTTCAAAATTACTAATGAGGAATTGGACATTGCATTTGATAAGTTAGACGTAAGTATTCTAAACCAATCCAATTTGTAATGTGTTTTCCATCCGGTTAAAGTGTTGACTAATAACTTATAATTTTTGCAACAAAAGTTGGAAGTCAAGGAATGAGGACCCACAACGAAATACATCTTCTTTATTAAGAGGTTTCTTTCATTAAGGTCTAAAGATCAAAGGTATAATTTAAAAGACATTTTACCAAGTACGGAAAGGATGCGAAGCCGCATAATGTGACATTGGCGAGTGGATGGATTTGTGTGAGTATTAGGGAGCAATCACCACAAAGGTTAGTTCTTATTTGATAAAAACTTTATTTCACAACTTCTTTTATTACTAATTATATTTAACTATTTATTCTTTCGATTTATAGATGTTATAATAGATTTTGCTACGTGTATGATTAAGAAAAAAGTCAGAAAGCCAAACTTGCTAGTAGTCAGGTGAAATGTCGACCAAACTTTGGCTCCAAGGCCTTTGTAGCGATACGACATGAGATTGTGAGTTACCATCTTTTAATTATATTTTACTTTGATTGATATTTATAATTTTATGAAAAGCATTACTTGTAATATATTTTTTTACAACAGAGTGACAGGGATGGAGAAGAGTGTGACTGGATGAAGCTATGGTATCACACTCATTATGATGAAAGCAAAGATCAATGGACAACTGCCGAAAGCAAAGCAAAATGGGTGAGTACAACGCTCATTTACACATATTTGTTAAATGACAATGTGTATGTAATTAATTCTTACTTTTTCAGGAATTAATGTGTCATGAAATGACACATTCAATAGAACAAGGTCATCCGATGACAGTAAATGAAGTGTGCGACAAAGTCCTAGGCACGAGATCAGATTACATTGTTGGCATAGGAATTGGGCCTCGACCACAAGGGAATACTTCAACCAGAAAGAGACTTCGAGACGAATTAGAAGAGTCAAAGAGGGCTAATCAGGTATTGCAGTCTCAAGTCGATGAATTGAGTAAACAATTTAAAGAAATGCAGGATCGATTGGAACTTTTTGTTCTACACAGTAATGTTCGCTCGGACTAAACATGTACTCATTTTGATATATTAAACACTTATGACATTTTGTTTATTTTAATTATCGTTTTATGACATATTCGGAATTGCAATTTAATTAATAAATTGTTTGCATGTATTCAAGTCTTGTTATACATGAATAATTATTGATTATATATTCAAAATATTTTGCATTATTAAACAAATTTATTTCTTTACTAATATTTAATAGTTATTAAATGAATATTATTTTATTCAATAGTTAAATTTAAAATAGCAAATAATTAAATAAAATTGTTTCCTAATATTTAAAACATATTTAAATAAAAGCTAATAACAAATCAAATTTATTCAAATTAATTTTTCCCAAAATTTAAAAATTAAATTTGATCAAATTATAAATTATTCCAATATTCATATCAATTAAAACAAATCATGAATTCCTAATTTTATTAAAACATTATTAACAAAATTTACCAAAATTTTTATAAATTAATTATTATTTTATAAAATCTTATAATCCACGACGTCTATTTAATTAGACGTCGCAGAATTTCCATTTTTTGCGACGTCTCAATCACGTCGTTAAAACGCATACAATCCCTGACGTTTTCACCAAACGTCAGGCATTATACGATACTTTTACGACGTCTTTATTAACGTCGCAGAATCACTAAGCCATCTATGACGTCTTCACTCAAACGTCGGAGAAAACCATTGCCTACCCCACTATTTACGACGTCTATTGTGACGTTCTACTAGACGTCGTAGATAGTTTTCTGTGACGTCTTAAGGGATTCTACGACGTCTATTAGACGACGCAAAATGTATGTTTTTGTTATAGTGTCAACTTCTATCATATCTCTATTAAAATAATTAATTATGTTTTTTCTAAAATATTATTTTATATATGTGAGTAACTATAATAAAATTTTAGTTATCACGTTAATTAAATGATTTTATCTCTCACATTTAGTTTTTTTTCTTCCCTGAACACACTATTTAATGGACAGACGTAAACTTTTATTACTTGTTAAATAAAATAGTTTGTTTATCGTTAATTATTTGGTAGAAGGAGATTGTTACAATTTTAAATCTATTAACAAAAAGTACTTGTGTTTGAATAGGTTTTTTAAGAAAATAGGAAGGATAAGTCGTGTTCTCAACATAACATCAGTCGATCAAATGTCTATTGGTCGATTGAAGGGGTGAAATCGATAAATCTATGGTGGCAGTGATCTTTTTAAATCTTTAATGGGTCGACTGAACAATCAATAAAACCCACGAAGTTTTATTTTTAAAAATGAAAACTTCAACAATTTTTAGATGTGTTGGGGATGAGTGAGGAAGATAATTAAATAGAGGGAGATAAAATCACAAGAAAAAGCTATTAATAGGGAGAAATACAATGATTTAGTGAGATTCCTCAGCGAGTTTCAAGAAGTGTTTGAACAATTGCTTTGCTTTAAGAAGGGAGTTTAATATACTTTATATATTTAAGCTAATAGTATATGTCAATTAAAGCCTTTGCAATTGTCCATTATATCAATTATGTGTTTTAGATGTCTCATAATGATTTTGATACCAATTTGCTTTTGTATTTTCACTATTCTCAAAATTTAAGGTATATCTCATAGTTTACAAGTCTTGATTTTTACTTCAAATAGAATTGTGGAAAGTCCACTTCAAGATAATGGAAGGAGTTAGGGTCTTGTCTATTTTTCATTTTAAGAACATTGAAATGTGTTATATATGAGAATATGCATAAATAACTACTTCTAATTCTGTATGTTTACAGGGTTTGCTTTTTAAGTGTCAAGGATGCAAATTTAATCTTTAATATTCTAAACAATATTTCAAGTCTAGACTCCCAAGATCAACTATAACACAATTGATTTAACCTACTCAATTAGGATTCATACTTTAAGAGAGAGAGTGTGTGTGTGTGAGAGAGAGAAATTCTAACCTTTATCCATGTTTAATATGTATCTCCAATGATAATTCTTTAATCATTTTCTGATCGCAGACACCTTCTTTATCAAAGAAGTTTATCCACTCTCTTCCCCTGTTTTCTTCGTTCTTTTAAAATGGTGCAAGAACGTATCTTTTCTTTTAAAATGGTGCAAGAACGTATCTTTTCTTTTGATAACTGTTAACATGAATGAAGGCAGAGGGAAGGTTTCTTTTAATTATAATAAAACCCTAGTGATTCTAATGTTCTCTATAAGCCTAATAACCATTATCGTGGACTCACCTTATATTATAATCAACCCAAGTAATATGAGTCACACCTTTATGTTTATTAAATTAATCTAACAGTGGAGTCACTGAATTTATATTGTGTTTAAGATGTGTAAAGTATGATGATTGATCAAAACCTATCATCCAATATCATAATAGAGTAAACTCTTTTTATTGATTGAGATCTATTAATAATGTTTTAAAAACTAGATCAAACGTTAAACCAATAAGATAAGAGATTTAGAGATTAAAAGGTCCAACATATATTAAATTGCCATAAAATTGATTAAAGAATTTGAAATATAATTAGAGAAGATTTTCCTTATCCATCAAAAATTTGAAATTTAATTAAAAAAGAGTACATTAAATAAAAATTAATTGATTTATTTCAGTTTATAAAAACCTATTAGTTTACAAAATGACCAATTAATTAATAAACTACTTTGTTTTAATAAGAGTTATTAAAGAAAATAAATCCAAAAGTTAGTTAATTCAAGATTTTTATCGTTAAATTGGTCAAATCGATTTTTAATCGTTGACAATATTATCATTGTTAGCTCAAGGTTTATATTTAACGATTTTGAGGATAACGATATAATATTTCAAAATTTAAATTGGATTTATTTCCTTATATAGATAACGATATTTCTTTTTAAAAGGAAATAAAATCATATAAATTTCTTCCTTTCTTGCTGGAACCTTCATAGTAAACTTTTTTTATTAACATATGGGAGGATCTTATCTTTTAGAACAATTAGCTCCAAAAATTTTTGTTCTATCATAGATGACTACTTAAAGAAGAGCAACAACACTTATGAAACAATGAGCATACACTGACTTTCGAAACACTTCAGCATCATCTATATTCTTGAGAGTCATATCATTCTTATTGTGCCTTAGAAAGTGAAATCACTCAATCACGAGAAAAATTGTTATTTGAGAACTTACTTTTTTTTTACATTTTATTTTTCTGTGAGCTTTTAGAAGCTTGTTATACATTTCAAGTGTGGAAGGTTAGAAAACCTTGAAAAATATGTACTTGTGAGCTTGGAGAGGCTCGTCAAATTTAATACACAAATTCTTATAGTGAAATACTCAAATTGAATACCTGAGGATTGGACGTAGGCTTGGGTTATAAGCTGAACCAGTATAAATCGATTGTGTCCTTCTTCTCTCTCTCTTTAACTTTTAAATTTCCACATTATATTCTGTATGTGTTCTTTTTAGCAATAGGCTCCTTCACTTTTATAAGAAACTTCTTTTGTTTTTAACTTATAAGCGGTTCCTTTCAATTTTAACATGTGTCTTTTTCCTTTTAAATTGTTTTAACAGGATTTATCATTCAGCAGGCTCCTTTCGTTTAAACAGGGTCTTATCCTATAAAAGGCTGCTATCGCCTAATAGACTCCTGTTGTTTAAAAGCATTTATCTTCTGACAGGTTTCTACTATTTTTATTCGTTAACTAGGATCCGTTTATCATACGAATTGAAAGAACTTGCGAATTTTTTTTGTCACATACAATTCAACCCCCTCTTGTATGTGTTTGCTTTATTATTTGGTATTAGAGCGAGGTTTCATATTTATTATGTTTTACAGCATGTGATAGATCATGAAAAACTACTTGGGAAACCTTGAAGGACAATCCATCTCAAAGCCTCCTTACTTCAATGGAAACAACTATTCCTATTGAAAAGAGAGAATGACCATCTATCTTCAATTAGTGGATATCAAAATCTAGCAAGCTATCAAAGCTAGAGCCACACCTCTTGCTACTGACAATATAGAAGTGTAGATTGACGTTGATAGAAGAAATGCACAGTTGAATGCCAAAGCAATACATCTTTTAATCTGTGCACTATCTCCAAAAGAGTACGAAAAGATATCCTACTGTTCTACAACAAAAGAAATGTGGGAGAAGCTTCAAGTTACTTTTAAAGGAACGAATGAGGTAAAGAAACATAAAATAATTCTTTTAATGCATCAATACGGGACTATTTGTATGAAACAGGGAGAAATAATAGACAAATTTTTTGGACGTTTCAACGACATCATCACTGCCTAGTAAAACTTGGGCAAGATATATCCAAATGACGAGTTGGTAACGAAAATTCTAAGATCATTATCAAAGGAATGGAGACCTAAAGTGACAAGTCTAGAAACTGCAAAAGATCTCAATACAATCTCACTTGACTGGTTTAGAGGAAATTTAATGATTCATGAAGCCGAGCGTAGACGAGATGAAGGATCCTCATAAAGAAGAGGAATGACACTAAAAGCAATTGACGGATGAAATCCATCAAATGATGATGAAAGTGATACTGAGTTGTAAATAGATGGAGATGACAAATTCAACTTCATGGTTAGAAAATATGCCCGCTTCTACAAAAAAGAAGCCCATAAAGAAAAGAGAAGGAAACAAGAAAACTAGAAACAACAGGATCCTATCAAAAGGAAACAACGATAATAACAATACATAAAATAATCAAATCATATGCTATAATCACAAGAAGTCTGGACACACAAGAGCAGAATGTCCTTTTCTTCAAAAGGATAAGACTGAAAATAGAAAACCTAACAAACATGCTATGACTACGACTTAGTAAGATGAGGATTTTGATAACCTTGAAGAAGAGGAGCCTAAGGAAGTTAGCAACGTTTGCTTTATGGCCGCCAAATCGAGGAGATGATAAGGTATATTATTCTAACTCTAATATTGAAATTGATGAATTGAGAGATGCATATCATGACTTATATGATCAGTACAAAAATTAACAATGCAATATTTCAAACATGTTGAGAAATAAAATAATAATAATGAATCTTTAACGAATAAGATTAAATTATTAGAATCGAAAGCAAAGATTTATTGTCTAAAGTCACTTCTCATGAAAATGATAGTAAACAAACATTTTTGAAAAGAATGCTTGGAACAAAAAATAATTCAGTTGGAAAACTCATTATGTGAAAGTGACTCTACTAAGATAAAACAATTAGAAGAAAATTATTTCTTTAAAACTAAAAAAATATGCTAAGAACTTTTTTCTCTTGAAATAGATCATGCTAATTTTGTTAATGAAGAAACAATCTTAATGTATTATTTGGGAGTGGTAAATGTGTTTTGATAAGGTCGATAGGATATATGAAAATAACAATATCAAGTCACACAAAACTTCTTTGTTAAATCCAGTAGTAGCTATAGCCAAAATAGCAAGAACACAGTAAGTGACAAAAATCATAACAATTATCATTCATTTGTTATGCAAATTAATGTGGTTGACTTGGGTCATATTAGTCACTCTTGTTACTTTTGAAAATGAAAAACTATCTCAAATGTATGTTTGGAGACCAAAGTTTAAACTACTAACGTGAAAATACCCGGAAAGAATTGGATACCTAAAATGAGATAATACACTATGCAAATATGCTTCAAAATGGAGACAAAGGAAAATCAATGGATAGTTGATAGCGGCTATTTGAGACATATGATAGGTGAAATATCTCATTTCAATTATATTGAAAGGAAAGACGGAGGTAATGTTGTCTTTGCTAATAAAAACAAGGCAAAGGTCACTGGAATTGGTAAAATCGGTAATTCTAAATCTACTTTTACTGATAATGTTCTTTTTATTGACGGATTGAAATATAACTTGCTTAGCATAAGTCGTTTATGTGATAAAATTTACAGAGTTACTTTCTATGCATCACATTATGAAAATTGATGATTGTAATAATAATATTGTTTTCGTTATTCCTAAAAATTAGAATATATACTACGCTCAATTGGAAGATATATCTTCTCAAAATGACAAGTGTTTTGTGTCAATAGAAAAGGATTAACTTATCTGGCACCTAAGATTTGGACATGCTAGCATGAGAAATTTATCAAAATTGTCCAAAATGATTTAATAAGAGGATTACCGAATTTGAAATTTGAGAGCAATCAAGTTTGTGAAGTTTGTTTAAAAGGAAAACAAATCATAAGTAACTTCCCTCCTAAAAATATTGTGATTATTAACCAGCCACTTGAATTGTGCATATGGATTTATTTGGTCCTACTAGGACTCAAAGTTTTGGTGGCAAACATTATAATTTTGTTATAGTAGATGATTTTTCTAGATTTAAAAAGGTTTATTTTCTATCAAATAAAGATGGTAATTTGAAGTCTTTGAGAAGTTTTACAGGTCAGTTCAGATTAAAAAAGGGTACCGCATTACATCGATTCAAAGCGAACATGGAGGAGAATTTGAAAACAGGAAATTTGAAGACTTCTGTAACAGAAATGGTATAACTTACAACTTCTCATGCCCAATGACTCCTCAACAAATATATTGAGAGAAAGAACATGACTCTCGCAGATATGGCTAGAAAAATGCTATGTGATAGCAGCCTACCTCATGATTACTAGGTAGAAACTGTGTCAATAGCTTGGTATATACTTAACAAGTGTCTCATAAGACCTATTATGAAAAAGATCCCCTATAAGCTGCGGAAAGGAAGAAAACTAAATGTTGCTTACTTTCAAGCATTTGGTTGCAAGTGTTTCATTCTAAACAATAAAAAAGACAATCTTGGAAAGTTCAATGTGACATTAGATGAAGCTACCTTTTTGGGCTACAGTATCACTAATAAAGGATTTAGAGTATATAATAAAAGAACAAAGAAGATAGAAGGATCGATACATGTGGTATTTGATGAAGCAATACCTTCAACAATAACAACTAACTCAGATGATGAAAAGCATCCATTGGTCCATAAAAATGCATCAAAGAATCAAACTACACCTATAATACCTTCATAATTACAAAATCAAGAAGGCTCATCTGAAGCTAGAACAAAGTAAGCTCCTTCATCTCAGCAGAAGCCTATGCAACAAAAAACACTAAGAGAATGGAGAGGTCTTGATGCACATCAATACATTTTGGGAGATCCTTTTGAAAGTCTAAGAACAAGATCATAGTTCAAGAACAACTTTGTTACTCTCATCTCACAAATAGAACCAAAGGTTGTTGAAGAGGCCTTTACTGACAAAAACTAGGTTTCAGCCATGAAAGACGAACTGAATCAATTTGACAAAAACAAAGTTTGGAATACCTCGTCCTCAAAACAAGTTAATCATTAGGACTTGATGGGTTTTTGAAATAAACTTGACAAAAATGGTAAGGTTGTAAGAAACAATGCTAGTCTTATAGCTCAAGGTTACAATCGAGGAAGGTATTGATTTTTATGAAACTTATGCACCTGTTGCTAGATTGGAATCTATTAGAATCCTACTTGCCTTTGCATGCTATAGAAACTTCAAGTTGTTCCAAATGGATGTTAAAAGTGAATTATTAAATGGTTACAATAATGAAGAATTATTTGTTAAGCAACCTCCAGGATTTGAAGATGAAAATAATCTGAATTAAGTGATGAAGTTAACCAAAGCTCTGTATGGTTTAAAGTAGGCTCCTCAAGCAAGGTATGAGAGGTTAAGCAACATTCTACTTGGGAATAAATTTGAAAAAATAAAGGTCAATAAAACTTTATTTATTAAGATAAAAGAGAATGATTTACTCATAGTGCAAATTTATGTTGATGACATAATATTTGGTGCTACTAATCGATCATTTTGTGAAGAATTCTCAGCAATGTAGGGGGAGTTTCAAATGAGCATGATGGGAGAATTATCATTAGTTCTCATATTACAAATCAGACAAGCAAAAAAAGGAATTTTTGTTAGCCAAGATAAATGTACAAAGGAACTCATCAAGAAATATCATTTTGAGAATGCCAAACCAATGGGTACATCCATATACACTGGAACTAAACTTGATAAAGATAAAGAAGGGAAAGCTACGGATTAGACAAAGTATAAAGGAATGATTGGATCACTACTATATCTTACAAGCTCAAGACTGGACATTATGCTTAGTGTGTGTCTTTGCACACGCTTTCAAGCAAATACAAAAGAAAGTTACCTTCAAGCAGTCAAAAGAATCTTTCGATATCTCTATAGAACTATGGATTTTTTACTATAGTATCCAAAAACTGATTCATTTGACGTAATAGGCTATTGTGATGCAAATTGTGTACGTGACAAAGTCGATAAAAAAAGCACAAATGTTCATTGTCAATTTCTTATAGGATGTTTAATATCTTTGTTCTGCAAAACGCTTTCGATAACTGAAGTGGAATATATAGCAGCTTCTATTTGTTATGCTTAAATCTTATGGATGAAGCAATAACTACATGATTTTTCTCATAATTTTTCTCATATTCCTATATTATGTGATAATACTAGTGTTATAAATGTTGGACCCCGCTGTTGGAGCCCAACGTCGGACATGAGAGCGTGTCGAGAAAACGTACTAATAATACATTTAGAAATAAAGACCCGCGGAAGGTTAAAGGGGCCGACTGGAAAACATACTTGAAATCTGCTTTCATGTGATTTAATAACAAATTTATAATTCATGCTTAACTTCATAATTCATGCTCCAAAAAATGAGTTTCATAAAGTGTTAAGAATATCTCAAACCAAATTACAACTTTGAGTTCAAGAGCTAAAAATCTAAAACACTCTTTAACCAATGATACTTGGAATGTAACTAAAGTCTTGACTTCCAAAAATATAACATTGAAAATAAACAAACATAACAAAATAGAAACGAGAGTGCTGCCGAAACTCGTGACTCACTCGATCTCTTGCTCGTCACCTGTATGAGGGAGATTAAAGGGGGTGAGCTATAAAGCTCATGGGAACATATTTATAATATCGCAATAAGCAAAAGAAATTCAAAAATAACTCATTGCTGTGGTACTTGTTGAAATCATAATCATTGATCATGTCTATGTCATTGTCTTGAAAGATACTTGATTCTTGAAACAATTCATGATGCATGTCACATAATAAATCATAACACATAACATATCATAATGGTTTGGGTGTCTCGGGTTAAATGACGTACTACACATACCATCGAAATGTTGATGTGTAGGCGTAGTTTCATGAGGATCCTGTGGGATAACCACATGCCCTGATCGGGCAGGCGGGAGAAGCCTTTTCGTGAGTCAATGTGCACTTGACTATCGTGAGGACACCATGAACCCACATAAGTATGCTTAATTCATATTCTTGTAAACTTGTTTGCCAAACTGGCACTTGCTTGTAAACTTGTTTGTAAACTTGCTTGTCATGAATTTCGTAATACTTGATTTCATGCACTTGTATTCATGAAAGGAAAGCACTCCTTTGTGAAAATCTTGATAATAATCATAAATGCAAATCCAATGCAGAATATAATCATTCATGGTAGTATGCAATGCGATCGTGGATGATGTAATGTAAATGCATGAGATCTTGCTTGATTGGAACTAAACAATGAGTAACTTATATACTTTATTATAAACATGAACCCACCTGAATTCCTTGCTTGCCTTGCCTAGGAATGAGTTTCCTCTTGAGCCTCTTGATCCTCTTGCCTCTCTTGTTCTCTAAAATAAGAACCAAAATTCCATTCAATAATTCATCTTTGAAACAAAGTTCCATTCTTAACTTCCATCCAAAATTCCATATTCTTAGAAACTAATTCATCACTTCATCACTTCATAAGACTTGTAGATCTATCTCTAGTTCACAACACTTCTAAAATCACCCCAAAGGACTTACAGTAGCAAAGATATGATTAAAACACTAAAATAACCATTACGGAAAAATTGGGCTCGCCATGACGAGGCTCGCTAGTTCTTGACAATGGCAGTGCTTTGCGCCATGGTAGCGGATCTCGCCGCGTTAGGCGTCTTGACCTGGCTAACCAGCGCGTCTTGACCTTTACATGACGTCATGCGACGTCATGGACGAGCTTCGTCTTCCCAACCAGAATCCGCCATTATCAACCTCAAAACCTTCCTTCTACTACTACACACATCGACCCATAAATCAAGTCATATACTATCATTACGAACTTATTCTAACACCAAAACATCAAAACACAACAACCCAAGCAAATCTACAAATCTTCACCATAACCCTAAACCAACGATTTCTACTCATTTCAGCAAAACAAAGGTTCAATCGACTCAAACTAAGATAAAAGAGTTAATCTTACCTTAAGAATGCTTGAAATCGTGGGAAAACCTCTGGAACAAACTTCCTCTTCTTCTCCCTCACTTCTGAGCTCTCTTCGTTCTTCTCCTCTATTTTCTCTTCCTCTTTTCTTCTTTTAATTTCTTAAACCTAAAAACATGGGCAATGACTATTATACCCTCCTACACTTAGCCTAAAACTTCTAAACTCCAATACCTTGACCATTTTGCCCTTAAACATTTTACTCTTCCATAAACATTATTCCATACTAATCTCAAAAATTCAAATTTTCCATAAAATCAAACTATACCATAAATCATAAATCAAAATAATTCATGCTTAATAACTTCAAGAAAACAAAAATTTGGGGTCCAACATTTCTCCCCCTCTTAAAAGAAATTTCGTCCTCGAAATTTACCTGAATCATCGAAAAGACTTGGATACTTCTCTTTCAGTGTCCCATTTCCCATTACTTCGGACCTTTAGTCCGGTATTCAGTCATAAACATTTTCACAATAATTTCATTGAAGCATTTACAAACAGTACACACAATTAACACTTCTATATCACATTCCAATAATTCGGACACCTGTGGTCCGAAATCAATCAAATCAAACACATAAACCCTCC
Source organism: Erythroxylum novogranatense (assembly GCA_029891385.1). Taxonomy (NCBI): domain Eukaryota; kingdom Viridiplantae; phylum Streptophyta; class Magnoliopsida; order Malpighiales; family Erythroxylaceae; genus Erythroxylum; species Erythroxylum novogranatense. The sequence goes on along the minus strand of JAIWQS010000236.1, from coordinate 939,557 downwards.
ATTCTCTCCACATGACATAAGCGTGTAATATTAACACATAAAGGTTGAGGAATCAACTAGGTTACTCACCTGTACTTCCGAGCTAAAATCTGGAAGTCTCAGTGATGTCGATGGACCGACGCTCCAAGTGTGACTCTATAACAGTGACAGTATATAAACATTATTAATTGTTCAATCAGAACTATTTCAGAATGCACATCTAACACTTAGAAGGTGCACAATGCATGTTCATGATATTCCCGACCTTAATCCAATATTTTTCATCATATAATCCATCTAAAAAAATAAAAATCTAATGGCGCTGACGGTGTTGGATCCCGCATTCGGAACCCAACTACGCATACAGATTCCCTCATACGTACGCAAGATTCCTTATAAACTCTTCTTGCTCTGATACCATAAATGTTGGGACCCGATTCGGGAACCGGATCCCAACCGGAAAACAAAGAAACAGAATCGAATGGAAACGGAAATTTCGGATCGAAAACAAAATCACGGAAGCCATAAGCAGCAATTAAGCGAGCAGTTTGAAAGTCGAATTCGGAATCAATTCGTAACAAAACAAATCGAAGTCGTATCGACCCTAACGAATAGATGTCAAAGCGAAAAGAAATCAAGTAGAACAGATCCGACATCCGAGCGCAAAAATCAAAGCAAACAATCGAATGAAACATGGAATCGAAAAGCGATTCGAATTCAGAAATCGAAACGGAAGCATAACAAATGTGCTGAAGCAAAACGAAACGAAGCGGAATCGAGACTTAACAAATGCCCGACATCCATTCAAGAAGGAACACAGGAACACAATCGCGTTGGAAACCCTAAGACGTACCAAAATCCGGTATATTTTTTTTTTCAAACTTTTCATAGTAATCTCACTTTTTCTTATTTTTCAAACATTCTCGAATTTTCATAAATATGAATGCAACATTCAGAAACAAAATTGAAAACACATAACATATCATAATGGTTACGGCTGGGTCCAAGCGAGCGTCTTTGCATGCCTCCCGCATAGTGGTCACATGCGATGTGAATGGAACGGCGTACTACACTTCCCATGATGCGGTTCGATTAGCCGTGAAAGGAGTCCGAAATCAGAGCTCCGTGCCACTAGCGGGTAGCCGGGCGAAGGCTATACAAATAGAGACAGCGCTGACTCACAAGGGACCTACCAAACCCACATAACACATAAGCGGAAAGAGAATTCAAATTGCCCCAAGGCATTTTTCCAAAAATCTTGATTTTCTAATATTCACATAAATGCATTTAACAGCATCAATTAAATCACATATCAAGCAAATTCATAACAAAGTATGCACAATTTCTTTAAATCATATATCAAACTGATTCTATTACAAGGCACATTGTTCAAATTGTTCAGATAATTCAAAAACGTGATTTTCATAGATCTTGTATTTTCTTAAACCTTCCGAAAGCATTTCATTTACTCAGTCAAAACTATATTTCTAAAACATTTTTCTAAACGTTTGTTTCTCAAAATTTGCTTCTTGAATTTTTCAAATCCATATGCTTAGCTTAAAATTCAATAAATAAATATACTATCCACCTCGAATCGATACCAGGAACTTGCTCCAAGCTCTAATTTGATCCTTGCTTCTTTCCTTCTTTCAATTGAAATTGACCTCTTTTCTTCTTCATTTTCGAAAATTCTTGGTTCTGGAAGAAAGTCCTTAAGCTCCTCCATCTATTTCCTCCATGGAAGAAGCACGAAAATCACCTTGGAAGCTCGGAAAAATCAAAAACTTTCTTCTTTCTCTCTTCTTTCTCCATACGAAAGAGCTTCTCATCTTTCTTTTCTTATTTCTTCTTTCTTTTCTAGAATAATCGTGAATCACCCTTTAAAAACGACACTCATCTGGTTTTTTGAAGTGCCAAGTCATTAAAATAACCGAGTGGTCATCTTTTAGTACATTTTTGACCCCTTTAAAGACGATGCTTGCTTTTGAGTCCTTCTTGAAACTTGTAGATCTCTCTTTTATCTTTCCAACGGTACCAAGTTTGTAAAATTCTGAGCTCGGAGTCAAAAGTTATGAGTGTTAGAAGTTTGAAGGTCGGATTGGGTGCTGGCCGACCTCTGTTGGCCGACCGACCTATGATGGCCGATCGACCTCTGTTGGCCGACCGACCTCTAATGGCTGACCGACCTCTGATGGCCGACCGACCTCTATTGGCCTAGCCGACCTCTGTTGGCCGACCGATCTTCGTTCTGGCCGAGCTTTGATTTTTCTGACCGAGCTCTGGCCTCCCTTCACTCTTTTGAACATAACTTCTTCTTCCGACATCCGATCGATATGATTATTTTTGTAAATTAAACTAGAGAGATGAGGCTACAAATGTTATGAAGGAGCCGAGCTATAATGTAGCCTCTAAGACTTCCAAATATAGGTCGGAAGTTCAGTGTAAAGTTCAGTCTCAGCTTTGTAATGGTATGAGCAGTGTTCAGTGTTATAGGTCGCTAGAGCTCGCTAGAGCTCGGATTCAGTTGATTCTTATTGGTAATGAAAATAGAGACATGGGGATACAAATGTTATGAAGGAGCCGAGCTATAATGTAGCCTCTAAGACTTCCAAATATAGGTCGAATTTCGGTGCGATGTTGATCCGGTGTTGTAATGGCTGAGCAGTGTTCAGTATTTTGGAGATATATCGATCGCTAGAGCTCGGATTGAGCTGATTCTTTTTGGAAATTAAACTAGAGATATGGAGCTACAAATGTTATGAAGGAGCCGATCGACAATGTAGCCTTTAAGACTTTCAAATATGGGTCGGAAGTCAGGTGTAATGCTTAGCCTCGAGTCTGAAGAACAGACTTCAGTATTTTTGAGATATCTTGAGCTATAGAGCTCCGATTGACTTGATTCTTGAAGCGATGGATTCGTAAGACATAGAGGGACATTTTATAGAAGAAAGTTTTGTTAGAGTACTTCATGTACCTGATCGAAATAATCAGACAAGATGTCAATTTTAAAGACTAATGAAGGGGAAATTTTGGAAGGTTACTCAAAGGATTGAGTTTATAGGCTTAAATGGAGGGGCTTATGGGTCATTCCCCATTCATTAAATGACATGGAACTATAAAAAGGATTGGGCTGTTGTTTTATTAAGAGAGGCACGGCACTTGAACAAAAGGAAAGAAAAATAAGAGGAGAGAAGAGAGAAAGCTTGTTTCGGTGGAGAAGAACCGAAGAGAAGAAGAAGAGAGCTTCAAAGGTTCAGTTTTCTCCAAGTTTCTTAAGGGGTTTTTAGTGCTTCTCAAAGGGAAAGGTGAAGAAGAAAATGAAAGCTTCTTATGGAGCCCAAAAATCCGAAAATGGTGGAGAGAGAGAGGTAAGTTCAAAATTTTCAAGTTGAGATTTGATGAGTTTTCTTGGTTTAGAATTGTGGAAATTGGTATGGGTTTGTGGAGTATGAAGTTAATTTTGTTGATTGCTAAGTATTATGGGTTTAATTTTGGATGGAAATTAATTAGGGTTTATGCCCAATTTTGTAAATTGGGGATTTTGGAAATTTGCGATTTAGATGGCTTGGTTACATGTGGAATTAGTGTGTTCTAAGTTCAATTTGAGGATTATGTTATTTATGAGATTGAATTTGTGGGAAATTGGAGTAGGGAATTTTTCTATTGGAAGGAAGAAAGACGCAATGGTCAAATTGAAGTTAAGGACAACTTTCTAGCATCGAATCGAGGTGGGTACCTATTTATAATAGAATTTATAAGCCACTACTGCTTCCTTTAAATAAATGAATTTTCTGATTTCAATTGCATCATAAGTGTTGCATCATTGTGTGAATGATTTGAAAAATCATCATTGACTCCATACATGAGCTTTTGATGAATTGCAAAATACACTTGTGTTATGCCTCGAAAGATTCCATGGCATTTCGTATATTCGAAAGAAAGAGCATTCAATAAATGATATTGAGCTTGAATATGATAAAAGTTTGAAAAATTATGATTTCCGACTAGTTTTAAGAGCTTTTATAAAATATGGTTTTATGTAAAAGTTTGAAAACTTGTGATTTCGCATAAATTCGAAGTGTATAGAAAATATTGTTTATGAAAATATTTGAAAGTTTGAGTCTAAAATGCTTTGAAATTGTCTAGAAAATGGTTTATGCAAATGTTTGAAAATTTATGATTTCGAATACTTTGAAATTAGTTAGAAAATGTTGTTTATAAAAGTGGTTGGAAGATTTCGATTTCGAATGTCTAATGTTTATAAAAGTATTTGAAAATTATGATTTCCAAACTTGTTTATAAAATGTTTGACAAAGTGTGATTTAAAATGCATTTGAAATTGTTTAGAAAATAAGGTTTATTTAAATGTTGAAAAGTACAATTTTTGAAAGGTGTTTGAAATGGTTTTAGAAGCTGTTTTAAGAATTTATACAAGTTTTAAATGTTTGATAAATTAAGAAAATTTCGAAGTTTGAAAAATGACACAAAGGCCCAATTTCTTGTCTTGAATGATTTGGGAGATTGATTGAAAAATTGAGAAAGTATTGAATTTTATTGTTCGAATTTTTTGAAAAAGAACTACGAGTTTTAAAATGAATTGAGAAATGAAGAAAGATTTTGAAATTTATTTAGTGATTTAGATTTAAGAAATTTAAGTAAATTGTTAAATTCATTATTTTAAATAATTTGATAAGTTATGAAAATATTTTGGAATGTTTTAAGAAAATACAAGATTTATAAAATAATAATAATAATAAAGTAAAATAAAATTGTATAATGTGCTTTGTGAACTTGCATCGTTGATTTATGTCTTAAAGAAATCACTTGCATTCATTGTTCGATGTTGATCCATCGTGATTACATTGTTGAATTGAGATTGAATATGTTTATTGATGTGATAATGTTATGCCATTGGAGTGTGCCATGGCATTGTGATTTGAATGGAAGAAGAAAGAAAATGGAAGCATATCATTTTGATAAATGATCTTGAGCATTGCTTATATGCTTTTGTGTGGGCGAGAGAGTTAGGGATGGATAGTCACGTGCTGCGTCGGCGTATGGAAAATTATAGCCTTCTCCCGCTGCGGCTTGAGGCCACGAGATCCGAGAAATAGGACTCGAATAGATTACGGTATAAACTTGGTTTATCCGTCGTGTTCTGAAACTCTTGAGCCATGTGTTGTTGTGCATTGCTTATGTGATTGTCATTGCATCTATGAATCGTCAAGTTGATGCATTCATGTTTTATAAACTTATGGGTTTATGGTGAAAGCCTAAAATCATATATTTTGTAAATTGCGATTTTGAATACGAAGAGAAAGAACTTTTGGAAAATGTGCTTTACGGTTTCAAAGAAATGTTTTTAAGACCGAAAAGAAAAAGAATTTCAAGGGTTTTGCTTATATTTTGTTATAAATTGTTACCCACGAAGTAGAAGCTCACCCCTTCATTCCATCCACGGTGATGAAAAGAAGATCGGGTGAAAGAAAATGAAGATTTCTATTTGCATGTGTTTATAATGTATTATTGGTAAGTTAAATGGTTCTTTGAAGTCTAGAATTTGTTGTGTATTGCGTACTTTGGATTTTTGGTGTTGATATTGTATATGGCCTGAATTGCCACGAGTGTATGAAGAGTAGTCATTCCGGGACATATGTGATTTATGAAATTGTGTATATAATGAGTATCTGTGTATGGACTTACGGAATTATGTATTGATTTAAGTTATGTATGGGATGTGTATATGATTATGAGTATGATAAGGTATTGTGGTTTGAGATGCGGATAAGGATATTGAGTTATGGTATTGCACATGGATAGATGCGATTGTATGTGAATGTATTTTGGATTGAGTTTGGTTATGAAAGAAATGAAAAGGAAAGGAATAAGAAAGAAAGAAAAGAAAAAGAAAAAAAATTTTATACCGGATTTAGAATGTCTTAAGGTTTCCAACGTGACAGTGATTTTTAAGATTTTGTTCGAGGATGTCAGTACTTGTGTTTCAGTTCGAATGCTTCAATTCGATTTGTGATTCGTGATCATTTGTTTGGTTTGTCTCGAGCCAATTCGACTTGACTTTGTTTGTATGCTTCGCTTCCAAGTTGACTTTCGATTCGTTAATGATTTGTTTCGCTTTGTGATCAATCGTTTATTCGTTCCGCCTCTTTGTGATTCGTTCCATCTTTCGTTTTCGGGTTGGGGCGCCGGTCTCCGGATCGGGTCCCAACATTATTGCTACATCTCTCTTTATTTTCGTCAAACAATCCACGATAGGGTATTCACATTGATAGGACATTCGGGAGCACATCACCCAAAACACGGTAAAATCATTAATACAAATACTGTATCTCTCTATTTATCCATCCATTTACCATTTCCGTTTCCTATACCTATATTCAACCAATCCGAATTTTCCGATGCCTTTAGCGATAAAAATTTCGATCTTTCTTTTCTCCTAAAATCCTTTATACTTATTTACGTATTCACATAACCATTTTGGTCCCTACTAAATGCGCTCATGAGTCCACTTGATTCATCATACACTTTCATCTCACCATTTCTATCTCTTTCTAACCTTAGAATCACTTCGCTTTTTTTTGTTTAAGCGAGACCATTACGGTACAATATTGATCTCATTATAATCTAGCTATCATCCTCATCTATGATATCCACTAACACAAATGTAGTGAATCCTATTTACCTGATCGAACCATATTGTAACATCCCGTTACTGTCATTAAGGGTATAATGGTAATTTTGGGACGGACTGATAGGATTTCACTACATACACCGACCGAAAGCATGCTCTGGCCTCTAATCATAGAGGCTGGTCTACCGCATATGCATATATTCATAGGTACATGCATTCATGATTTTTCTGTATTTAATTGTAAATTAGAATTGTTGGCCAAACCGGATTATGGGGGTGATTGAGAAATTAGAGTAATTGAGTGTAATTGACTGATTTAATCTGTTTATGAGTGATTGGTAATTTATAGAGGCTTATAGGAAATTTTCATGAAATTCGGGAGAAAATGCCTGGACCGAAAATTTTTGGGTGACTGACCGATTGACTGTATAGTACTGAAAGAACTGTCCGATGGCGATGAAAAAAAATTAGAATTTGACTGATAGGAAATAAATATGTTGAGCCATTAAAATTTTGAGACTGAAATTTAGACTGATATGGAGACCCAGGTCTATAAATAGCTAGGGTTGAGATTTTGGGGGAAAAGGGTTCAAACATTTCATCGTTTCTCTTCTCCTTCCCCTTGATTGATCCCTCCCATTAGTAAGTCTTGCTATTTCTCCTTTGGTTTTCCCTTCTATTGTGCTTAGCCAACTGATTTATTGTTATTGATGAAGGATTGAGAGATTTGGAGAGTATTAATCGGTGATTTGAGGGAGTTAGGGTTCTGGCGATTTTGAGATTTGGGATTTATAAATCGATTGGTAAGTTTTGTTGGCTTTAATGTTGTTATTACTGGTCATTTAGTATTTATGGCATTTATTGGGTTTGTTTGAGTAGATAGAGTGTTTAATGGAGGTTGGTATGTGTATTAATGGCGGAAATCGATCGGAGAAGACGACTGGTCTTCGCATGCGTCATGACGAACATCGAAGCATTAGGGCTTCGTCATGACGAATAAAATTGAATTAAGTTAAATGTATTGGTCACGGCGTTATGCAGCGAGCGTCATGACGAGCAAGGAAAAAACCACGTCATGACGAACCTATAGCTAACGTCGCGGCCGAGCAGGAGACGCGCCCGCATGAAGCGTGCCTCTTCGTCATGGCGAAACTATTTCATTGGCTTAAATTATGGTTTATTGGGCATATCTTTTGGTGTAGACCTCCAATTGAGGTAATTCCAGTTTATTATGAAATAGGAAAAGAGGTCTGGCGAGAATAATTATGGGAACTAGATTTGATTTAAATGGTATTGAATTATAGAGATTAAGGTCGATTGTGATTCGTAGTGTGACATAAGTGTCAAATTGAGACTATCGAGTTTTAATTGGAGATTGCAATAGAGGTTTTGACCCGATGGATAGGAAATTGTTATAGGAAGTATGAATATAGGAGATTGGGTGAACCATAGAATTTGGATCGGTTTGTCAAGAAATTGAGTCGAAAATGGAATTGGGCTAAAGGTATCGAAATTGGGATTTAGCTTGGAAATCGTGAACATGCATTGTACATCATTTCACCGAGACATATGCATTATTATCTTGATTAATTGGGCGATTAGTAATGGGTATGTATTTAAGCATTATAGGCGTCGTTGGATCGTCGTTCCACGGACTTTCTTTGGGACTTCGAGGCGTGCTCGGAAGTAACGGTGAGTAACCTATTTGGTTCCTCAATTCTTGATTGTCTAAGTGCTCTCTGTATGAATTCTTGTATGATTCTTTGAAATGAATGTGATTGAATTGTATGCTTTTCTTGTCTTGAGCAGGATTGTTACATCCACTGGAAATTGTATGACTATTGAAATATACATGATCAAGCTGTATGCTCTCCTTTGTATTGGACTAGGCCATTGAAATGTATGAGAGTGAGCTATTATTCTTGGAACATATGTGACCGATTCACATCGATTCTTGTAGTGGATTGGATTCTTGGTGATCTTGAGAGCTATGTCTTGGGCTTTTAGCCATTCTTGAACTCTTGAATCTTGAGTTCTTGAACCTTTGAATTCTTGAACACCGAATTCTTGAAAGCCTTTGCATTTGCATGCATAAATCGTGATCGATAATAGAATGTGTCCCAGTTGCTAAAATCACCGAAAAGAGCTTGAGCTCGAACCTTTGTCTTGCATATGGCAGGATTTATCCTTGACGCGTCCTTCTTTGAATCTTGGTGAGCACTTGGGCACGACCTTTGAATAAGCGGAAAAGAGTCTCATGCATTACATACATTTGGTAGATGAATTGTGACATTGGTGATTACGTGATGACATGATTGGTATGTAGACCGTGATGTGATATTGTAAAGTGTTACATCTCTTGTAAGTGGTTATCACTTGTGAATTGTATCTTGTAAATTGTCTATCATTGTAACTGTTGTATAATCTTGTAAAATGATATACGATCGTAAAGCTGGTATAGACTACATAAATTGTATATAATCTTTATTAATTGGTATTCTTGAATTGTGTTGTCTGTGATGCAGCAATGCATAATTGAGTGAACCATCGATGATGGTTTCTCCGAGTTATAAACTCACCCAAAATTGCATCATATTTTTGGGATGATTGAGTAGACTCCTCGCTCGAAGATATTCTTTTCTTGTCGTGCGAAATTCTTTGGCGAGATGATGGCACAATTCGGTCCAATTTGGGTTAGCGTTTGAGGATGACTAGGATAGATGCTTGTATCGGTTTCCTTTTGGTTTTGTTTAGGGGTGATAGACTCGTCTATTCGACCTTTGGAAGATTGTATTAAGGCGATATTTTGGATTTTGATTTCTTGATTCTTGTTATATTGTGATTTAAATTCTTCGCGATGCCATGTGGATATTAGTGGGCGTTTACGGTAGTGCACCTTTATCGTGGGATACGTGTGGGCATCCGATGTGTACCTACGGTGAGGCGCTTCATATACTTTTTACTTAGTTCCAATTATCCTATTTCATTGAATATCTGATCACAACTCTAATTCCCTAATCATCTCGAACTTTTACTCACACATAGGCATGCTTTAACGATGTGTTTCTCGTATTCACGATGGATCTCTCATGTTGTAGAAATGTTCGTTTTCTTTATTTAATATTGCCACTTTAAATTCCCGATTCCTTTTGATATCGTTTCTTTCCTCGATTAACTAACCCATGCCAACCTAGTTATCTTGATACCAAATTCGAGGGTTTATAATCACGATATAACATACATCTCATTATTCATTTTCCTTTTCCCTTCCTAATTACCCGTATACTTTCTGGTTTCACATTCTAATATAGTCTCATTTTTTCTTACTTAGTCACTTAACACGATATACACATAGGATTTATTCTTGTGCGACTCGACTAGGGATCGATTGCCACGATGCGCAGCGACTCACTTGCATGCAACTTAACCTATGTCTCGGTGATGCCCAGATACATTCGTATTCTTGGGCTCGATACCACCTAAATGTAACACCCCACTCCATGAACCAACGACATTGATGGTGATATCCGAGTTCGTGCTTACGAGGATGGCGTGCCACATCACTCGGTCAAAACTCATTATAAATTTTTTAACGCATACACACACATACACATTATAACATCTGCGGAAAATAGTTATAACCAATTCATGGCCTTGGGGCCCTTTTCATAAATACAATTAATTCGGTCTGTTGACTTTACAAACCGACTTAATCAATATCTGAATATCGTAAAATAAAATACACTAATCTGGGCATAAGCGATCCCGAACTCATCCTTCACTTATCTCGGTAGACATCGCCCGTGTCAACCGGGGTATTCTTGAACACCTGAAAATAGATGCAATTTTTGGGTGAGTTTTGCGAACTCAGTGAGAAATCATCATTGATGGTTCACTCAACTCATGCATATTCACACAATTCACGACATATCACAAATTTATCCCTTTCAGAAATATCACATGCACTGGCATTTCACAATTATAGGCATTTTGCTTTTAACACCATTCACATTTAATCATTCATATATGCAATGCACATGTGACACTTTCCATTTCCATTTTTATTGTTGTGATCGTGCGCCTGAACTGTTCCAGTGACGGGCACATTGCGTTGAGCCTGTGGCTCTGAATACGTTGGGCGTGATATGCCACGATCTGATGAGCCGATGGCTCTATGTCGTTGGGCTTGAAGCCACGATGCGTTGAGTTTAAAGCTACGAAATCGTTGGCTGCTCCGGTCACAAATGTCATTATCTGCTCATGCCTTTATGCATGAATGCACAAGTCCCAATTACATTTCTGATCGGTTTACATTTCGGTGTCCCATTTCCCATTACTTGGACCTTTAGTCGGTATTGATCATAAACATTTTCCTGATAATTTCATTGAAGCATTTACAAGCGGACACACAAATAGCACTTCTATATCACATTCCAATAATTGGACACCTATGGTCCGAAATCAATCAAATCAAACACATAAACCCTCCATTATCTCCACATGGCATAGCGTGTAATATTAACACATAAAGGTTGAGGAACCAACTAGGTTACTCACTGCATTCGAACTAAAATCTGAAAGTCTCGGTGATGTCGATGGACCGGCGCTCCAAGTGTGACTCTATAACGATGACAGTATATAAACATTATCAATTGTTCAATCGAACTATTTGGAATGCACATGTAACACTTAGAAGGTGCCTGATGCATGTTAATGATATTCCGGCCTTAATCAATATTTTCCATCATATAATCCGTCTAAAAAATAGAAATCTAATGGCGGACGGCGCTCAATTTGGACCTCTATAGGTCCCCAATTAAATAAAGCAGTGATTAAATACCCATTTCTGGACACTCATCAATTTCCTTCCAAAATTCCCAATTTCTCATGAAATAAAATTCAATGTCTCACGAATCCGATGCTTGAGAATCGAGTCAATCGGATGTCGGACGGAAAAGTTATGAGCAAAGAAGGAAAAATATGATCTAGTCGACTTGCTTAAGAATCCTAGTCAACTTATGCTCTTGTGTATGTACAAGTGGAAACTTATATGGGTCTGAAGTCGACTTATGCTATACAATAGCATATCTGAAACAACGTCCTCCGACATCCCAACTTACACAGGGCATAACTCCCTACTTCGGACTCCAAATTGGACAAACTTGGTATCTATTTTATAGAGAAAAGAGAGCTCTACAAATTTCATGAAGGACACAAAAGTCAATTTCACCTCTAAGGGCGTCAAAAATGCAATCAAAGTTATTGCCCTCACAATGCCCCTCAAAACAGTGCAACATCTGTCAAAACAGTGCAACAGATTATAAAATCCGTAACGTTCCAGTTACTTAGTCAAAAATTACACAATAAATATGCTCAGAAATATCCCAATGTTATCAACAACTTTCATGAACAACCAAAAATCAAATTCAATTGTTAACTAGGTCAAATAATTCAATCAATGATGCTGCCCCAGAAATCACCCAATCTGGACAGTAATGTTCTATCAAGCATAACTCCCTGTACACAAGTCAAAAAAATCACTACCTTATATCATTGGAAAGATAAAACCACATACTTCAAGTTTCATGAAGAGCTTAAGAGCCAATTCTATTTCTAACCAATTCAAAACTGTTATACAAATTTCTGCTGATCAGGGAAGTTAATAACCTAATGCAGGTTCAGTGTTTGAAAATTCATAACTCCCAAATCTAATCTCCAAAAATTACATGCTATATACTATTTTCAATATAAATGTGTCCTCTACAACTCTTCAGAAGATCACTCAAGCTAATTCAATTCACAGAAATTGCTAAAATTGCTTCCAATCAGAATACTCGCAAATCTGACACTTAGGGTAAGTTTCCCCACCATGTCCAAAATCAATCAATAGTTAACAGTTCATAACTCCCAACGTACATATCGAAAAATTGCAAAATCAGTGGAAATGGAAAGCTAATAATATAGGCTTCAACGTTCATGAAGACCATTTTCCCTAACTCCCTCTCAATTAATTTAGAAAAATCATCAAAACTAGTAGATCATTGGTTCGGTTACTGTTCACAGTAACCTTAACAGTAACTTTCCATGCCAAATTTCAACCTCTTAATGCTAAAATTAGACAACACCTATTTCACACAAAATTGTAGCCAACAAGCCAAAGTTTAATTGGGCACAAACCTTGGCTCATTTGCATAACCACACAATGAGTTATGCTCAAAACAGTACAGTACGTCAAAAATCCATTTTCCAGCTTTCATCTCCAATCAATTCCTAACACTTCCAATACCAATTCCACATGCATAGGCATCCTAATAACACAAGAATTGAGCCAATAGGTCATCAAGACCTTCATGTCAATATATATCCATAAATTTCAGTACCTATTTTCAATCATTTTCTTATAAATTCATGCATTAAAACCATAAGTAAAACATTAACATAACCATCATCTTACCTAAAGCTTCCAACTCCACCTCTTTAAGCCTTTAATTTTTCCAACTACCTTACTTCTTTACTTCTTTTCCATCCTATGCATGGTGATCTTCAAGGTAAGAAGGTAGCAAGATGCATGAAAGTGAGCTCTTGAGTTTGGAGGAAGATAACACTTAAAGAAGGAGAAACCAATGGAGAAAAGAAAACAAAGGAAGAAGATGAAGAGAATTTCGGTTGGCTAAGGAAAAATAGGAGGAAAGTCATCTTTCATGAGTTTTAAATAAGAAGAATCGAGAATCACAAGTCTTTAATGTGTTGATGAAGTGTCATCAAGACACTTGTCATAAAAATGGGAAAAAAGACAAAATAGAAATAAAACAAAATGATGGATAGGATTTAGAAATCCTACTACGATTTGACTCATTCTAGTCCAATGACCCTAATTTCAATTCCAAAATAATATACCCAATATGACAGTGCCATTGGGTAGCAATTTTCGCTACCGAAAATCGACAGGTTCACCACTTGACGATTTTTTTCCGGTCCGGGAATTTTCTCCGGAAAATTCCAAAAAAATTTCTGAAAATCCTTAAAATATAAAGCACTCCTTTGGCTCACTCGAATAATTTTCAAACCCAATAACCACGTTAATCACAATAGAATTACATTAGCACAGCACCGAGAATATCATGTATGCGTATACGGTTATTTCATGTGCAGATGATCTTGTGTACCAATCCTATTATCATGAACAGATCTAAATCAATCAATACATCTCATCCTATGCCAAATTTACTATTTTACCCTTCCCATCGGGGTGGGATGTTACAAGCTGCTTCAACTTTCCTCGGATCAACATGCACACCATCTTGCGAAATCACATGTCGAAGGAAGGTCACCTCGTGAAGCCAAAACTCACACTTCTGAACTTGGCATAAAGCTCTCTCTCCTAAGAGTCTGCGATACAATCTGAGATGCTCCTCATGCTCTTCTTCACTCTTGAATACACCGAATGTCATCTATAAACACTATGACAAAGCCGATCCGAAACTCCACAAGACCACTGCTCATAAGATCCATGAAAGCGGTGGAGCATTGGTCGTCGAAGGCATAACCAAAACTCATAGTGCCCATAACGAGTCACGAATCTTGTCTTGCTCACATCGGACTCCTTGATTGGAGTTGATGATAGCGACTGAGATCAATCTTGGAAAACCCGCGCTCCTACGGTGATCAAACAAATCATCTATCCTTGCAGCGGATACTTGTTCTTAATTGTCACCTTATTAAGTCTTCGATAATCAATGCACATCCGCCATGTTCCATCCTTTTTCTTAACAACAGAATCGGTGCTCCCAAGGAGACGAACTAGGCTGACATACCCTTCTCTAACAGTTCCTCAAGCTGCTCCTTAAGCTCCCCAACTCACCGGAGCCATCCTGTAAGCGGGATAGAAATAAGCGCTGTTCAGGAATCAAGGCAATGGCAAACTCAATTTCCCTCACCAAATGACAAACACAGTAACTCATCAGGAACACATCTGGAAACTCCTCACAATCGGAAATCCTCTAACTTCCCTTCATGCACATCGGCATCTACAACATGCGCCAAGAAAGCTTCACATCCTCGACCCATCATCCTTTCACCAACATAGCTGAAATCAATCTTAGTGATGGTGTCTTCCTATCTCCACAAGATCACCTTCTCACCATTGCCCGGATCAAACTCTACCTCTTTCAGACCACAATCTAGCTTGGCGGATACTTCTCCATAGTATCCATCCCCAAAATAACATCTAATCCTCTAAGGTCTAGCGGTAGTAAGTCCACTACCAATCTAGCACCATCTATAAAACTCACACCGCTCATACACTGATCGATCACCACATTCCTCTCCGGAGGAGTACTAACAATCAAGGTCTATCGAAAGGCAGAACTCACACCATGCAATGCTATGCTAGCGAAACAAAAGAGTCGTGGAACGGAATCAATCAACACAAATCTTCTTGAATCAAATAAGCGAGCCATACAGTGACAACCTCGGGTGCAGTGCAGCTTCCTCCACAGTCATGGCAAACACTCTTGCCGACGCTTGACCCTTGGCCTTCTGGAAGAACAGTCTTCCTCGCGGTCCCAGGCGCCTACCTCGATGGCTGATGCAGGTTCCCACTGTCTCCTGCGCCTAGGGCTCAAACTGTGACCCCTCTGGTCTCGGTGCTGTGGACAATGCTTGGCTATATGTCCCTTCTCTCCGCATCTCAAACAAACTCAAGTGATCTCGAGGCACTCTCACGATGGTGCTTCCCTGCTGGTCACATAAGGGATAAGTGAACCCTCCTTCCATTCTACTGTGCCTCCCACATTAGAGGCTTGCCTGAAAGCAGCTCTCACACCTTGTTCTGGTAGCCCCACTGCTACCCACTTCACTCGATCGTGGCGCTCCTCATGCTCCTCTCGAGCAATGGAGCACTAGCACCCTTCTGAAAGTCTGCTCCTGTTCTTCCTCTTCTTGTTAGCTTCATTCTGATATTCTCAGTTTCTCGGCTGGAGGCGGCATCCACTAACTTCTTTGGTAGTCACAGAAATTGTGAATCGGGACTTTCTCCTTGATCCCCAGTGAAGACCTCCCTCGAACTTGCGGCACTTGTCTTCCTCTGTTGCCTGATGTTAGGCTGCATATCGTGAAAGTCATGTGAACTTCACTCATACTGCTCACACTCATTTCCTTTGCATAAGATTCAGAAATTCTCTGGCCTTCTCTTGCACATACACCCGGAGAGGTACTTCTTTACTGAACACTTCTACAAAGTCCCTCCATGTAAACACCGAAGAAACAACTTTGTTGTGAGGCACAGAGACTCCACCAACGCAGATCGTCGCCTACTGACAAACCGATTGCATAATCCGACTTGTCCTCATCCGAGCATCTCATCTGAACTAGAACCCTCTCGGTCCTCTTCAACCAGGGCTTGACCTCTTACGGATTAGTAGTCCCACTTTGAAATCCACACCCCGAACTTCCGGAGCTTGTCATCATGTCCACTCCTCTCTCTGGAGCTTGCATCGGCATCTGAGATCCACGTCTATGGCATCGTGAAAGCTCGAGCAAAGACTTGAAAGAAACTCGGATCCATGTGAGTTCCCTGAGGCATAGGAGGAGGCGGTGGAGGCACTTCTTGTTGCAAACTAGGTGCCTCTGAAATCGGAACAGAATGTGTCCCGACATCCTGAGGAATATAGGATTCATTCGTACTCCCCTGACGAGAATGAGATCGATTCATAGCTCCCCGAGTTCTCCTTCGAGGTGGCATGTTCACTCCTTGAATAGAAAACCATTGAAAACTTTAGTTCAAGTAAGACACTTTTCAAAATATGCAAAAACAGTTCCAATCATGTAAAACAATGCAGTTATTTCTTGAAAGTGATGTCATGCAGCCCTAGATCAAAAACCTAGGCGCTCTGATACCAAACATATTGGACCCCGCTGCCGGAGCCCAACGTCGGACATGAGAACGTGTCGGGAAAACGTACTAATAATACATTTAGAAACCTGCTTTCATGTGATTTAATAACAAATTTATAATTCATGCTTAACTTCATAATTCATGCTCCAAAAGATGAGTTTCATAAAGCGTTAAGAATATCTCAAACCAAATTACAACTTTGAGTTCAAGAGCCAAAAATCTAAAACACTCTTGAACCAATGACACTTGAATGTAACTAAAGTCTTGACTTCCAAAAATATAACATTGAAAATAAACAAACATAACAAAATAGAAGCAGGAGTCTTTGAGAACTCGTGACTCACTCGATCTCTTGCTCGTCACACCGTATGGGGAGATTAAAGGTGGTGAGCTATAAAGCTCGTGGGAACATATTTATAATATCGCAATAAGCAAAAAAATTCAAAATAACTCATTCTTAGTGGTACTTGTTGAAATCATAATCATTGATCATGTATATGTCATTGTCTTGAAAGATACTTGATTCTTGAAACAATTCATGATGCATGTCATATAATAAATCATAACACATAACATATCATAATGGTTTGGGTGTCCGGGTTAAATGACGTACTACACATGCCATCGAAATGTTGATGTATAGGCGTAGTTTCATGAGGATCCCTGGGATAACCACATGCCCAGATCAGGCGAGGCGGGAGAAGCCTTTTGTGAGTCAATGTGCACTTGACTATCGTGAGGACACACCGCAAGCCCACATAAGTATGCTTAATTCATATTCTTGTAAACTTGTTTGCCAAACCGCACTTGTTTGTAAACTTGTTTGTAAACTTGCTTGTCATGAATTTAATAATACTTGATTTCATGCACTTGTATTCATGAAAGGAAAGCACTCCTTTGTGAAAATCTTGATAATAATCATGAATGCAAATCACAATGCAAAATATAATCATTCATGGTAGTATGCAATGCGATCGTGGATGATGTAATGTAAATGCATGAGATCTTGCTTGATTGGAACTAAACAATGAGTAACTTATATACTTTATTATAAACATGAACCCACCTAAATTCCTTGCTTGCCTTGCCTAGGAATGAGTTTCCTCTTGAGCCTCTTGATCCTCTTGCCTCTCTTGTTCTCTAAAATAAGAACCAAAATTCCATTCAATAATTCATGCTGAAACAAAGTTCCATTCTTAACTTCCATCCAAAATTCCATATTCTTAGAAACTAATTCATCACTTCATCACTTCATAAGACTTGTAGATCTATCTCTAGTTCTGGCGCTTCTAAAATTACCCCAAAAGGACTTCTATAGCAAAAGATATGATTAAAACACTAAAAATAACCATTCTGGAAAAATTGGGCTCGTCATGACGAGAGGCCGTGCTTCAGCATGACTCGAGGTCTTACTGCGTCATGGCGTCTTGACCTCACTTGTCATGACGTATGGACGGAGCTCGTCTTCCCAACCCAAAATCCGCCATTATCAACCTCAAAACCTTCCTTCTTCTACTACAACACATCCAACCCATAAATCAAGTCATATACTATCATTACGAACTTATTCTAACACCAAAAACATCAAAAACACAACAACCCAAGCAAATCTACAAATCTTCACCATAACCCTAAACCAACGATGTCTACTCATTTCCAGCAAAACAAAGGTTCAATCCAACTCAAACTAAGATAAAAGTTAATCTTACCTTAAGAATGCTTGAAATCTGTCGGAAAACCTCCTGAAACAAACTTCCTCTTCTTCTCCCTCACCGCCGACTCTCTTCGTTCTTCTCCTCTATTTTTCTCTTCCTCTTTTCTTCTTTCTTTCTTTTCTTCTTTTAATTTCTTAAACCTAAAAACATGGGCAATGACTATTATACCCTCCTACACTTAGCCTAAAACTTCTAAACTCCAATACCTTGACCATTTTGCCCTTAAACATTTTACTCTTCCATAAACATTATTCCATACTAATCTCAAAAATTCAAATTTTCCATAATATTTTCCATAAAATCAAACTATACCATAAATCATAAATCAAAATAATTCATGCTTAATAACTTCAAGAAAACAAAAATTTGGGGTCCAACAATAAATCTTTCCAAAAATCCTGTCCATCATTCTAGGACTAAGCATATAGAAATCAAACATCATTTTCTTAGAGATCGTGTTTTAGAAGGAACCATTGATCTTTTGTGTTGGAACCTGATCTCTGGATTGGACCCCAACTGGAAAATGTACAACGGACACGAATAACAAAGAGTCGGGAAACGAAAAGAATCAAATCTGAAACCCAAAAGTGGGCTAATTATACACGAAAACGGATTCTTAACGGAATCGAATTGAAAGCATAAGCGAAAAACAAATCGCGGAATCAAAATGCGAAGTGAAAACATATCAGAACGAATCGAACAAACGAAATCGAAAACCAAAGCGAATGAAACGAAACGAATATGAAGCTAATCGGATCGAATAAGAAAACGGATACGAATCAATTGGTGAATGCATACTGGAAAGCGATCAAAATCGGAAAGCGAAATCAAAGCATCTGTTGGGCCCCGAAATTTTTTTTGATTGATTTATCGATTTACTCGACTTATTCTTTATTTTTCTTTAATTGTTTCAATTATGTGTGTATAGATATATATAGACTACGTTGAGCCTTGGGATTAGTTAGTATGATTGGATTAATTGGAAGTGAGCTTGAAGTGTAGAGTCATATGAGACAAATAAAGGTTTGTTAGAAAGAATGAGCTTTAATGTAAAGTGGGCTTGGGAGAAAGGGGAGCCTAAAAGGAAATGCAAGAGAGCTTAAGGGAGTATTAAAACTACATAGTTTTGAGGTAGGGCTTTAAGTTGAGATATAAAAGGAATTAAAGGAAGAGTAGGAAGCAAGTTTTAAGTAAAGCCAAGGAGAAGAAGAGAAGAAATAAATGAGCAAGGCAAGCAAGAAGAGCTTTGGCCAAGAAGGAGAGGAGAGTCGTAGGAGGCTTGAAGGAAAGAAGAAAGAAGGAGGAAAAGGAAGAGGAAGCTACTTGTGAGAGGTAAGTTCTAGTCTTGCTATGTTAGGTTCAAGTATGAGATGAAATGGAAGTTAGGGTTTGTGTAGAGATTGAAAAAAAAGTGGAAGAGAAGGTGAGATCTATGGATTTTAGGGACTTTCTCACTAAGGTTATGGTTATTCTAGCATGTATGGCTTATGGGTAGGTTAGGTTTAAAGTTTATTTTATCATTGCTTGATTTCATGAATGCTATGACTTTCCCTTGGATTGTATTTAGTGAATGGAGTGTGTTTTGATTGAAGGAAATCAAGAGAACCCCACTCAAGACAAGGAGGAAGGCAATCTTGAATTCGGATTTCTACGATAGGTGGGTAACATTTTTATAGTTGTTGTGTAATGGGCAAATGCCCTATGTGTGCTATCTTTGTTAATTGTGAGTATATTGAAAGTGTATTTTCCTTGATTTGAATGAAAAGAACGAAACTATGATGATTTGATCTGATGAAAGAAGCATAAAATGCTATTTTGTGTTGTGATTGGGCAAGAGAGAACCTATATGGTTAGTCACGTGCACGTTGACCCCTAACCTTCTCCCTTGGCTAAACATGGCGAGATCCGAAAATGGACTCGTTGTGTTTCACGATAAACTTTGGTTTATTCGTTGTGTTTAAGGAACTCTTGAGCCAATTGTGTGCATTCCATCTTTTAATTGTGATTATGATGCATAATATGTGGTTGATTGATATAAATTCGTATGTTTTACTTTATGTGATGATTTTAGATTATTTTGTTTCATATGATAAATTGCTATTGCTTGATCCTTTTTTTGTGTTGTGGGTCCATTACTCGATGGCTATAAGCGTGTTAGCCAGCGAGTGTGTTTCGCTCACCCATTCTCCCTCCTCGGTGCAAATTCTAGTTGATTGCGGAACCTTGCAAGGCATCGGGCATAACTCAAGAATCCTAGAAACTTTTGTATTAAGTTAGTAACTAGCTTTGGAATAGCTTTGTAAGCATATTGATCATTGAGCATCTCATCTTTTGTATTTTGTACTTGATCTTGATGAATATGCCAATATGTAACCAAAGCTATGCATGAATCTTTATTATGATTTGAAATGAGAATGAGAGCTCTAATACTCTCTTCATGTGAGCTTGTTGATTTCGCGTCTTGTATGGTTTTAAAATGGTGTGTATGAGTATTATTAATTGTTGAAGTTTTGCAAATTTACGGGTGATGTGCTCTTTGAGTTAGATTTGAGTGTTTTGCGCTTTCATAGAATTTACGGGTTGTTTTAGGTTGAATAGGATCATTTAGACTTGTTGAAGGTGTTAGGCGAGTTGTAGAGCTTGTTCATGAGGTGTAATGAGCTATTTGTGAGGTATTGATTGCAAAGTGTGAGTTGTTAGAGTCGGATCTGAGTCTTGTCTAAATGGCGATTTCAGTGAAGCTTTGAGTCAACTTTTATAGGGTTGAAGTTTAAGTCCGTGATTTTCATGAAAGTTGTAGATTTTCTCTTAGCTTTCCAACGAATCAAACCGTGTCTAATTTAGAGTTACGAGTAGAAAGTTATGCATCTTTTAAGTAGAGGCGTTACGGGAGAAGTGAGGCGCATTCTTTGTTTTGCGTCTCGATTGACTTTTCGTCTCGATTGACTTTTCGTGTCAGTTGACTTTTAAGTCTCGGTTGACGCTGCGTCTCGATTGACTTTTGTGTCTCGATTGACTTTTGCGTCTCGATTGATTTTTGCGTCTCGATTGACTTTTCGTCTCGATTGACTTTTGCGTCTCGATTGACTTTTTGCATCTTAGTGACTTTTGCGTCTTAGTTGACTTTTTGCGTCTCGATTGACTTTTGCGTCTCGATTGACTTTGCGTCTCGGTTTTATCATACCGCTACATTTATCGACCCTCTCTTCCTTCTTCTGCCATAACTTTTTGCATGACCTCAAATTGACCCCATTTTGAGCGATAGATTTGAAGACATTTTCTATATTTCTACACCTGATTTATCAGTTTTGCTTTTAAATTGAAAAGGTTTTTAAAACAAAGTGTGACGATCGATTGATAAAGTCGAATATATTTCACTTATTTTGAAATATCTTGAGCTATAGAGCTCGATTAGGGCGATTCTTGTTTTAAATTAAACTAGAGACCTAAACCTACAAGTTTTATGAAGAAACCGATCAACAAGCTAGCCTCTAAGGTTTTCAAATTTTGACGTGAAGTCGATAAAGTGTTCGATTTGACTATTTTGGTTATAACTTTTCATTTCGATCCAAATTGGCGTTTTCGGTGGCGCTAGAAGCAAGTGAGGCGTAAGGAACATATTTTCTTAAAAGCCTTTCCAACTTTTCTATTTTAAGGTTCCCCTATTGTGGTGAGTTATGGGTCTTCTATGCTTGCGTGTACTGGTGTGGTCCGAATGTTGGGCCTCGGAGATGGGGTCCAACAGCATCCAAACGAAATACAAATCAAATCAAAGAAAACAAAAGGGTTCAATCGGAAACGAAGCATACAAACGAACGGATCAATCAAATCATAAAACAAAACAAAGCGAAAGCGGATCCGACATCCGAATCATAAATATCTTAGAAGACTATCGCATTGGAAACCTAGACTAAACTATCCGAAATCCGGTATGAATTTTTTTCTTTCTTTTTCCTTTAAGCATCTTTATTCAAATTCATGCCAAACAATCCATACAATGTCCCTTTTCTTGGAAATTATCCTCAATCAAATTCTCAAAGCATAACAAAATTCTTATACATGCAAAGTCTTAATCCTTAATCATCTTCTTATATATTCATACAAATCCGAAATTCATCTTTTAATCAATTCTTATTTTATTTCATCTTTTCCATACAACTAATTGTTTTCAAAAATTCGGCAGCATAACGGTTGCATTCTAACTAACCCAAAACCTGCAAAGCGTTTAAAAAGCACTTCTATATTTCACAAACAATAACTAGTATCATCAGACACCCCGTCCGGAATCCAAAAAACATTCAAATATAGTATCCAATAAGCAAATACTCATTCATATCTCGATTGAAATATCCAAATCCCATTCACATTCATTCTCACATCAGTTCATACCCATATCTCAAATTAAAACATAAAATCCATAATTCACATCCAAATACAACCCAATTGCAATCATGAATCATAACTATACACAAGTCTATATGACAATCTTAATACATAAATCCATAAATCATTTACATCCTGAAATTAGATATACTACAAACTTGAATGGATTTACAAGCCATATACAATGCCAAAAATCCTAATTTCATAAAACATAAGCGATACAAAATCGAACAACACATCTTGACATTCTTTCATCCGATCTCACGCTTTCAAAAACACGGAGATGAGGATGAAAGGAGGATTGAGCGTAAGCTAAATGGATAATATGTTTATAAATTGAATGATAAGGAAAACATTTGCAAAAATTTATTTCAAAAGTTTCTCAATCTTTTTAAAATCATTGCTAAAATAATTTCAATCACAGCACTGTGAAAAATCCACCCATAGCTTATTTCTCAAATTTTTTTCACATTTTTCACTTTTCATGAACAAAAATCAAAATCATGTAAATCTTAATTTCTTTCTTTTTCTTAAACATCATTCAAATCATGAAATGCAACATACTTATAAACAAAACAAAACAAAACACGTAACACATCAAATGGTTTGGTTCGGTCCAAAATAGAACGTACTGCACATTCCCGCATAGCGTTCCTATGCAACCGTGAACGGAACGTACTACACCTTCCCGCATTGGGTTTGGTGTAGCCGTGACTTATGGGAGTCCGAGATCGAAACTCCAGTGCCATTAGCGGGTAGCCGGGAGAAGGCTTTAAAACAGTCAAATGCGCACTTGTCCTTCTTATGGGACTTGACCAAACCCACATAACACATAATTGAAAACGAAAATTCGGATTGCCCGAAGGCACATTTCGAAATCTTGATTTTCAAATTTTCATCTTTCCATATTGTGTCGAACTTGACACATTCATAATCACATATCCAACATGAAATGATATAGCAATTCTAATGCAATTCAAATCATCGATTTAATCATATATCATATCAATCAAATTCATAACAATGAATGCAATAATTTCTTTAAATCATAATTCAAACATATTCTAATTCACAATGCACATTTTTCAAATCATTCAAATAATTCGAAATCAATGAATTTCATAAACCTTGCATTTCCTTAAAATCATTCCGAAAACAAGAAATTTAATCCTTCGAAATCAAAATTTTCAAACATTTATATAAACAATAATTTCTTAAAATTTTGTTTCTTGATTTTTCAATAACACATGCTTAGCTTAAAATTCAATAAATAAACATACTACCCACCTCGAATCGATGCTAGAAGCTTGTCCCATTCATCAATTTGTCCATTGCTTCTTTTCTTCTTCCAATTTAAAATTTACCTAAACCAAATTCAACATCATAAATAACATAATTACTCAAATTGAGCTTAGAAAATACTAATCCCTCATATATTCAAGCTATCTAAATCAAAAACTTCCAAAATCCCCAAATCACAAAAATTGGGCATAAACCCTTGTTAGATGCATTTTTATCATTAGAATTAATGGCATTTTCCCTTAATTTCTGGATTAATTATTGGGTCTTTTACATATTTTCCTACTAAATTACTTAGTTTATCTTATTCTACATTTATAATGAGTCTGTTTAATTTGTAGGAAATACATTTGTTTTAATTGACAAAGACCACAATAATAATTAAATGAAGGAGGCTAAGCGTTGTAGCATGCGTGGAGATGATTGAAGCGGCAAAATGAAAACAGACCAAAGACACACACGTCTGACGAGGAAATAAATCGGCAAACAAACGGATCAAGAAAATCATTCTTGGCGTGAACTTCGGTGGATATGGACCAATCAAGAGGAAGCAAGAAGGCAATTGAAGCATGCATGAAGAAAAGGACTTGAGACCACAAATGATTGAAATCAATGGAGGCATTAAAGCCAAGAGGGGCGTGACCAAGGAGCAAGCGTGAGGAGAAAGAAATTAAATCAGGAGGATAAAATCAAGAGAAGGCAATTAAGAGGGTCCCAGGCGTTGAATTGGGAGCTCTTCCACCACTAAGGAGAATTTTTTACACTACACGTTAGCTGAATGGAAGTTTAAAAATAATAAGCATTCTTGGAGACGAAAGACATGTTGAGTGGGTGAAAACAAACAAAAAAAAACGTAGCTGCATGGTGGACTTTCAAGCAGCTGCGTGAAGAATAAAGTGACAGCGTGAATGAGAATAGAAAGGTGACTGGTGGTGGAAATAAATCAAGCAATGAGGAAGCAACAAGTGGCATTTCAAAGCAAATAAAAGACCATGAGACTCACGCATAGCAAGCTTGGTGGGCGGCATACAACAATCACGCAAATGGAAGCACTTAAATCACGCAAGAAACAAAAGAATAAGAGATACGTGTGAGGTAAAGGAAGCAGCGTGGAATTTAAAGACATAAAGCAATTAAACCAAGCACCATTCACGCATAGGGGGTCCATTCACGCACAGTGGAAAAGCACCAACGTGGAGCTTAAAGACTCTCTCAACCTTACTCCATTTATTTTTGGACTCACTTTGCTATCAAAAAAAGGGTGGGGTATAACGTTAGATAACAAAAGTGGGGCTCCACTTTTCTTTACAAAACACTCTCCACTAACGTTGCACCAGATATAAGGCACTCACGTTACACAAAGTAAGGCTCCATTCTCTTGACATTGAAGACTCACTCTCTACTCACCCACCAAGCATCAACGAATTTTCATTGGTTTTACACCAAAGCTCTTTTCACGAAGCATCAAGGCCTTTGGGTTGGAGAAGCTAAGCGCGTCGCTGGAAAAATAAAATAAATTGAAGAGCAACCACCATTTGTTTTCCATTTCTTATACTTAGTTCATAATCATCATGCTTGCTTTTATTATTTTCATTCTTTATTATTATTATGAGTAACTAATCCTTCCATTCTAGGATTTTAACCGAACCCTGATGTAATCTCGGTTAATTGGTATTTTCGTGTTTAACTTCTTACGCCCATTTTACTTAAAGTTTTGTTTATTACAATTTGTTCTTAATGCTTTTCATAATTTGATCACTATGAAATTGATTTTCTTAATCTTTATGTAGCGTAACGAGGAGCAATAGATTTGGAAGAAAATTGTAATAGCTTAGGATCACATTCAGTAGTGATTTGTGTCTAGGATCGGGAGATACCTATCCACACTAAGTAACCACATTAAGATTGATTTGATAAAGCAATCATCGAATTATCACAATTTACCATAGAAATATAGGAAATTGGTTCAATGATTAGGATTACTAATGATCCGGGAGGGCTTAGTAATTAATTCTGAATCTTAGGTTATCAAACCCGGTATATGAATTAAATCGAGAAAATTTCGACACCGAGGTAAAATCAAGGGGGAAGTTAAATTCCTAGATTTTCATTCCATTGATATTTCTTATAATTTTATCTTGCTTTAATTCTCGTTTTATTTCATTTTTCAAACCACAATCAATCAATCTTTTCTTTAATTTTTATGTTATTAGCTTAAATTAGAAGTTATAACGAGTATTACTTTTAACTAATTTGGTCTCCGTGGGATCGATATTTTTACTACTTGACGATAGAAACGTGCACTTGCGTTCATCATCGACAAGTTTTTGGCGCCGTTGTCGGGGATCATTTTTTAGTTTTAATATTGATACTTGTTTTGATTTTTGATTTAAGTTTACTTACGTGTCTCAATTTGTTTTTATTGGCTCGACTCCGAAATGAAGAAATACGGAGACAAGTTCTAGAGGAGATGGAAACCGAGCAAAGAGAATTGGAACGAGCACGAAGTTGCTTAGATTTCCATACACCTACTTTTGATGAAAGAACGAGTATAGCTCACACTCGGATTCCAGCCACTCAAACTTTCAAAATCGATGAAGTGGTCATGAATTACTTAAGGGACAAACCTTTCACCGGAGTGGCATCCGTTTGTCCCATCACGCTCTCAAAATTTTCTTGAAATTGTCGATAGATACCAAGTAGCAAATATGTCAAATGAGCAAATCACTAAGGCTCTTTCCATTTTCTCTTGCGAGTGCAGCCAAAGAATGGATGTGGGATGCAAACCCAAAGGGTTAGATTGACAACGTGGGGCAAATTAAAGGACAAATTCATGAGAAAGTACTTCTCACCAAAGAAAGACTCACAAGCTCAAAATGGAGATTATCAACTTCAAACAATCCGAGATAGAGTCATTAGTGAAGCCTTTGAGCGATTCAAAGAACTCCAAAGGAAGTGCCCACATCACGGATTCCTCCATCATCTCTCGTCTCTCATTTATATCATGGGTTGACTCTTTTCTGGCAAGTCAATTAGATATAATTCTTTGGAGGTGCGTTCTTAGAACTCAATCCAGATGACGTTATATCGTTAGTAGAAAAGGTTCTGCTAACAAGCTAGGGCTCGTGAAGAGGAGGATCTCGACCTCGGCGGAAGCCCCAGTATTTATGAAATCAATCCTCGAATTGATGGATGCCAAGATCTCGAATATGTGCAATAAAATCACGAGACCTTTGTTTTGGAGCAACTTAAACCCATAACCAATAGGTAAAAGCCGTTACATTTACTTGTGATTATTGTGGTGAAAGCCATCATTATGAGCAGTGTCAAGCGTCAGTCACCAACCGAGACGGTAAATTACTTCGGGAATCAAAGAGCGCCGTATAATCAAAATGTCAACAACTACAATTCGGGAGCAAGAAATTACCTTCCAAGGTAAAATTACCCACCGGGATTTCAACAACCACAACAACAAAATTGGCAATATCAAAACCAATCACAAGGACAACCTCCAAATACATCCAACCAAGCATCATTGGAGAGTATATTGGGGAAGTTCATGGAGCAAAGTGGTCAAAGAATGGTCAAACTTGAAGAATCAACACGGAACTTGCAAACTCAAATGGGACAAGTGATTGAAGCTTTAAAAAGTCGTCCTCAAGGAACATTGCCAAGTGACACCGTAAATCCTCGGAAGGAACAACTTCATGCCATCGTTCTTCGGAATGGCAAAGAGGTGGATACAACACGAACTCCCAAAGGGAAAGAGGTATGTATAAATTTTGAAAATTTTGCGGGATAATGTTGTTATTGATGTTGATAGATCCATGGAAAAAGAGGAGGAAGAAAAGCCAAAGGAAGTCAAGGAAAAACAACAGAGGGAAAGACCATATCCACCACCACCATTTCCTCAAAGGCTAGCAAAGCAAAAGCATAAAAGAGGGTTTGAAAAATTTATGGATGTTTTTAAGAAACTAACAATTAACATTCCCTTTGCTGAAGCTTTAGAAAATATGCCAAGTTATGCCAAATTTATGAAGGATGTTCTATCAAAAAAGAGAAGGCTTGGAGATCATGAAACGGTGGCCTTGATGAAAGAATGTAGTGCGATACTACAAAAGAAGCTCCCACCAAAACTCAAGGATCCTAGAAGTTTTACAATTCCATATGTAATTGGCACACAAATTTTCGGTAAGGCTCTTTTTGATCTTGATGCTTCCATTAATTTAATGCCCATCTCTTTTTGAAATTAGGCATGGGAGATGTAATTAAACCAACTTCGTGAGACTAAAATTGGCGATCATTCCATTATCCATCCATAGGGAATTCTTGAAGATGTTCTAGTCAAGGTGGATAAGTTCATTTTCCAATGATTTTATAGTCTGTAACATTGAAGAAGATGTAGAGGTACCTATCATTTTGGGACGACTGCCTAGCCACAGTGTAGTTCTTATAGATGTTGAAAAGGAGAACTTACCATGAGAGTAAATGGAGAAGAGGTAACCTTTAGCATTTTTCTTCAATGAAATTTCCAAATGAAAATGTTATGCAATTTCTTGACCGGAAATTTTAAATGACTCAACTATGAATGCTCTAACGATGATCCTTTGATAGTGCTTTAACAACACTTAATGAGTTTGATGAAGAAGAAATTCTCGAATACATTAACTTGTTAGACGAAGGTTCATCTCTAAGACCATATAGACAAGTTATAGAGTCATTGAACAACTCCAAGGATGAAGTAGCAAAACCTTCAATCGAAGTACCTCCGGAGTTAGAACTTAAGCAACTTCCTCATCACTTGAAGTATGCTTACTTAGGTGAGAACTCCACCCTTCATGTTATAGTTTCCACAGAACTAACTAATGTGCAGGAAGAAAAGCTACTTCGTGTTTTGAAAGGACACAAAAGAGCAATGCCGATATCAAGGGAATAAGCTCACTTTTCAGTCAACACAAGATCATACTAGAAGAAGAGTTCGAGCTGGTGTGCGACCTGGCGATTGAACCCGAACATGAAGGAAGTGGTGAAGAAGGAAATCGTGAAGTGGCTTGATGCGGTATTATATACCCATATCGGATAGTTCTTGGGTGAGTCCGTGCAATGTGTACCCAAAAGGAGGAATGAATGGTGACAAGCGAGAAGAGCGAACTTATCAGCGAGAACCATTACGGATGGAGGATTTGCATGGATTACCGAAAGCTGAACAAAGTAACAAAGAAAGATCACTTTCCACTACCCTTCATTGATGAAATGCTTGATCGATTGGTGGTAAGGTCTATTATTGCTTTTTGGATGGCTATCGAGGTTATAATCAAGTCTAATTGTGGTGGAGGATTAAGAAAACCACGTTTACATGCCACTTATGGTACTTTTGCTTCCGATTTAATGCCATTTGGACTATATAGCGACTAGTCACATTTCAAAGATGTATGATGGCCATCTTTTCAGACATGGTTGAGAATGAGTTAGAAGTGTTTATGGATGATTTTTCAGTCCATGGAGATTCATTCGATATGTGCTTAGAAAACTTAACCAAAGTTCTAGAAAGATGTGAAGAGACCAATCTTGTGCTCAATTGGGAGAAATGTCATTTCATGGTACAAGAAGGTATTGTTCTTGGACACAAGGTTTCTAGTAAAGGGATGGAGGTAGACCGAGCAAAAATTGAGACAATTGAGAAGCTACCACCACCCACCTCAGTAAAGGGAATCCGAAGCTTCCTCGAACATGCCGAGTTTTATAGGCGTTTCATAAAAGATTTTTCTAAAATCTCAAAACCCTTGTGCAATTTGCTTGAAAAGGATGTCCCATTTAAGTTTGATGAAAATTGCATGCTTGCTTTTCAGGTACTAAAGGAGAAGTTGGTGTCTTCACCAATTATTGTTGCACTGATTGGGCCAGCTTTCGAGCTTATATGCGATCTGCGATTATCTTGTGGGTATCGTTTTAGGACAGCGGTATAACAAGGTTTTCACTCTATCTACTATGCTAGCAAAACTCTTAATGATGCTCAATTGAATTATACCACAACTGAAAAAGAGTTACTAGATGTTGTTTATGCATTTGAGAAATTTCGATCTTATCTCGTTTGCATGAAAGTGAAAGTTTTTACATATCATTCATCCATCAAATACTTGATTGAAAAGAAGGATGCTAAACCAAGACTTATTCGATGGGTCTTACTCCTCCAAGAGTTCGACCTCTTGATAGTAGATAGGAAGGGAACAAAGAATCAAGTGG
Organism: Erythroxylum novogranatense; assembly: GCA_029891385.1. Lineage (NCBI taxonomy): Eukaryota > Viridiplantae > Streptophyta > Magnoliopsida > Malpighiales > Erythroxylaceae > Erythroxylum > Erythroxylum novogranatense. The sequence continues at coordinate 909,394 of JAIWQS010000236.1, read as the reverse complement.
CGATCACTTATCAAGAATGGAGAAGCGAGCTCTTCACTAAAAAGGCATGCAAATCAACGAGTCTTTTCGATGAAAGACTCTTCATGGTGAATGACAAACAAATCCCTTGGTATGCTGATTTCATTAATTATTTGGTATGTAAACAATTAACTCTTGATTTTACATATCAACAAAATAAAAAATTCATGCACGATGTTAGAGCATATTTTTGGGACGAACCATATCTCTACAAGTTGGGTAAGGATAACGTGTTGAGAAGATGCGTTGTAACATCCCATCGCCTATAGGAAGGGTATTTTGGTAATTTTGGGATGGGTTAGACGTATTGAATTGAATCTTGGTATGAACATCGACATATAGCCTCCATGATTACTGGATTGATTATATGCACATAGTATACATGCATTCATGACATTTTAAACAGGTTTCAAAGTGAGATTCTTTGTGAAATTTACAGGGTAATTGTGTTTGGAAAATTATTTTGAGTCGCCATAAATTGTTTTCTATTTTAGGGATTTATGAAATTTTTCTGGAATTTTTGGGATTAGGTGCTCGGATAGGAAAATTCCAAGTAGTGACAATGAAATGTTTTGTATTGAGCAGGATTGCCTAATGGCAAAAAATTAGTGGATAAATGAGGTTAGGATAATATTTTAGTGCCATGTTTAGACATTAATTGGAGTTAGCACTTAATTAACTAGGATTAATTGATTTTGTCCTTTTCTCTAATTAAAAGCCAAGTGTCCTTTTTCTTATAAACAACCTTGTCTTTTATACTCATCATCCACGATATTCTTCATTCTTGAAGTTAACAACTTATTTTAATCAATTATGTTTGAGTGCTCTTATCATTTCTGCTCTTCCATTAACAAAACAAAGTGAAAGTTGGTTTGTTGCCTTCTCACCATACGAAATCTTGTTTTCTCTTTCCTTGGTGTGTCTCTTCTTCCTTCGTTGGTGGATGAAGTTCTTGTTCTTGTGTTTGCTCCTTCTCCTTCTCATGTGAAGCTAACTCACACCTTGAGTTGATGATGATCTTTGTTATGTTTATGATAACCGTGGGTGAGGTATCAAGGTAGGAAGTAGGGAGAGTTTTGAAGACTTGGAGATTGATAGCTTGTAACTTGTTTAAGGTGAGGATTGATGTTTGTTTTTATGCTTTTGGTAGTTTGATGCATTTATGGAGATCCTTTAAGCACTTATTTGATCATGAAAGTGGTAGTTTTGCATAGGTTTAATGCATGCTTGTGTGAGGGAATTGGGTATGGTAGTTAAAGAGTGTGAAAGAGATGTTGTTAATGATATTTATGATGTCTAATTCATGGAAATAAAGTATGGGAATTATATATATGTGTGCTGCCATTTTTGTGTTATTATAGAAGAGTTTGTTGTGATGAGGTTGTGGCTGAATTAGAGGTAGGAATGGATGCTTAGTCATGTATTGTTGATGTTAGAAGTGATAGAAGTTAAGTTGTTGATGAAATCTGGAAATTGAGTTTTTGACCAATTGGAATGTTTTGATCATAAGTAATTGTGTAGAAATGAAAATGAGGTAAGGTTAGTGGCCACTGAAACTTTGGGATGTTGGCTTCAATTTATTGTGAAATAGGTGTTGTTAAATTTCAATGATAGAAGGGTGAATCTTTGTATGGAAAGTTACTGTTCCATTGCCTGTGAACAGTAACCGCAACCATGACATCTGAGTTTTGTTGATTTTTATGAATTAATTGAGATGGAATTAGGGAAAATGGTCTTCATGTAAGTTGTGTAATATTGAATTATCTTTCCATTGCCACTGATATTGCTATTTTTTGAGTTGTATATTAGGAGTTATGGCCTGATAACTATTGACTGTTGTTATGTATTGAGTGAAACCTAGCTGGATTAGCAAATTTGGTGTACATTCTGTTTTGGAGTAATTTTAGTAATTTTTTTGAACTGAACTGGTTTTAGGGGTCTACTGAAGAGTTTTAGATGACACATTGCTCTTGAAATTGGTGTATGGCATGTAATTTTTGGAAATCAGATGTGGGAGATATGGAATTTCAAAAGCTGAACTTACATTGTGATGTTAAGTGCTGATTAGGTCAGTAACGTGCATAACAGATTTGAAATTGGTAGAAATCGAATTGGAGATTGAGTTCTTCATGAAACTTGAAGTTTGAGGAGTTATCTTTTCAGGAATATAAAGTTTGGATTTTTCTGACTTGTGTATAGGGAGTTATGCTTGTTATAAGTGTACTGCTCAAATTGAATGATTTCAGGAACAGCAACATTGAGTGAATTAATTGACTTGTTTAGAAATGGAATTTGATTTTGGGTTGTTCATGAAAGTTGTAGAGGACAGTGTGAACTGATTGAGAATATTTATGTGGTAATATTTGGCTGAATAATCAGTGAGTTTTTGAATTTGCAAGGTACTGTCCAGTGTTGATGGGTTTTGAGTAGGCAGTAGTTTTGATGGGATTTTTGACACCCTTAGGGTTGGAATTAATTTTTGTGGTCTTCTTGAGAATTGTAGAGGGTTTCATAAGTTTTCTAATGAGGTATAGTTTGTATTTTTCTGGATTGTGTGCTAAGATTTATGGGTATTGGAAGTTGGAGTAAAAATTAGGAAAAAGGGGAAAAAGAAATGGGAATCGCCCGTCACTAGTGGCGGCGCCTCTCCTAGTGACAAGGCTTAATTGGGAATGGCGTCACTAGGCGACGCGCGCCTAGTGATGGGGCCGAATGAGTCGGCCTCACTAGGGCGACGCCTCTACCTAGTGAGGCTGGTCCTTATTTTTATTATTTTATTTTATTTATTTATTAAATGGTATTTTAGAATTTCTAGCTTCCTTTGTCAATTTCTTTTACATCCAAGTCCGATTGACCTGATTCTTGAGGCATCGGATTAAGTATAATATTTAATTTCTTTTGTGAGAATTTGGGAATTTTGGACGGAAATTGGCGTGGCCCCTGATAATTGTTCGGTAATCATCGTTTTATTTAATTGGGGACCTATAGAGGTCCGAATTGCATACCGTCACGCCAATAGTTTTCTAATTTTTAGGCGGATTTTCTGAGGAAAAAAATGAGATTAGGGCCGGAATTCATGAACATGCATTATACACGTTTTAATTATTCCATGTGCATTAGTTGGTTATTCTAACTATCGATTAGTAATGTTTACCTATTTTAATTGCTATAGAGGCTCGATTGGACCGTAGATCCACGGACATCGCGAGACTTCCGGCATTAGCTTCGGAAGTTATTAGGTGAGTAACCTAGATGGTTCCTCAATTATTATTTGGTTATATTTCGTACTTATACAACCGTGGAGATAATGGATGGGAATATGTATTTGATTTTGATTGATTTGGACCATGGGTGTACGAAATATTTAGAATGAGATATCGAAGTGCTATAATTGATTTTCATGTGATTACTTGGGATTGACATATGTGAATATGTTAAATGGGAATCGGTTATGGTGTAGATTTGGTTATTTGGACATGTGCATTCATACATAATTGCATGATCAGTAACTGGGCAGTTGTGACCAGAGCAGCCAATGAGAGCTTTAAGCTCAACGTGATTGGGCCTTGAGTCCACAATGATTTAGAGCCTATGGCTCACCGATTAATGCGCCCTTTAAGGGACAGTTTGATATTCGATCACAATGATGAATTAAATTAAAAAGCGTCTCATACACATTTCATGTGCATTTGAATTGGGTTCTTTTGATTGATAATCATGTGGTACTTCTAAATGTGTTTGAGTGCTATAACTATGTGAATTCTGTGTATATGCATGAATTGGGTGAACCATCGATGATGGTTCTCACCGAGTTCATAAACTCACCCAAAATTACAAATTATTTTTAGGAATGAGAGATAGTAGACTCATAGCTCAGAAGAGACTTTTCTGCCGTGTAGATTGAGTTGGCAAGAGAAGTTATAGCACACAGTTGGTCATTGGCACTTTTGGAAGGATGACCTAGCTAGCTTTTTGTTTGATTTTCTTTTGGAGACATGTACGAAACTACGGTTGTATTATTTATTGCTTAAGGTTATGAAATGAAAATTTTATGGTTCCAAAAATTAGTGAATTTCATATTAATGCATTATGATACTTGGATGCCATGTGGAGTGTTAGTTGTTAATAAGCGCACCCTTATAAATCGGTGTGTATCGGAATGACCTACTGGCGCCCGATACATATCCTATGGTAAGGGGTGCTACGATAAATGGTATCAGGCATGGTTTGGCATCTGTTGGGACTAGGACATAATTAGGCTTGAATTATTGTGAGAAATCGGCCGATCGAGTTCTTGTTTTTATAGGTCATCAGTATTTGGTGATCGAGATAGATCAACCAAATGACCGAGGATCTGTTGGAGCTAGTAGAGAGTCTCGGTGCCTCGATCCGAGGAGTTACCTCCTAGAGTTCCGTGAGACGGGAAAGGAGATATGATTTCTTTGCGTGGCGAGAACATAGATTTCTATGGCGGTCGAGACCCGTGAGGCGGAGAGTTGGTTGAGAGGGATGAGAGAGTTCTCGACCGGATGGATCACGAACTGATGAGAGGTTCGATTATCGATATCTCTTCTGCGGGCCCGCTTATACATGGTGGAAGGCTATTAAAGGCAAGTACCACGGGCCATACTTCTTGACATGGGCGATTTTACGAGGGCTTCGGAGATAATTATATGCCCAAGGTGTATCTGGAAATGAAGATCAGAATTCTTAGAGTGAGGCAGTAGGATGACGAGAAAGCGAGTACGAGGTGAGGTTTAATGAGTTGATGGGGTATCTTTCTCTGTGGTTTCTCTCAAACAGATAGGTGCGAGGTTTGAGATGGGGCTGAATTTGGAGATCCGTGTAGGATTGGCCCGATCGATATGGGCTCTTTATAGAGTTGAGTCTGCTTCTTTGTGAGTGGAAGCGGATAGTGGCGGCAGACAATCGAGAGATGGGTCGAGGTCCGAGAGGAAGAGTTAGTGTGATCGGGGTAGCTCTGGTAGAAGTTTTAGCGGCGCCAGAGCGGGACCTTCGGATCTTCGGGAGGATCGAGACGGTGGGTTTTAGACGAGAGGAGATTTGCACTGACCGTAGTGGCGGTGGCGATGGCGAGAGGTTTTGGTGATTCCCCATTCTGTGAAACCGTGAGAAGAGGCACTTTGGAGAGTGTTGGCGATTATTTGGAGCTTGCCTTAAATGCGGCTCCATGGATCACCAGATTCTGGATTGCCCACTACTTTGGGGCTCGATCTGCGGGTAGTAAGCCGAGCCGGGAGTAGTACTCTGATCACAGAGTAGAGTGGGTGGATCGAGGCGTGGATCGGTCTGAGAGGGCGAGTAGAGGCCGTGGTAGAGCCGAGGATCCTTTGGACGGACCGAGGTCAGGGCGTGACCACGCCCAGAGCCGAGTATATGCCATGACGAAAGGTGGAGGCCTGTGGATTCCCCGATGTTGTAGGCGGTATGCTTCTCATCTACGATATTGAGGCATTTGCATTCTTTGGATCCTAGATCCACATTCTTTTATTACACCGCATTTAGCATGTAGATTGCATGGAGATAGGGAGATATTACGGTATGGGCTGGAGGTGAGTACACCTCAGTACTACTATCGCATTGGGAGAGATGCAGAGGATGCTCGATCCATTGATCAAGCGATGTTGAGGCGCACCTTATAGTGTTACCTCGAGAGATCGATGTCATGCAGGGATGGATGGGTGGCGGCCCATAGGGCTATTATGGACTGCTATACCAAGGAGGTTATTTTGAGTCTCTGGTCGACTGAAGCGATGTTCGAGAGGAGTTAGTCGAGGCGATACCAGCCGGATGATCTCTTTCCTTAGTGCCCCGAGATTGATGCAAGGAGGCTATGAGGCATATCCGCTCATGTGGTTGACACTAGGTTGAGAGAGGTTTGAGGATATTCCGTGGTTAGGGAATTTCAAATGTGTTTCTGATGAGCTCTGGGTTTGCCGGATCGGAGGCGAGTTTACTATTGACCTCGTTCAGTCTTGCTCTATATCTATACCTCCATATAGGATGGCTTTGTGGGCCGAGGGAGTTGAAGGTTCGATTCTGAGAGTTTCTTGGAGAAGGGTTTATCGGACTAGTGTCTCACCATGGGGAGCTCCGGTTTTGTTTGTGAAGAAAAGGATGGGACTTTGAGGCTATGCATCGATTCTGAGCGGTTAGATCGGGTGATGAGAAAGAATAAGTATCTGCTTGCCTAGGATCGATGACTTGTTTGATCATTCTGAGGGCTCGGTATTCACCAAGTTAGATCTGCGATCTGGTTACTATCGATTGAAGATTGCAGAGGCCGATGTGCTAAGAGTGCGTTCGGGAGCGGTATGGGCATTTCGAGTTTCTAGTGATGCCGTTTGGGTTGACTAATGCCCAACTGACCTTCGTGGCCTTGATGAATAAGGTATTTCAGCCCACTGGATCGGTTTGTTATTGTCTTTATTGATGACATCCTAGTGTATTCGAGGAACAGACAGGAGCATTGTGAGCATTTGAGAATTGTATTCACAGACGATGAGGAAAGCAGTTGTATGCCAAATTCGATAAATGTGAATTTTGGCTCGATCGAGTGATATTTTGGGGACATATAGTATTTGGAGAGGTTATTGAGTGGATCCGAGTAAGGTTGAAGCGGTCTTCAAGTGGGAGGCTCTAGGAATGTGTCGAGATTCGAGTTTTCTCGAATTAGCGGGTTATTACGGAGGTTTGTCGAGGGTTTTCACCGATCTCGGCCCTCGACAAGACTTCGAGGAAGAATGTACCATTCAGATGGAGTAAGGAGTGTCAGAGGAGCTTTGAGGAGCTAAAACATCGGTTGACTACTGCACCGGTGTTGGCTATTCCATCTGGGACTGGAGGATTTGAGGTATATAGTGATGCATCGCATCAGGGATTGGGGTGTGTTCTGATGCAGCACGGTAGAGTTATTGCTTATGCCTCGAGACAGTTGAGGTCTCACGAGGTAAACTATCCTGTTCATGATTTGGAATTAGCTGCAGTTGTGTTTACTTTGAAGATTTGGAGACATTACCTGTATGGTGAGACTTTTCAGATCTTCACTGACCACAAGAGTTAGCGATATTTACTAAGCCAGAGAGAGTCGAATTTGAGGCAAAGGAGATGGCTTGAGTTGTTGAAGGATTATGACTGTCTTGCTCGAGTATCACCGGGAAAGCCAATGTAGTGGTGATGCTCGAAGTAGGAAGTCACATACTAGTCTGCTCAGATTCGAGCAATGAGGTTGCCTAATTTGATTGATTGAGGGCTTTGAATATTCGATTGAATCTGGAGCGGGATGGAGTCTTATTGGCTACTATGATTGAGCCGATGCTCTTTGGGCGATGATCGGGAGAGTTCGTGACAAGGATCCTGTTATGGTGAGGCCGATTGAGAAGGTAAAGGTGATTCGAGTTCGAGTTTGAGTTGAGAGATGAGACCTTATGGTTGGGACAGAGACTCTGTGTACGATGTGGATGACTTGAGGCGAGAGATCTGAGGAGGCACATATGGCTGCCTATGCTATGCATCCCGGTGCTACCAAGATGTATAACACTCTTAAGCAACATTTACGGTGGCTGGTATGAAGAAGCGGTAGCGAATATGTCTCCAGATGTATGGCGTGCCAAGCGAGGTTAAGGTCGAGCACCTTAGGCTCGATAGAGAAGCTTCATTCGTTGCCCATTCCGGAGTGGAAATGGGAACAATTACCATGGATTTCATTATGGGTTTGCCTTGGACACCGAGGCAACACGATGTGATCTGGGTCATAGTAGACCGGTTGACTCATCGGCCCATTTCTTGCCAAGATGAGGAGAATAATACTATGGAGCGATTGGCCCGAAGTATGTGGCGAGATAGTGAGGCGCACGGGGTCCCAAAGGTCGATAGTGTCTGACGGGATCCCAGATTTATTTCGAGATTTTGGCGAGTTTGCGATGCTATGGGTACTAGGTTGAATTTTAGATGCTGCGTTTCATCCTCGAGCAGATGGGCGAGTGAGAGGACAATTAAGACCGTTGAGGATATGCTTCGGGCTTGTGTATTGGAGTTCGAGGAAGGCGTGGGATCGATGTCTAGCCCTGATTGAGTTTGCATACAACAATCATTATCATAGTAGCATCGGGATGGCTCCATATGAGGCCTTCAGATGGGCGACCGTGTAGATTGCCTCTGTATTGGGATGAAGAGGCGTGAGGAAGATTGAGGTCTGAGTGATTCAGATACGATTGACAAGGTGAGGCTGATTGAGTCGCATCAAGCGACTCGGGATAGATGAGAAGAGCTATGTGGATCAAGATAGGAGGGACATTGAGTATAATGTGGGCGATAGAGTATTCTTACGGGTGTCACCGTAGTATGGTGTACTGAGATTTGGGAAAAAGGGAAAGTTAAGCCCTAGGTACATTGGTCCATATGAGATCACTGAGAGGATAGGACCTTTGGCCTACCGGCTAGCTTTGCTGAGTGAGATGTCTCGATTGCATGACGTCTTCCATGTGAGTATGCTCATGAGATATCGGTCGAGATCCGACTCATGTGATTCCGGCTCAGGAGATTGAGGTGTCTAGCAATCTGAGTTATGTGGAGGAGCCGATACAGATTGTCGGGTCTCAGGTGAAACAGTTGAGGAATAAGAGTATTCCTTTAGTGAAGGTTCTCTGGAGGAACCACTCAACTGAGGAAGCTACTTGGGAGACCGAGGAGCATATGAGGAGACAGTATCCTCATCTTTTCGATCAACCAGGTAAGAATTTCGAGGACGAAATTTTTGTTAGGAGGGGAGAATTGTAACATCCCATCGCCTATAGGAAGGGTATTTTGGTAATTTTGGGATGGGTTAGACGTATTGAATTGAATCTTGGTATGAACATACAGCATATAGCCTCCATGATTACCGATTGGTCGCACATGCACATAGTATACATGCATTCATGACATTTTCCGGCTTAGGTTTCAAAGTGAGATTCTTTGTGAAATTTACGGGGTAATTGTGTTTGGAAAATTATTTTGAGTGCGCCATAAATTGTTTTCTATTTTTAGGAATTTATGAGAATTTTTCTGGAATTTTTCAGATTAGTGCTTTAATGAAAAATTTCAATCGACCGACTTAGTGAAATTTTTTGTATTGAGCAGGATTGCCTAATGGCAAAAAAATTAGTGGATAAATGAGGTTAGGATAATATTTTAGTGCCATATTTAGACATTAATTGGAGTTAGCACTTAATTAACTAGGATTAATTGATTTTGTCCTTTTTCTCTAATTAAAAGCCAAGTGTCCTTTTTCTTATAGCTTAACCTTGTCTTTTATACTCATCATCCACGATATTCTTCATTCTTGAAGTTAACAACTTATTTTAATCAATTATGTTTGAGTGCTCTTATCATTTACGGCTCTTCCATTAACCAAAACAAAGTGAAAGTTGGTTTGTTGCCTTCTCACCATACGAAATCTTGTTTTCTCTTTCCTTGGTGTGTCTCTTCTTCCTTCGTTGGTGGATGAAGTTCTTGTTCTTGTGTTTGCTCCTTCTCCTTCTCATGTGAAGCTAACTCACACCTTGAGTTGATGATGATCTTTGTTATGTTTATGGTAACCGTGGGTGAGGTATCAAGGTAGGAAGTAGGGAGAGTTTTGAAGACTTGGAGATTGATAGCTTGTAACTTGTTTAAGGTGAGGATTGATGTTTGTTTTTATGCTTTTGGTAGTTTGATGCATTTATGGAGATCCTTTAAGCACTTATTTGATCATGAAAGTGGTAGTTTTGCATAGGTTTAATGCATGCTTGTGTGAGGGAATTGGGTATGGTAGTTAAAGAGTGTGAAAGAGATGTTGTTAATGATGTTTATGATGTCTAATTCATGGAAATAAAGTATGAGAATTATATATATGTGTGCTGCCATTTTTGTGTTATTATAGAAGAGTTTGTTGTGATGAGGTTGTGGCTGAATTAGAGGTAGGAATGGATGCTTAGTCATGTATTGTTGACGTTAGAAGTGATAGAAGTTAAGTTGTTGATGAAATCTGGAAATTGAGTTTTTGACCAATTGGAATGTTTTGATCATAAGTAATTGTGTAGAAATGAAAATGAGGTAAGGTTAGTGGCCACTGAAACTTTGGGATGTTGGCTTCAATTTATTGTGAAATAGGTGTTGTTGAATTTCAATGATAGAAGGGTGAATCTTTGTATGGAAAGTTACTGTTCCATTGCCTGTGAACAGTAACCGCAACCATGACATCTGAGTTTTGTTGATTTTTATGAATTAATTGAGATGGAATTAGGGAAAATGGTCTTCATGGAAGTTGTGGCATATTGAATTATCTTTCCATTGCCACTGATCTTTCTATTTTTTGAGTTGTATATTAGGATTTATGGCCTGATAACTATTGACTGTTGTTATGTATTGAGTGAAACCTAGCTGGATTAGCAAATTTGGTGTACATTCTGTTTTGGAGTAATTTTAGTAATTTTTTTGAACTGAACTGGTTTTAGGGATCTACTGAAGAGTTTTAGATGACACATTGCTCTTGAAATTGGTGTATGGCATGTAATTTTTGGAAATCAGATGTGGGAGATATGGAATTTCAAAAGCTGAACTTACATTGTGATGTTAAGTGCTGATTAGGTCAGTAACGTGCATAACAGATTTGAAATTGGTAGAAATCGAATTGGAGATTGAGTTCTTCATGAAACTTGAAGTTTGAGGAGTTATCTTTTCAGGAATATAAAGTTTGGATTTTTCTGACTTGTGTATAGGGAGTTATGCTTGTTATAAGTGTACTGCTCAAATTGAATGATTTCAGGAACAGCAACATTGAGTGAATTAATTGACTTGTTTAGCAATGGAATTTGATTTTGGGTTGTTCATGAAAGTTGTAGAGTACAGTGTGAACTGATTGAGAATATTTATGTGGTAATATTTGGCTGAATAATCAGTGAGTTTTTGAATTTGCAAGGTACTGTCCAGTGTTGATGGGTTTTGAGTAGGCAGTAGTTTTGATGGGATTTTTGACACCCTTAGGGTTGGAATTAATTTTTGTGGTCTTCTTGAGAATTGTAGAGGGTTTCATAAGCTTTCTAATGAGGTATAGTTTGTATTTTTCTGAATTGTGTGCTAAGATTTATGGGTATTGAAAGTTGGAGTAAAAATTAGAAAAAAGGGGAAAAAGAAATGGGAATCGCCCCCGTCACTAGGGCGACGTCTCGCCCTAGTGACAAGGCTTAATTGGGAGCGGCGTCACTAGAGCGACGCATCGCCCTAGTGATGGGGCCGAATGAGTCGGCCTCACCAGGGCGACGTCTCGCCCTAGTGAGGCTGGTCCTTATTTTTTTATTATTTTATTTTATTTATTTATTAAATGGTATTTTAGAATTTCTAGCTTCCTTTGTCAATTTCTTTTCCGTCCGAAGTCCGATTGACCTGATTCTTGAGGCATCGGATTCAGTATAATATTTAATTTCATTTTGTGAGAATTTGGGAATTTTGGACGGAAAATTGACGTGGCCCGGATAATTGTTCTAGAATCATTGTTTTATTTAATTGGGGACCTATAGAGGTCCGAATTGCGCATTGTCGGCGCCAATAGTTTTCTAATTTTAGACCTAATTTTCTGATGGAAAAAATGAGATTAGGGTCGGAATTCATGAACATGCATTATACGCTTTTAATTATTCCATGTGCATTAGTTGGTTATTCTAACTATCTGATTAGTAATGTTTACCTATTTTAATTGCTATAGAGGCTCGGTTGGACCGTAGATCTCGGACATCGCAGAGACTTCCGGCATTAGCTTCGGAAGTTATTAGGTGAGTAACCTAGATGGTTCCTCAATTATTATTTGGTTATATTTCGTACTTATACAACCGTGGAGATAATGGATGGGAATATGTGTATTTGATTTTGATTGATTTGGACCATGGGTCTCAAATATTTGGAATGAGATATCGAGTGCTATAATTGATTTTCATGTGATTACTTGGGATTGACATATGTGAATATATTAAATGGGAATCGGTTATGGTGTAGATTTGGCTATTTGGACATGTGCATTCATACATAATTGCATGATCGATGGCGGGCGATTGTGACCAGCGTACCAATGAGAGCTTTAAGCTCAACGTGATTGGGCCTTGAGTCCACAAGTGATTTAGAGCCTATGGCTCACCGATTATCGCGCCTTTAAGGGACGAGTTTGGCGCTCGATCCACAACAATGAATTAAATTAGAAAAGCGTCTCATACACATTTCATGTGCATTTGAATTGGGTTCTTTTGATTGATAATCATGTGGTACTTCTAAATGTGTTTGAGTGCTATAACTATGTGAATTCTGTGTATATGCATGAATTGGGTGAACCATCGATGATGGTTCCTCACTGAGTTCGCAAACTCACCCAAAATTGCAAATTATTTTTCAGGACCGAGATAGTAGACTCATAGCTCCGAAGAGACTTTTCCTGCCGTGTAGATTGAGTTAGCAAGAGAAGTTATGGCACAGGTTGGTCACCGGCACTTTTGGAAGGATGACCTAGCTAGCTTTTTGTTTGATTTTCTTTTGGAGACATGTACAGAAACTACCAGTTGTATTATTTATTGCTTAAGGTTATGAAATGAAAATTTTATGGTTCCAAAAAATTAGTGAATTTCATATTAATGCATTATGATACTTGGATGCCATGTGGAGTGTTAGTTGTTCGTAGCGCACCCTTATCGTCGGGTGTGTATCGAAATGACCTACGGGCGCCCCGATACATATCCTATGGTAGGGGGGTGCTACATGCGTTTCTTTCGAGGAACAACAAAACATTATTTATCATTGTCATTCTTCTCCATACGGTGGTCACTTCAACGATGAGCGGACAGCAGCCAAAATCCTCCAATCCGGATTCTTTTGGTCAACACTTTTTGCAGATGCTCATAACTATGTAAGAAGTTGTGATGCATGCCAACGAGTCGGCAAGATCACTAAGAAAGATGAGTTACCTTTGACTAATGTTCTTGAAGTTGAATTATTTGATGTATGAGGAATTGATTTTATGGGTCCTTTTCCAGCTTCAAATAGAAATATTTATATTCTTGTGGCAGTTGACTATGTTTCAAAGTGGGTAGAATCAATTGCTTCTCCAACTAATGATGCAGGTGTTGTTACGAGATTTCTCAAGAAAAACATTTTCACAAGGTTCGGAACTCCGAGAGCCATCATCAGTGATCAAGGGACACACTTTTGCAACAAACAATTTGCTAATCTCGTTGCCAAGTATGGAGTTCGACACAAGGTGGCACTTGCTTATCATCCACAAGCAAATGGACAAGCTGAGGTTTCAAATAGGCAATTGAAGCAAATTCTCGAGAAAACCATTGATGCCTCACCAAAGACATGGTCAATTAAGCTAGATGATAGCTTATGGGCTTTCCGAACGGCATACAAAACTCTGATAGGGTGTTCGCCTTATCAATTAGTATTCAGAAAGGCTTGCCATCTCCCGGTAAAGCTAGAACATAAAGCATTTTGGGCCACAAAGCAATTGAATCTCGACCCAACTCTAGCTGGTGAACAACGTCTTCTTCAACTAGAGCAACTTGAAGAATTTCGTCTCAATGCATATGAGAATGCACGAATTTACAAGGAAAAGACGAAGAAATGGCACGACCGGCATTTAAGGGAGAAAAACTTTGAACCGGGCCAACTCTTGTTGCTCTACAACTCTAGACTCAATCTCTTTCTGGGAAAATTGAAGTCTCGATGGTCCGGGCCGTTTCGAGTATTAGAAGTTTTCCCCCACGGAGCTATTGAAATTTCACCTCTTAATTCTACACATTCATTTAAGGTGAATGGACAACGCTTAAAGCTATATCTAGGAGGCCAAGTCGATAGGGGGACGGCAACCATTCAGCTCATTGAGGCTTGAAGAAGCAAAAATGTCTAGCCAAAGACGTTAAAGAAAAGCGCTTCTTGGGAGGCAACCCAAGTTTCACACTTTTGTTGTTTTCATTTATTTTATTTTATTTACTCAAAATTTACGTGCTCTTTGTTTTCATTGCAGGAAATTGGACCTTACGAGCGAATTTTGATGAGAGAAATTACATTTCTAACAAAAAATGGTCCACACTCATTACAGGGAAGATCTTTGTGCCTCTTACACATGACTTCGCATGTTGTAGAATTTTGCGACTGTTTGTGTTTGCGTATGATCTGCAACATTTCTTTATTCGCATGCATTATTGCCGACATTCTTTTTGTCCTCTACTATGTATTTACATGTTTACTTACCCACTTCAAATTGTGCTTGTATACCTTGCCATTGAGGACAATGTCCTATTTGAGTTTGGGGGGGGGGGGGTGAGCATCAATTTTATCAATTTTACAAAAATTTCAAAAAACAAAACAAATACAAAAAAAATTGTAATTTTCTTGCATAGTTAAACCTCATTAAGAAATTTTGATCTTTAAAGGTTTTGATTTTGGCCTCACTTTTGGGAAATTGAGAATTGTTTGGAACCTAATTAGATTTACCTTTAGAAGGTTTGTGGATAGAATGTTCCGGATTAGTGCTCGATTTCCAATTGTTTAATCATACTCATATTCTTTGATTGGAGTCTTCCCATCTATTTTATTTGAGTTATGATTATCCATTAAATTTTTAGGTAAGTTAGAACCTAGTGAGATCTCGCCAATCCTAAAACAAGTTCTCTAGGCTTATTGAGGCGAAATGTTAGTACAAATTTGATAAGGAAGTGATTAAGGCATTTTCTTTGAATTATTAACCACATTCCTATTTTTGGCTTAAAATAACCCTATAAACCCTTTGGAGCCAAGTTGAGCCTAAGTAATATCCCTATTTCTTTGGCACCCTTATTTAACCAAGCCATAAGCCAAGCATTCCCTACCTTTCATGTGGAAATGATTATTTAGGAGTAGGTTATGTGGGGATTAAAAAAATAAAAAAAATTAAAAAAAATTAAAAAAAAAGAGCAAGCAAGTGAAGATTTTGTAAGTTATCGCCCCTAGTATACAAGAAACTGAGTTTGGGGGAGAATCAATTATTTGAAACCTGGGAATTCATTGATATTGAGTTAAGTCTTGTAATTGTTATCGTTTTAATAACATGTTGTCGTGTTTGAGTTTTGTCATTCTATAAAATAAAATAAAAACAAAAACAAAATTTCCTTATTTCCACAATTTTACTTGTTTGAAAAAAAAATTTCCTTACATTTTCCTGTTTCTTGAATAATTGTTTCCATTTCATTTGAGCTTTTATTTTCCTTTTCTTTGGTCCGAGCTAAGTTTAAACCCCAACGACCCCATTACAACCCGAATAAGACCTGTTGATCCTTTGAAAATGAGTGCTAAAAATTAATGGAGATGGGATGGAGAATTTTGCCTATGGGATTGGTTAATTTGATAATACCTTTAGAGTCTCGTAGGTTGTAAATTGCCTTTGAGTTTATTTGGCTTTTCCTTACTCTTGTGAAATGGTTGTTTTTTTTATTTAGACTTGAATCAAGGAGTGTGTGTTTTGAGCGAGCATTGGTATCCTTGCATTATAAAGGTGGGGATGGTTTGATAAGTGACTAAAGGTAAATTTAAATTGGTTTCTGCAATTCTAAAAAGTCTAATTGTTGAGTGTTTCTTAATCTATTTTGAACAAATTTTCTTAATTTTGCTTAGGGATAAGCAAAAGTTTGAGTTTGGGGGCATTTGTTAGATGCATTTTTATCATTAGAATTAATGGCATTTTTCCTTAATTTCTGGATTAATTATTGGGTCTTTTACATATTTTTCCTACTAAATTACTTAGTTTATCTTATTCTGCATTTATAATGAGTCCTGTTTAATTTGTAGGAAATACATTTGTTTTTAATTGACAAAGACCACAATAATAATTAAATGAAGGAGGCTAAACGTTGTAGCATGCATGGAGATGATTGAAGCAGCAAAATGAAAACAACCAAAGACACACACATACAGCCAAGGGAAATAAATCAGCAAGCAAACCAGATCAAGAAAATCAGCTACTGGCGTGAACTTCGGTAGACGTGGACCAATCAAGAGGAAGCAAGAAGACAGGTGAAGCATGCATGAAGAAAAGGGCGCAGACCACAAATGATTGAAATCAACTGGAGGCATTAAAGCCAAGAGGGGCGTGACCAAGGAGCAAGCGTGAGAAGAAAGAAATTAATTCAGGAGGATAAAATCAAGAGAAGGCAATTAAGAGGGTCCCAGGCGCATGAAGGAACGACAAAGCAGGCGTTGAATTGGGAGCTCTTCCACCACTAAGGAGAATTTTTTACACTACACGTTAGCTGAATGGAAGTTTAAAAAATAATAAGCAGCTGCTGGAGACGAAAGACATGTTGAGTGGGTGAAAACAAACAAAAAAAACGTAGCTGCATGGTGGACTTTCAAGCAGCTGCGTGAAGAATAAAGTGACAGCGTGAATGAGAATAGAAAGGTGACTGGTGGTGGAAATAAATCAAGCAATGAGGAAGCAACAAGTGGCATTTCAAAGCAAATAAAAGACCATGAGACTCACGCATAGCAAGCTTGGTATGCGGCACACAACAATCATGCAAATGGAAGCACTTAAATCGCGCAAGAAACAAAAGAATAGGAGATACGTGTGAGGTAAAGGAAGCAGCGTGGAATTTAAAGACATAAAGCAATTAAACCAAGCACCATTCACGCATAGGGGGTCCATTCACGCACAGTGGAAAAGCACCAACGTGGAGCTTAAAGACTCTCTCAACCTTACTCCATTTATTTTTGGACTCACTTTTCTATCAACAAAAAGGGTGGGGTATAAGGTTAGATAACAAAAGGGGGGCTCCACTTTTCTTTACAAAACACTCTCCACTAACGTTGCACCAGATATAAGGCACTCACGTTACACAAAGTAAGGCTCCATTCTCTTGACATTGAAGACTCACTCTCTACTCACCAACCAAGCATCAACAAATTTTTCATTGGTTTTACACCAAAGCTCTTTTCACGAAGCATCAAGGTACTGGGTTGGAGAAGCTAGCGCGTACGCTGGAAAAATAAAATAAATTAAAGAGCAACCACCATTTGTTTTTCCATTTCTTATACTTAGTTCATAATCATCATGCTTGCTTTTATTATTTTCATTGTTGTTATTATTATTATGAGTAACTAATCCTTCCATTCTAGGATTTAACTGAACCCTTGATGTAACCTCGATTAATTGGTATTTTCTGTGTTTAATCTCTTACGCCCGTTTTTACTTAAAGGTTTGTTTATTACAATTTGTTCTTAATTCTTTTCATAATTTGATCACCTATGAAATTGATTTTCTTAATCTTTGTGTAACGTAACAGGGAGCAATAGATTTGGAAGAAAATTGTAATAGCTTAGGATCACATTCGTAGTGATTTGTGTCTAGGATCAGGAGATACATATCCACACTAAGTAACCACATTAAGATTGATTCGAAAAAACAATCATCGAATTATCACAATTTACCATAGAAATATAGGAAATTGGTTCGATGATTAGGATTACTAATGATCCGAGAGGACTTAATAATTAATTCTGAATCTTAGGTTATCAAACCCGGTATATGAATTAAATCGAGAAAATTTCGACACCGAGGTAAAATCAAGGGAAGTTAAATTCTAGATTTTCATTCCATTGATATTTCTTATAATTTTATCTTGCTTTAATTCTTATTTTTATTTCATTTTTCAAACCACAATCAATCAATCTTTTCTTTAATTTTTATGTTATTAGCTTAAATTAGAAGTTATTGCGAGTATTACTTTTTAACTAATTTGGTCTTCGTGGGATCGATATTTTTACTACTTGACGATAGAAACGTGCACTTGCGTTCATCACCGACAACCCTAATTCACAATTATCCCCAATTAATCCAATTACAACATGTAATCTCCAAAATTGAGCATAGAATTAACAAAACCATACCATTATTAAGGTTTCTAAACCAAAACTTCATCAAAAATCCAAAGCTTAAAAGTTTTCTCTTACCTCATTTCTTCTCCAATTTTGGATTTTCAAAGCCCCTTGGAAAGCTTCCATCCTTTTCCTTATTTTTCCTCTAGAATCCATGCAAAAATCATGCTAGAAGCCCCAAAATTTCGAAACCCTAGCACTCCCTTCCTTCTTCTTCTTCTCTGAACTTGTTTCTCCCTCTTTCTCTCTTCTTTTTCTCCCTTTTTCCTCTTAGGGTCGTGCTTCTCTTTGAAAAAAATGACAAACCGCTTCCTTTTATAGTGCCATGTCATTTAATGAGTGGGCAATGACCATTTTGTCCCTCCACTTAAGCCTAAAGTCTTAATTCTTTATGTGATCTTCCACAAATGCCCTTGAACTTAATTTTAATTCACGCTACTTTAGGACAATTTTCTTACTATCAAATTGAAGGAATTTTCTCAAACTTCCTTCTAGAGAAATGTTCCTCATTTTATTAATTTCATAACGCCACCAAAATTATTTAATTTGGTGCCCTACATCAAAAGTTATAGTCCAAACATTTCGGACTGTCATTTTGCTAAAGCATTTTCAAACACTTTATTTCCATCCAAAAATTGAAATTCTTAAAGACTAAATTGAAACTTAAGCCCTTCTGAAAATTTTGTATCTCCATTTCTCTAGTTTAATCTAAATCAAGAATCACCTCTTTTGGATTACTATAGCAAAAGTTATGGCCAAAAAGCTTTCAGATGTTCCTAATCCAAGACTGAACACTAATCCGAACTTCAATTCAGAAATTTAAAGTCTTAAGGGATGAATTGAAATTTCATTTCTTCATATGAATTGTATCCCCATGTCTTAATATTATTTTTCCTCAAGAATCACTTCAATCGGATCTCCACATATCCTAAATTTCGAAAAAGACTAAACCATGTTCAGAAAATTATCTAACTCACTTTGATTTAATTAATCATCCTCAATTTAATCTCAAGAATTTACAAATTTCCCATAAAAATGTAATTAATAGTATTAGGAATCCAATGCTTCGAAAACCAAGTCAATCGGATGTCGGACGGAGAAGATATAAGCAAAAGATTGGATAAGGTCAGATGAGAAAGGAAAGTAGCAAAATCAGAAGGAACAAATCATTTCGATTTTCATAAGACGTGAGTGTATTCCAAGAAAATCACGTTAGTCATTAATGGTTCATCTCCTTTCTCTAATACCAACATGAAGCTTTATGTCTCTTGATCATTTTGAAGAAAAAAATTATCCCAATCGGAGCCCTATATCTCAAGATATGCTTAAAACGCTAATGCATGCACATACTCAAATCATGCTCTTCTAACCGACCTCTCATAATTTTTCAATCAAAAATTGTCAATTTAACTCCAAATGATACAAATTTTCATGGAGAGATGTATAAATGTCTTATAAATCTATTGGTCTAAGAATCACCTCAATTGGAGGTCGGATGAGTGAGTTATTCCCAAAAGAATAACCCATGCTTAAACCCTAAATCGATTTGTACCTCTCTTGGCGTAAATTTTGATTTCACTCTAGAAGTCAGATTGATTTCTTTCTTAGACCATTTGAAATTATACTTCTATATCTACAACTCTTATGAAGACCACAAAATCATATTCGGCCTCCAAAATGGTCAAAAATCGCGATTTTCATAAGGGTCAACGGACATTCACGGCCTTGGAAGCACCATTTCATCCAAGAAAGTCCATTAAACGTACATCCATGTCTGTCTAACGGAAATGAGTGAAACAAAGGGTCCTTTTTTCCCGAGAAGGTCCGTTAAACGGACTTTTTTGTCAGTTTAACGGACATGGGTTTCCCAAAATCCCTTCAACCTTCTCCAATGCTTCCAACAATCATCCTAACACTATATACACTTATAATCTTCACAAATTCACTTTTTCAAAAGCCTAAACATTTTATAACAATCTAAACAACAAAATCAATTCACAAATTTCTCAAATCTCAACTTAATTGATTCTTCAAAACCTCAAATTTCAAACATTTATCAAAGCTCTCACAACACAAATCTTATGCAACATCTTAACTTGTATCAATCATAACTCTTAACTCCAACCTCGAAAACTTGCATACTTGGTATCGTTGGAAAAGTAAAAGAACAAGCTACAACTTCTAAGAAGGAAACTTTGGCCAATTATATTTCAATTATTCCCGAATTTCCCTTAATCAGCATACACATTTTTCTTCTCATGCAAAACTTAACATTCATGGCAACTTCACTTCTTCTATTTCAACCTTATTAAAAAAATTTAATTTGCCATTGGAATTTATCCTACACTCAACCTCAATGCATATGATTTATTTTGTCATTCGCCAAATATTATCTTACATAGATAACCATTGTTCATGCTTAAGGTTTCTCAACTCATCATCCATACATACTTTACATTCCAATTTCATAATCATATATAACATAATTCACATACAAAAACACTCATTTAATTTCATTTATTATTTCTAAATTTTCACTCAAAGATCGGGGTCCAACATTTTGTATGTTAATACTGAGAATCAAGTAGTTGACATTTTCACGAAGCCACTCTCTAAAGATAGATTTTGTGTGTTGAGAAAAGAACTTAGTATGTGCAAACTCTCTGATATTATTTATGCATGAATATTCTCTGCGACTTGTCTTTACATTTCGTTTAGCAAGCTCCTTCTGTTCTGATTCCCTAGAAACTCTCTCTTAGTTTAGTAGGCTCTTTAGAGTTTTAAATGCCCCTCTTAGTTTATAAACCTTCTCTTAGGATAGTAGGTTTCTTCTAGATTAGAAGGCTCCTTTTCTTTTTAGAAGGCTTCTCTCGGGTTGACATTTTAATTGACACATATCCTAAAAATAGGGAGTTATTCACGACGTCATTTTAGTCTTTTCAAAAATACACGCGCAGTTCGATAACTTTATATACACATCTGTTGAAAGATACACAATCAATTATGCTTCCTCCTCTGGCCTGTACATCTGCTCATCCTCTCATGAGATCAACGCTCAAGAATCACTTAGTACACCTTAAGCAAACTTATCTTGTCTCTATCATTCTCATATGCGCCACTTATTCTCTTTACATTCTTATTGCCTCTTATCTTCTCTCTCAAAATTCACCAAGCTTCTCTAAAATGAAAAGAACAAAATCAAAAGGATAAAAGAAAACCCCAACTTCTTCTATTATCCATTATGAAGCTCGTATTACTAAACCTTTCTCCTATAAATCTCAAGAGAAGAAAGTGCCTGAAGTGCACTATATTACAAATGAAAATGATTCAAATGAAGAATCTACTCAGTTGATTAAATGACCACAGACCAGAGGAAGTATTGCAAAACAAGTTAAGAAAAGTTTTAACCAAAAATAAAAGGGAAGAAATAAAGAAAGGCAAAGCGCTTGTAACTAAAAATACTATTGATAAAAAAGAGTTGTCTCAAGAAGAGATATTTCCCAAAGAAAAAGGGAAAAGAAAATAAAGATTGTTGAACACAAGCAAGGAAAGACATCAATACCACAAAAAATGTTTGAATCAATGGAAGCTAAAGTCTACTATATAATACAGTATAAGAAAAAAAAAGTTGGTTGCTAGGCGAATCTTGCCTCGTACGATGTTTGATAACATAGGTATACCCATCTCTCCTTACTTTGTTGCCATTGATTGGGAAAATTTTCTAAAATTAGATGAGATAATATGTGATGAGTTATTAAGGACATTCTACACACACATGAAAAAGGAAGAAATTAATGGAAAACTAGTCATTGTCTCATAGGTCCATGAATATGAAATTTTAATTTCTGAAGAAATCTTAAAAGATATACTGGAAGTAGCTCTTATAGGGAGAATATTTTTTCCCTGTCATAAGTGGGATGTTGATGATCTAAAGTTAGACGAAGTGGTCAGATCCATCTGCCTTTATGTTGAGAACGCTCAAGATAGAAGGCCCTAGAGTAGGCAATTAGACTTACTACCACGATGCCTTGCATTGCTTTCAGTGTAACATCTCTTTTCAATAATGAGGGTAAGAACCTTAAATTTCTGTAATTGAGAAAATAGCAGTGAGAGATTAGAAAATTGCATTTTATGCTTATGCATAATGTTAGCATACACACACGTTAATTTGATTATTACACATATCATAATGAATTGTTCATGCACTCATTTGACATTTTCAGGTATAAATGACTGTTTTAATGCGATTATAAAGTGAATTATGGATTATGTGTCTTAAAAATTGATCTAGTGAATTAAATTATTGATTTAGAATTTTGGTGAAGTTTGAGAATTTTTCTGAAATTGTGGGTATTTTTGAACTAAGAAAGATGCCAACTGGAAAGAGAATTGATAAATGACAGTAGAAATAAATATCTAATGGCAGTAGAAATTATTGATAAGTGACATTAAGATTTAATGACAAGTATCATTGAAAATTTAGGAGGCGATTGGAATAGAAATTGAAGACAAATAGACTAAGCAATTAAGTGTTATTTAGCATAATTCATTTAAGTGGAAGGTGTCATGACACCACCAAGTATTTTAAAACCATATTATTGTCCAATTGAAAGAAAATTTCGTGTCTTTCATTCATACCAAAAACACTCTCATCTCCTTCATTCTTCCCTTTATCTACGAAACTCTTACCACCCTTATCATGTTGATATTTTTCCAACTCTTTCACTTTGTTTCTTCAAGATTTGTTGTCTTCTCCATCTTGTTACTAAAAGACCTAACCCTTCTACCTTGAATGATGATGATGATCGTATATGTTGGAGAAGCTAGGGTTAAGGGTGATTTGAAGACATTGAAGCTAAACAAGTAAGTATAAGTATTAACTTTTCTTGATTTGTTGAATGAAGCATATTTGATGATAGTTAGAGGTTAAATGGACATATAATGGTGTTTTATGTATGCTGGAATGTGGGTAAAGAAATGAATACATTGATGTCTTGTTTATACGTGTATGATGATTAATGATTCATAAAGTGATGGAGAGTTGATTTGGAGTTAGAATGAATCCTAAAATGGTATAGGAAAAAGTGCATAAAGATTTGATAAATAATGGATGTTCCATGTTCTGTTTTCGGTATTATGATCAAACATAAAGTATGATTTGTTTGTGATTGAAATTGAACTAAAATGGAAGTAGGAATGAAGAGGAAATATTGAGGAAATAAGTTAGAAGAGATAGACTTAGCAAAAGATGAAAATGATAATGAAGAGTGTTAGAAAATGTACAGATGCAATGTTTTCACTAAACATGCATTTGTATTTTAGTCATATCTTGATCTATAGACATCCAAATGGAATGATTATAAGTTGAAATTAAACTAGAGACATATGGATATATTTTCTATAAAGCAATCAATTTTGAATTCTGTCTCTGAGAGTTTCAAATTTTGGCTTGAAGTTGAGTTTTTGTATTTTATCGTGGTTTGGGAATATTCTGTAGTGTTTTAGGTATAATTTGGAAAATACTGAACCAAATTGCAATGAAATTGGTTTCATCAAAAACCATATAAAGGAACAATTGTTTAAAAGAATGTTTTGCCTAAATCCTTGATTTTTCTTATCAAAATTACCATGAAAAATTGACCCGAAGGTCTGTTTTGAGAAGAGCCAAAATGAAGCTTGAATAAAAGATAGTGCACAATCGTGCACAAGCACGATTATGAAAAATTGGTCATTAAGGGATTGCACGATTGTGACAATGGAGGATCAATTGGAAGTGCACGATCGTGCACAGTAAATGTATACTACTGTTTGACAGCTTTGATCACCCTTCACTCTTTTGACCATAACTTCTACTTCGGATCTCCGATTGACTTGAAATTTGGACCACATACTCCTCACACATTGCTTTTCCTATCTAAAAAATTTAATTGTCATCTGAATTTATTAATAATGGATTGCTATTTACCAAATATTCAGGTCTGGAGTTTTGGAGATGTTATAAGAATGAATGAGAGTTTGAATATTGTATGATCATATAATGTTATAGTAATATCAGTGAATGATTGATTGATGATATTATAATTTATTGAGGTGTTAAACTAAGTTCAAGTTAGACATATATGAGTTTCGAAGTATGAATGATCATGAGATTAAAATAAAGGAAAAATACATGGGATTGTCATTGAGCATGCATTATACATAATTCAAAAACACATTTGTACATCAATGAATACTTATAATTGTACAAAGTTATGAAGTGTGTAAATGTGTATGTATTGCTTGATTTAGAAGAGCTTATTGAGCGACAATATCCAAATATCGATGCAACAACTTTCTAGAGCAAAACGTGAGTCGACCTAGATGGACTCATTTTTATTGTTATTTTGTTTTAATATATTTCATTGAATTAACACTGATATGATTGATGCGAATGTGTTGATTCTGGACAATAAATGTTCAAGGCGTTTGATGCATGAATATCATATTGGAAGTGCTCCTTATATGTAAATTTGATGAAATAAGTGATAATCAACTTGATTGTTGAATGCCGAACCAAGTTCTGAAGAAAAATGTGAATGTGCATGTGAATGAAACAAGTGATTCTCAACGTATATGATGAATGCCAGACCAAGGTCTGATGAAAAATGTGAATGAAAACGTGATAGTGAATATGACTGTAAAATATGGAGCAATTTTGATTGACTGAATATATGTGATGCATTTCGTTACATGAATGCATGAAAGATAAAGACAATTATAACCGGAATTGCCAGTAAAAAAAAGCTTAAAGCTCAGAATGTGATAAGAGCCTCGCTGGCTCGCTATTATTATATCTTATATCTACTAAGAAATATGAGACATTATCGATATAAGTTCAGATCCACAAGGGTTATAAGCTAGTAAAAGGCATTTGGTCACAACAAAGTAATAAATGAAAGTGAGTCTCGTGTGCATTGCATTTATAATTGATATATATGCTTTAAATAATCAAAATGATCTATTTGATTGCTCTGAATGTGATTTGTGAAGTAAGTGCTATGTGATACTACAAGAGCAATGAAGAATTATGTGGAAATATTCTGTGATTTGTTATATGATTTGAGTGAACTATTAAGGATGATTAACTCATTAAGTTAACAAAAGTCACCAAAATTGTAATATGGCTTTTCAGGTTCAGAGGAGATATCTAGTTAGGTTCATAGGATAATATTTCAAAATCATCTATTATCTCTCTGAATTTTGAAAATATATCTATTATTGCTTGTCATCCTAAAAAGATAAATATTGTTAGCTCAAGGTTTATATTTAACTATTTTAATGATAACAATATAATATTGGAAAATTCAAATTAGATTTATTTCCTTGTATAGATAACGATATTTTTTTAAAGGAAATAAAATCATAAGAAAATTTCTTCCTTTCTTACAGAACCTTCTTAGTAAACTTTTCGTATTAACATCCGTGAAGATCTTACATTTTCAAACAATTAACTCTATAAATTTTTGCTCTAGCAGAAAGGATATTGAAAATTCAAAGTCAATTCAGAATTAAGATAAAGTAATAGTTAGTTAAAGAAGTTGACTATTTAAAGAAAAGCAATAACACTTGTGAAGCAATGAGCATACAATGGATTTCAAAACATTTCAACATCATCCATATTCTTGAGAGTCATATCATTCTTATTGTGCCTTAGAAAGTGAAATCACTCTATCATGAGAGAAAATATTATTTGAGAACTTACTTTTAATTTTACATTTTATTTTATCATTACCTTTTAGAAGTTTGTTATAAACTTGAGTGTGGAAGGTTGGAGAACCTTGAAAATATATACTTGTAAGCTTGAAGAGGCTCGTCAAATTTAATACTCGGATTCTTATAGTGAAACACTCAAGTTGGATACCTGGGAACTAGATGTAGGCTTGGGTTGTAAGCTGAACCAGTATAAATCGACTGCGTCCTTCTTCTCTCTCTCTTTAACTTTTAAATTTTCGCATTATATTGTGTGTGTGTGTGTGTTGTTTTTAACAAGAGGCTCCTTTTGTTTTCAACTTGCAAGAGGTTCCTTTCAGTTTTAACAGGTGTCTTTTGTTTTTTAAATTGTTTTAACATGATTTATCTTTCAATAGACTCCTTTCATTTAAGCAGGGTCTTATCCCATAAAAGGCTTCTATTGCCTAACAGATTTTTGTCGTTTAAAAGGATTTATCTTCTAACAGGTTGTTGCTGTTTTTATTCGTCAACTAGGAACTGTTTATTATACGAATTGAAAAAACTTGCAAAAAAAATTTGTCACAATAATTCACCCCCCTTAGTCTTTGATTAAAACATAACGTCGAAACACATACATTATAAACACCATATATGGCCTAACCATATGTCATTAATATGGTATCCCAAGTTAGCTCTTGAATTTGGTCCAAACCATTTAAATTTAACTTAAATTAATAATTTAAAATAATTATAATAAAGTATTAATTTGAGTCAAATTTAATTAGTTCATTTCAAACTTAAGAGCTATGTTAAATTGTCGGTAAATAACATTTAATTAATACAAGTATAATGTTCATGATACATGTATTTTGTTATTATTTTTAATCAAAGTCTAAGAGAAGAAATTGTTTGAAGCACTGAAAATTGGAAAGAATTTTTTCAAAATTTTAAAGATTATGATTTTTTTAGATTTCTTAAACTATATAAGAGACTTATATTTTGGTATTAATATGGTGTTTGGACTTCATCGATAAGTGACGCTTTGCATAAATCAAATACAACTTAACACCCAAGTTCTAATTTTAGCCCACAATATTAAAATAACATTTACATCCAGGTCTCGAGACAGGTTTTTTTGTACATATATCACTAAGATTAATTTAAAAAATCACTAAGATTCATAATGTAGTACATGATCTAAAGGCATAATCATGCATTTTTTAAACGTAAATCAAGTAGGGGAATTAACGTACATCAAACTCAAAAGATGGAACGCCTATTTTAGACGCCCTCACACTCTGGCAGGGGAATTAACGTACATGTTCCAATTAGAAGAAGTTAATTTAATTCACTTTCCGTGCTCTATACGGTGCTTAGAATTTAATTCACTTTCCGAACTCTATACGGTGCTTAGAAACTGACAACCACAGAATAAATTCCTAGTACATTATTGTCTATTCTCCTTCCTTGCCGTCTTGTTTAGTCACTGTTAATATATAGGACTAGAAACCGCAGGCATAGTACATATTATTTAATCTGTTTTTTTTAATCAATTGAGCTACCGAACAAATTCATAAGCAATGATGGTCCCATAACTTTGATTTAACATGTCAGTTGATTGTGTTTTTCAGTGGACAAGGATGGGGATGTTCAAGTAATTTTTCCCATCCCGAGATTTTAATTTGTTAATTCAACTAATTGATGAATCTCTCTAATTTGTTACTTATATGACATATTCATTAAATATTAGATGAATATCTATCAATTAATTGCTGTCAATCTATTTTCTTTCTACGGACGTAGCTTCTCCCGACCCTTCCCTTTCTCACCAAAAAAGGAGTTAAATAGTCCCCATGTAATTTGTCACATCTCATTCTTTATGTCGAATAATTATACGCGTTGTCACATCACACACACTTGTATTGTATCTCTCACTCTTTTAGGACTTTGGAAATCACACGCCAATAAAATTTAATTGTGAAGACACCGAATATGCAAATGAGACAATTAACTGTAGAAATGTATCTATAATTTAATTTTGAATTAGTTGTAGGTGTTCATTGATATTTGAAATCACAAGAAAATGTATATTAATTTCTATTTGTTCAAAAAGCTTGTAGAACACGTACAATTAACATAAACTTAATCCCTAGAATTATCAATTTGACAAAAATCTATTGATGCCAAATGTCATAAATTAGAGTTCTTCACCAACATATTCGAAATAATATAGTAACCTAGCACCTTCAGGAAACACTCATCGACTAGTAGC
Source organism: Erythroxylum novogranatense (assembly GCA_029891385.1). Classification (NCBI taxonomy): domain Eukaryota; kingdom Viridiplantae; phylum Streptophyta; class Magnoliopsida; order Malpighiales; family Erythroxylaceae; genus Erythroxylum; species Erythroxylum novogranatense. Next base: position 881,463 of record JAIWQS010000236.1, on the reverse strand, counting down.
ATACATTGATCGACCAATAATCTCAAATCAGTTTTAGGTATCATTTTAGGAATTATAGATGTTTTTCTTATCTTTTATATTCTCTTAAATCACCTTAATATGATATTTTGCTAACATATTGAACAATATGATTATTGACAATAGCTATACCAATATGTTTTTCACTAAAATTTTCCTCTTCCTTAAATGATATCACTACGATTAATTATGCCTAAATTTTCTAAACATTTTGTTAAGATATAGGTGATTATATCTTATCATTTAATTTTGGATATTATTTGATAATTAGACCTTGTTGTGTTTATGTGGAACTCTTCTAAGATAAGTTTTATAAGGTTAAAATCCTAATTAAGATGAGGTTTAAACATATAGTCTATTATTGGATAATAGTTATCCTAGGAAGCAAAATTTTGAATTGATTATGGCAGCTAGAATGTGGTTGGGATTCAAGTATGTAGATGGCTAAATGTTGTCATTTTTTTAGAATAAAATCAACATATGTTGGATGACTTGGCAGCTGGATATCTAGGGATATTGTTGATGATGTTTGTGAGCTGATTGCGTTGAGATAGAAGTCCATTTGTTGCAAACTTCTCTGTTGTATCATGTCACCTTGGCTGAAGGGTTTTGTGTTGTTTTTTTTTTTCTGACTTTCTTATCAATGATTGGATTGTCTTATAGCTAAGATTTGTCATCTTGAGCTTGACGTAACTTGGTTGGTTGATCTATTGCTTTAGCGTGACTTGAGTGGAGTCCTTAGAGCTGCATTCTTTTCTAATCTTCGTTGTCAATGGTAATTCTTTTTGCAACTCTAATTTTTTGTAGTTGTTTTGGGTGATTTGGCTAGACAATCGGTGAGTGAGTGAAGTCATAGATGTTGGGTCTTTATGATCTTAAATGATCTTTGATTTCTGGATTTTACATTGATTCTTGATCCATATTGGCTGCTGCGTTTCTCTATTCTGGTGTGATTTTGTGAGTTGCAAAATGGTTGATCGTGCATGATTTGGTTGTTGCGTTCTCTTCTATTTTGAACATCTATTGAGGGCGATTTTTAGCCAATTTTTCTCCACGTGTTTGTGTGATTTGGCTGGGCAGAATCTATGATTGTGAAATTTTTGTAGCTACTGTTCTTGATTGATCACTACAAGGGAAATGATAAATAGCGACGAAGCAATACTGACGGAATGTAAACCGCTGAAAATACCGACCGAAAATACGTCACCGTTGCAGATATTGGTGGTGCGTGAAACTTTTTGCGATCAAAACTATTCGGTCGGTGAATTTGGTGAAATATGTTCCGACACAGATGTTTCCGTCGGTAAAGGCGTCGGTGAAATACGCGCCCTTCACATAAGGTTAACGACGTCGTTTTGGTTTTAATTTAGGGTTGCGTCTGCCTTCTTCTTCCTCTTCCCGTAGACGCAGCCTTCCTTCCTCTCTCTTCCTCTCGATTCTTCAATCGGTCTTCTTCCTCGTTGCTGTCCGCCGCTTGCTGCTCGTCGTTCGCCGCACGCCACCGTCGCTCCTCTTTCTCCTCTCCGACAACTTCGTAAGTTCTCCTCCCTCCCCTCTTTAATTTCTCCGATGTTTGTCAACGGAAATGTTGAAGCTTTTTTAGTTTTTATATAGAAATTATTCTGTAATTATATGTACATTACTTCTCTTATATACATCTCAGAAATTATATGTAAATTATTGTTGTAATTATATGTAAATTATTGGTGTTATATGTATCTCAGAAATTATATGTAAATTCTTGCTGTAATTTTATGTAAATTATTGCTTTTATATGCATGTGTAAATTATATGTAAATTATTGGTCTTATATGCATCAGAAAATATATGTAAATTATTTCATTATTATTGCTCTTATATGCATCTCAAATTATATGTAAATTATTGCTCTTCAAATGCTTTTAAAGAAAATGAAAGATTTGAATAAGAAAATTAAGAATTTGTGTATTACATTGCCAAAACTTTCTTTAGTATTTGATGATGATGATTTAATTCTTAAAACTAATACTTCGATTATTTATGGAGTGAGTATTAAAAAGATAGATTATGATGATTCTAATATAAAAAGATATATCAAATATGATTCTTTTATATAAAATATTAGTAAAATGAGTTTAACCATAAAGGCCCTTTTCAATTAAATTCAAACTATTACTTTCTTATAAAACAAACTTGTGTGTACCACATCTTATGCATGTTAAATATAATGTTGTTGTCAAACATTTATTTATACAAATTGCATTATTAACACTTAGTTACAATTGGAAAAGAACTTTCAATACAATACATGTATATTAAATCATAATCCAAACAAAATTCTTTCTATTAACAAGTAATATAAAGTTTCTTATTTAATTCAATTTTTAGATTAGAGATGTATTATCATATATAAGTTTTTAAGCCAAGTTATAGACTATTAACTATTTTGTTAGAATAAATATCAATAAAAATCATTACATAAAATCTTAAAAGTAATCTAATATTCTAGACTTAAATTATAATCAATACAAATGCTAATGAAAATAAAACTAAGTTATTAATATGAAGGAATTATACAAGTCTAAGATAAAATATAATTTTAAGTCACTAAGAATTAAAAGTGAAGATATGATAATGTCCATATTTCAATCAAGTAATTTACATTAACAAATTTTAATGAAAAACATTTCACGATTCATTTGTTAAATTTTGTAAATTATTATTGTTTTCTATATTGCTTATATGAAGAGATATTACAAATTTATACCTAGTTGAAGAAGAAGAGAAATATATATAATATAAAACAAATGAAAGCTAAATTGTAAATAGTTGAGATGTTTATGACTAAAGTATGGGAATATTTTGCACATGTTATCAGCGTCATTCAACCCCCAACCAATAATTCTATTAAAACATCTAAGGGACATAAAGCTAGTATAGGCCTATGTAATTGGTGGTTAATGATTAAATAAATTGATTGATTGATAATTACAATTTTAACATTAAAACACAAAATGTTCTTACAATATACCAATCTTTTTTAGGTATTAAAAATGGGAATCAAATTAAATGTGAATTCTATAGTTAGAATATTGTTAAATTGTTTTTAGAATAATATGTGATAAATAAAGATAAGTCCAAAATATCTTTTAAAGATTATTCTAATAACTTAAATTATTTTAGTAGCTATTACAATGAGTTAATTTTATTTACATATTAGTAGTTTTTAAATATTTCTACACCTTCTAAATAATTATTTATTTTTCTAATAGTTATAATCTAAGACTATAAAAGAGAAGGAATCTAACATCAATATAAATTACATAGGTTTGTAATCGAGGAAAACATGAAGAGAGGTTTGGATAGTTTGTAAAAGATTCAAGTCAAGTTGAAGAATTGTAGTTATAAAATATAACCAGTGTCAAAATCGAAAACAAAACATTGTTAGTCTTTTGTTATATGCACTAGAGTTCGGTAGGGTGGCAATCGGTCGTCATCTTTGGTTCACTGCAAGTCACGATGCCGTCTTGAACGGCTATCATTATCTTACCGAGACTATAAAATATGGTGGATCAACATATCAGCCGCTTCCTCAATCTGTTTTCGGGTGAGAGAGGTGTGTATAGGCGGAAGAGGATCTGCATCTGATTGGTGTTGGAGATTCGGGCGCATATTGAGTGCAGTGTTATCCTCCAAAGCTACGCTCTGTTCTTCTTGTTTCAAGTTTTGAGGTTGTGGTTGATCATTCGGGTCTGAAGATTCCGTATGGGAAACATGATGTCTTGCGTGGCGGGTTGCAGTAGTCAGTAAACCTATCCGTTAGAACGTCGAGCCGCGACAATGGCTACATCGAGATTAGCCATGCATTGCTGACTGATCTACGTGTTTCTGGACGTGGTGCCCTGATGTCGGGCCCCACGGTGGGCGCCAATTGGTTCTGTAGGAATTTTGCCGAGGCTGCACATTGCCGTTTGGATCCATGGAGTTGGTTGATACTTGCAAGAGCTCCGGTTTGAAGGTTCCTGCAAAACAAGGAAGGCACGTCGGGGGTTGTTTCCGGATAAGCCCCTCCGACCTTCAAGTCAATCTTTTTGGTAAAGGTGAGGTTGCTGTATGTAGAGAAAACTAGGTTATGATCACGTATCTTTGTTATGGTAGAATTATACCTTATATATGGAGCAATAATTAGGTTTAAGTCTTTACGTATGTATGGGAGACTTTCACCTGCGAATGGGCCAAAGAGATCGTGGATTGGACCTGGGCTTGGCATAGGTATAAGACTGATATTTGAAGAATGGACCGATCAGCCCGCGGGTCGTTATAACTGGAATCGGGCCCAGTATGATCGACCCTACCATAAGGATTCCAAATTTGTCTCAATACATCCCAAACGAATCTGAGTAGATGCATCTCGTTCATGCAGGTCTGCAATATTGTGTTACACTCGCTTAACCTCAGCAGTCATTTCTTTCATCTTTGTGTTTTCGACCATCATAGATTTCCACCACACACTCTCTCAATAAAAGCACCGGTGGAATATCCCTGCAGAATATTCAAGAGCACACTCACACAATATGTCTGGAAAAAAATATTGCTCTATAGATATATATATTCAACATTATGAACGTCACCAACTTTACAGAGCTAATGGATAACTATTTCTATGATGTAATATAGAAAACGTGTAAGAAACGAGAAAGATAACAAGGCAGCAAAACACAACAATGAGACGAAGAAGGGATTAGAATCAAGAGAGAAAAGGACACATCAAATTATCCACACCTCTTTTGGTTCTGTTAGTCGTATATATATTTTGCTTGTGGATCATGTGCCAACTGTCCCACGTCCAGGATTCAAGCCGTTTCTGAAATTCTAACAGCACCAGCCTTCTTTAACATAACACAAGGCTCGTCTTCTCTTATCCACAAAGCGCTTCTTCTAGATGTTTTGGCTAGACCAATCCGTTTACGTATCAATATATCTGTAAGGATAAAAAGTTAAACCCAACCTGATCCTCAAGGCATCATGCGAACTCCTCACAAACTTGACCACAAGCCTAATATCTCGATCCAACTTGATTAGAACAGGAACTCCATCAAATCTCACAATCTCTCTATGTGTATAATTTCACCATCCTATCTAGCAAATAACTCATCGTTACCAGGTAAGACGATTTAATTTGTTATAATCATCAATACTAACTTATCACGCTGTCCTTAGAAATTCTTAAACAAAATTAAAGGTAATATGCTCCTACAACTACTTCGAAATAAGCAATGGTTATAACACGTATCCATTTTTGATGCTTTATTTTGACTTATTGACTTAATGCGCATTCAAAAAATAGTGATTATAGTTCCACCTTTATCTAAAAAAAATCTACATTTGATCTTCTCAAATCATTATGATCACAGTATCTGCAGATTAACAAATTATAGCAGTACTTCATTATTCTAAAGAGACAAAATATTAAAACATAAATATATACAATGATTCAAAATAAGTGGGTATTATAATATCTGGTCACTCAGTGTCATGTATCACGACCAGTATCCATGGTGGCAACATTTAATTAATTTAAACTTCCTTATCTCTCCTCAATTATATGTTTCTGTTGTATCTTGCTCTGTGACCACTGGCTTAACTTGTTCTGTAATAATCAAGTAACCAAGCAACTAGCTTTCATTCTCAGCATTATATATTTTATTAGTTTATTGGTGCCGTGAAACGTGTAGGGAAGGAAGACAAATGGTGGTGGAATCATTAAGGATATGACAATCTTGTTACAGAAGTCGCAATTCTAACTTAAAAAATTAACCATTTGATGCAAGTAGAGAGCTAATATTTTGTCTCATCTTTTGGAAATGATAGACTCTAGCTACACGAACAAGATTCACTTGAAACAAAGTAATTACTTTCTTCATGTCTATATATAAGCGATTTCTTTGTACATGAAAAGAGGCCGAAAGCTTGGCCAAAACTACAACTCATTACTTATTCCTAATACATTTAAATTAAAACCTTACTTTTGAAATATTTTCGAGAAATAATGGTCATCAATCTGGCTTAGTAACTACAAAAGGTCAATTCTGCCTTCACGTGCCACTTATAAACAAGTATAACTTAAAAGTGTCACATTAATTTTTAACAGAAAAAAAAGAAGAAGAAGAAGACTTATATGTGACTGCAATTTTCACACACACATATATATATATATATATTCTTATCTGATATCTACTGTAATATATATATATATATATATATATATACACACATAAAAGCAATGAAGTTTGCTATCAGGAGCAAGTACGGAAGAATTGTGAACGGTAGAGGATGAACTGACCAAGTCTTTATTAGTTTATAACTTAATTTTTATCTATTGCAATTTTATCCGTACATTATTGAACAGACTAATCTTATTTAAAAACTTCTTTAGTTTTTAATCATTAAATGTAAGACAAGTTAATCAAGCCAAAAGATTAGGGCTAGTTCATAAGTCTGGCATGTTGTTTTTCCTTTTTCTTGTTTGAGATGTCGACTATAGGCTACAAATTGGACAGGGACTCGTGAAGGAAATTCATAGCGCATCTCATGAAACATGTACCAAAACAACAATAAGACACGTTCCGATTAATATGAAAAATTAATGGTACGGTTTTAGAAATATATTATTGATGAAGATTTGGCTATCAAATTGAGGATTGCTTTTGAGACTAAGATCCGTCTATTTTCTGAAGTCACATTACCTTGTTTTCTATGCTTTGATAGAATACAATATTTGCTTTCAACTAACTTTTGCTGTGCAAACTGCACAATCTGTCTTGCAAGTCCAATAGCTACATTTTTTAAATATTTGGACTGATAACTTCTATTATGTGTTAGACATTTTCGAAGACTTCCTCCAATCTAAGCTTTCATAAGAGAAAAGTTGTTAGGCAAAAAAAAAAGTTGAGTATCTAGCTCTATTTTGAGACTTTTAGTGATTGTTGACATTTTTATAGTTTGTAGAAATGACAAAAGAGTGAAGACTAGATGAATGACGGTTGGACAAAGCCCTTTTGGGGGAGATATGATTGTGTACGTTTCTACACATCAATGTACTTAACTTATACAACTGTATGGATTAACTGTGTAAGTCTCTAGAATCGTGTGAAGGAAGCATGAAGAGTGAAGACACACATTATTGTATACACACCAGTCTCTAGAATCGTGTGAAGGGAGCAAGAAGAGAGAAGACACACATGATTGTATACACACCTTGTCCATGAAATACACAGTCATGTATTTGACCATGTATAATATAGAAAACCTATTTCAGGGATATAAAAGAGGGGCAAAGGCTACCAGAAACACCAAAAAGGGAATAAAATTGAGAGAGAGATAGTAGTATAAGATTCTCATCTTTTTTATTATTTTTGGGATTGATTAGAGAGTTTGTTGATTGACATACTAACTTTAGGTTTCAATCCTGAATCTTCAAGATTAAACTTTGTAAATCCTTATTTAAGCTTAATAAATTTTCTAGTTAGTTTGGACTGTAGTTTTTCTCTCTACATTTGATTTCCATATCAAATCTCAATGTTTACTTCTTTATTAAGTTTTCATTCTCGTACTTATATTTGCTTATTAAACTTGAAGTGTGTATTGTTGTTACTCTTTGGTTGATCTTTTAGAAAGTTGTGCTTTTATGTCCCAACAAATGGTATTAGAGTTATCGCGATGGAAGACGGAAACAGCTCTATAGTCAAGTTAACGTCAACAAACTACTTTATTTGGAGGTTCATAATGGAGGGCGTTCTGCATTGCAAAGATCTTTTTGATCCTATTTGAAAATTTTCAAGTTTTGAAGGAACAAAAACACTTTATAATTAAGTTGACGCAACAAACTACGCTATTCGGAGGCCCATGATGGAGGATCTTCTATGTTGCAAGGATCTTTTTGATCCTATTGATGAGGACAAAGATGTGAAGGATAAAGTTCCTTGAAAACCTGAAAATTGTTAAATATAGAATCAGAGAAGAAGAAGTAGAAAACTCTGGGCATTATTTGAAAGTAGACTGATATCAATATATTTAACTATGGGTCTCAAGAAACAGATCCTTTGAACTATGAAAAAAAATCTAAAAGAACTCTATGAAAGGAAGAGTGCCCACAAGGTCTCTTTAATTAAAAAGCTTGTAAACTTGAAGTTGAAAACTAGAAATTTTATGTCGGAGCATTTAAGTGATTTCTAAGATATATCCAACAAGCTTACAAGAACAAAGATCATTCTTGATAACAAGCTTTAAGCCTTATTCCTATTGAGTTTGTTATCGGATAATTGAGAGACGTTGGTGGTGAAGAATAGTAGGATTTGAAGATGTGCTCTCTTTGGATGTAATAAACGAGAGTATATTTAATGAAGAAATAATAAGAAAAGAGTTAGGAGTTGACAACGTGCAAGCTTTCATGGCAGAAAGAAGGGGAAGGAGTAAGAGCCAAATGGTGTGGCAAGTCTAAAAATCGACCAAAGTATAGAGGTGACAAAGAGGTGAAGACATGCCACTATTGCAACAAGCCATGATACATTAAAAGTTTCTACTATAAATGGAAGAGGGATCAGAAAAGGTGAGATCATTAGAATGATGGAGATAAAAAGAGTACAACCGCAATTGTTTCAAGCACAAATGATGATATGTCCCTTGTTTGTTCGACAAGTGAATGCTTCCATGTTAGTGATTAGAGTTTTGAGTGGTTGATTGACACGGGAGTTTCATATCATTGTATTCAAAAAGTGGAGTACTTCTCAAACTATAAGAGTTGAGACTTTTGGAGCGTAAAGATGGATAATCAAAGTTTCACTAAGATTGTCGGTATGGGTGGTATTTGAGTTCAAACAAACATCAAATGCTTGCTGACCTTGAGAGATGTTTGATACATCTCTAATTTAAGACTAAATATGTTATCAATAAACTTGTTAAATCGAGAAGGATTCAAGCATACTTTTAGGGAAAAGAAGTGGAAACTATCTAATGGAGCAATAATTGTTGCTCAAGGAGAGCTATGTTGCACATTGTACAAGATATACTTAAAAGTGTGTGGTGGTACAGCATACACAATTGAAAAAGAAACTTTTCCAAATATATGGCATCGACGATTAGGGCACATGAACGAGAAAGGATTAAAGTTGCTGGGTCGTAAATCTCTCATCCCAATCAAAAACACTTTACCCCTTAATCCTTGTGATCATTGCTTGGTAGGAAAGTAACATAAAGTTTCTTTTAAGAGATGATCCACAAGGAAGAAGAAGTTATTAGAGCTGGTGCATTAGATGTTTGTGGATCAATTGCGAAGGATTCACTGGGAGGTAACAAATATTTTGTTATATTTATTGATGATGCATCGAGGAAGACTTGGATTTACATGTTAAAAGCAAAGAGGGAAGAATTTTAAATTTTCAGAATTTTCATGTTATGGTAGAAAGAGAAGGTAAAAGGAAGCTAAAGTGCCTACAAATAGATAATAGAGGTGAATATACCTCAGAGGTGTTTGAATATTAATGTACATCGCATGACATCAGATATGACAACACTGTACATGGTACTTTACAACATAGTGGTGTTGATGAGAGGATGAACAAAACTATTATGGAGAAGGTTTGTAGCATGCTCAAAATGTTCTTGTTGTTAAAGATTTTGGGGTGAAGCAATAAAAAATGCAGTCTTTTTGATCAACCGAGCTCCCTTAGTTCCATTAAATTTTGAGATTTTTTAGAAAGCGTGGGCTAATAAAGATCCTAAATATCGTCATCTAAGAAATCTTGACTGTAAGATATTTAAACACATACTCAAGGGTAAGAGATAAGAGCTTGATTCAAAGGCAATACCTTGTATCTTTGTTCACTGTAAAGGTGATTAGTTTGACTTTTAGACTCTATGACCCAAAGAAGCAAACAGTAGTCAGGAGTAGGGATGTGGTATTCTAGGAGTACTAGAGAGATGCTAATCTTCTAAAAGGAGATGAGATTACTCAAAGTAGCTCATCTTATGATGTAGTTAACTCTTTTCCAATTTCTCCCACTACTAAGTAGCTTATAGGTAGAGAAGAAGTGTGTGACTAAACACATATTGATTGTTATTAGGTACAGTATGATATTGATGAGCTACACAAACTATATCCAAACATTACTGAATATGAGATCGTTGAGGATGATAAGTAGGGGTAGTATCCAAATCCAATTGATAAAGGAGAAAAGCCTTCTATAAGATATGTGACTTCAAAATATTTGTAAGTTATTGCTAAGGAGGAGCCTAAGAATGTAAGAAATTGTATCTTGTGATGACAAAGATCTCTAGCTCACAACTATAAAGGAAGAGATGAAGTATTTGAAGAAGAATGATATATATAAGTTTGTGAAGCTTCCAAAAAGTAAAAATGTACCAAAGAATAAATAGATGTTCAAGATAAAGAAAGATGGTGACAAGATGGTGAAGCATAAGATAATATTAGTCGTGAAGAGATTCAATCAAAAGAAGGGTATAGATTTTGATGAAATCTTCTCGCCAATGGTCAAGATGACCTTAATTTGAACAATTTTGGGTTTGATTGTCTACTTAATCTTGAACTTCAATAGTTGGGTATTAAAAAATCCTTGTTACAAGGAGACTTGGAAGAGGAGATATATATATAGAGTAGCTAGAAGGCTTCAAGATAAAGGCAAGGAGAATTTAGTTTGCAAGTTAAAGAAGACCTTATATGGGTTAAAGCTGCTCTAAAGTAGTAAGGTATCCGAATTTCAATTCTTTTATGACAAACCATGGTTACGAGCAAGCTTATGTCAATGCATGTGTATATTTCAAAAATTCACAGGTGAGAACTTCATCATTCTTCTTCTATATATTGATTGTGGTTTAAGATATTGGAAGAATCTAAAAATTGAAGGAGTATCTGTCTAAATCTTTTTATACAAAGGTACTTGCAAAGAAAATTTTAGGCATAAAAATATTCAGGAAAGGAAGAGTAGGAGATTGTGGTTGTCACAAGAAAGGTATATTGAATGGTGCTAGAAAGGTTTAATATAAAGCATGTCAAGTCAGTTAGCATGTCAATGGCACCTCACCTTAAGTTGAGCAAGTGTGCATGTCCCTCAATAAAAAAGGGGAAAGTTAGTATGTATTATGTTCCATACTCATCTATAGTATGGTCTCTAATGTATTCCATCAGGCTAGATATTACATAGGTTACTGGGTTAGTGAGTAGATTCTTTTCTAATTCAAGAAAGGTTTATTGGGAAGCATTGAAATGGATTTTGAGATACTTGAGAGGTACTTAGAAGTGGATTTTTTGTTTTGGTGATGGTGAGCTAATTTTAAAAGGTTATACGGATGCAGATATGGTTGGAGATCTTAATGGAAGAAATTTCACTTCAAGTTTTCTATTCAAGTTTATAGGGGATCTATTTCATGACAATCCAAGTTACAAAAGTTCATAGCTTGATCTACGACTAAAGTAAAGTATGTAGCTATAGTAGAAGCTAGTAAAGAGATGCCTTGGTTGAAAAGATTTCTTTCAGAGTTGGATGTAAAGCAAGAAGATTATACAGTACTTAGTGATATTCAAAAAGCTATTAACTTGAGCAAAAAAATTATGTATTACTCCTGCATAAAGTACATAGATGTCAGATATCATCGATTGAGGTTTGTGATTGAGAAGTAACAATTGTTGTTGAAAATTATTTATACAGACTTGAATGAAGCTAATATATTGACTAAAATGGTTCTCAGAAGCAAACATTATCTTTGTAGTTTACTTATCAGGATGTCTCTCAAGTAGTTGTTGCAGCATTGCATATCTTCCCTATAATTAGGCTACAAAGGGAGATTATTAAGTGTCCAGCCCTATTTTAAGACTTCAATGTTCGTTGGCACTTTTATGATTCGTAGGAATAACGAACAAGTGAAAACAAGATGAATAATGGTTGGATGAAACTCTTATGTGGGAGACATGGTTTTGTAGGAGGCTACATGCTTGTGTCCTTAATTTACAAAATCATGTGGATCAACTATGTAAGTCTGTAGAACTGTGTGAAGTAATCATGAAGGGAAAAGATATACACAATCGTGTACACATCCGTTTCTATGACATACATCACTACACGTGACGACCGTGTAGCTCTATGTAACCGTGTATATCTACAACTCAAACAATACTAAAAAGGACACCATCACTTTCACGATCATGTATGTGACTGTGTATAATATAGAAAACATATTTTGAGATATAAAAGAGGAAAAGACATAGATTGGAGTATAGAGTGGCAGTCAGAAACACCAAACGGGAAGAAAGACAGAAAGAGTGATAGTAGTATAGGATTCTCATCTTTTTTTAATATTTTTAGGATTGGTTTAAGTTTTTGTTGATTTACAAATTAACTTTGAATTTCAATCCTGAATTTTTGTAAGACAATTTTGTTAAGTCAAGAGGGCTTCACTTCTATTAATTTTGATGACAATCAAATAATAATAATCTTAGAAATGTATGAACTGTTTTGATAAGTTTGTTAAGTGTGCAGAAAAATGTAAGTAACACTTAGTCAACACTAGACGAAGCACAACAATAGATGAAGTCCAACACCAGACGAAGCACAATAATAGACGAAGTGCAACACCGCATTTAGTGCAACAATAGATCGAAGCACAACAATGTATTTAAACACAATACCAAATGAAGCGCAACACCAGACAAAGCGCGATACTAGATGAATCTCAATATTAGACAAAATGTGATAACAGAAGAAGCATTATTCCAAACGATACAAAAGGAAGATATTCTAGAACGTCAGTCAGTTAGTTATTTACATGACTCAACTAATAACGGTTTCTACAAGATTTAAGAAATAGTTTCTGAAGAAGACAGTTGAAGACTTAGGCTATAAATACTAGTTCTAGTCAAATACTAAATAACATTTTGTATAAGAGAGAGAATTTGATTGTACAATACTTAGAGAAATTCTATATTCAAAGTAAGAAAGAAGAGAGCAAATACATCTATAACATGAAGCTAAAAAAATATCTTTCCTAAAGAGAGAAAGAAAGGCTAGAGTCTTTAGAGGCTAAGATAACAGATAAAAATACTTTGTAAGAAAGAACTGAAGAGGCTCTGTAATTGTAGAAAGAATACTTGTAAAGTTGAAGAGTATAGTGAAATCTCAGGCAAACTCTGATGACTGGACGTAGCCCAAGGTTTGGGATGAATTAGCACAAAATCGCGGCATCTATTCTGTAACCCTTATATTTTAATTTTCTTATTGTTAGACGAGTAGATAATATTACTTGCGATTGCATTACTTATCAACTTTAGTAAAATATTTTTATGATCATCTGAATTTTGCAAAGAAATTCAAAAAATCTCAAAAGATTAATATTTTTGAAAAGATTACACAATTCAACCCCCCTTTTGTGTATTTTACATATTATACCTGATTTCTACATTAACAAGTGATTTACTTCAGTTGGTATTAGAGTGAGGTTTCCAAGAAACATTGTTACAAAGTGAGGACAAAGATCTATGGCTGAATCACATGCTTTTATAGTTGAAGGTGCCTCGGTCATAAGACCTCCTGCATTCAATGATGAGGATTATAATTATTGGAAGGACAGGATGCGGCTCTTTATAGAATCCACACATATTGATCTTTGGGATATCATCGAGAATGATCCATATACACCAACAGATGATGAAGGCAATATCATCTCTCGTGACAAATGGTCAGCCGATCAGAAAGCTCGATTTTAGTTAAATTTAAAGGCCAAATTCTTTCTAAGTTGTGCCATAAGCAGAAGTGAATATGATAATGTTCATGGATGCATATCTGCAAAGCAAATGTGGGACACATTAATCATTGCACATGAAGGCATAAATCAAGTGAAAGAGTCCACGATCAGTATTTTTATTGATCAGTATGAGCTGTTCAAAATGAAAGATAAGGAGACTATTAATCAAATGTTTGGACAATTTCAAATAATTGTTAACGGACTTAAAGCTTTTAGGAGAGTCTACGATAATCAAGATCATGTCAAAAAGATTCCCAGAAGTCTTCCTAAAAGATGGAGACCTAAAGTTACAACAATACAAGAGGCCAAGGACTTAAGTAAGCTGAAGCTAGATGAATTGTTTGGTTCACTGAAGATACATGAAGTAGAGCTTGATGTAGAAGATAAACCTAGAAGAGATAAATCTATTGCATTAAAGGCTGGTCAAAAGAATCAAAAGAACTAGAAAAATAGAAGCACGTCTTCAAAACCATTAAAGATTGAAGAAATCAAGAATGATGATGCTAGTGAATCTGATCAAGATTCAAGTGAAGATGATGATGAACTATCCTTCAATTCAAGAAAGATTAGGAGGATGTGGAAAAAGAAAGCGAAGGGAAATAAAGACTTTTCTTCTAAGAAGAATAAAAAAGATGAAGTTAAGAATGAGAAAACTTCTATGGTCTGCTACGAGTGCAACAAACCAGTACATTACAAGTCTAAATGTCTGTTGCTCAAAAGAAAACAGAAGAAAAGTAAAGAAAACAAAAAGAGCATGATGGCAACTTGGGAAGCTTTGGATTCGTCCGAATCTGACTCCGATTCAGAAGCGTCAGAACAAGCAAATATATGCTTGGTAGCTGAAAAGGAATGCAACGATGAGGTAACTTCTAACTTCAATTAACTTCAGGATGCGCATTTAAAATTGTTAGAAGATTCACATGCTATATTTAAACAATATAGGATTTTGAAAAAGAAATTTGTTGAAAGCTTGAAGAACACGGAATTGTTAGAAAAAGAAAACATCTGCCTTAAGAAACAAGTAGACGATATGAAAAAGAAAGTAACTATAGATAAATCTAAGGAAATTAATCAAATGAAATAAATGATTAATAGTCTTTCAACAGATTTATCAACATTTATTGAAAATACAAAAAGGATTAATGATATGATTGAAAAATATAGACATCCAAATGATAAGAGTGGTTTAGGGTTTACTGATAGTAATGTTCGTCATAATAAGAGTTTTTCTCCTAACAGAAAGAAAAAGAAATAATATTCTTATTATTCGAGGAATAATTGTAAGTTTAACCTTAAAGGACCCAAGAAAATTGTAGGAAAATTTCGGTGTGAGCATCACATGCCCACGGTGCGGAAAACAAAAATTTTTATTCCGGGACCTTCCCGAAAGCCAGGATCCATGTGCCTATACAACAAACTCAAACCATAACGGCCAAAGGAGACCATCTCTAACAGTATCCATGCAGAGATCGGAGAACCTAACCGGGACAAACCCTTTGACCCGGAAATAGCTAGAACAAATTAAAGAGTGCTAGCTCTTACCTTTGTCCTTAGAGAGCTTAAGAAACGATGGAGAAGAGATGAAACTTGGAGAAGAAAAGCTTGAATATCGATGGTGAGAAGAGAAGAGAGGAAAAACCCTTTTTTCCTTCAACCTTTCTTACTTCATCTACAAATCCCACGATGATCTTTCTTCTTTCTTCAAGTTATATCTATTCTTTTGTCTTTTAGTCATTTAATGTACTTAATGACTAAGAATCCAAAAGAAGCTTCTTATGCTTCTTCTCCTCTTCCACGTAAATGCTATATATATATATATATATATATATATATTAATTTTAATTAATTAATTATATATATATATTAATGTCAAGTGGTCCATCACACTGGGTCGGTCCTACCTACTCACCGGGTCCCAAGATGAAAAATTACCGGAAACCTTTTTCAGCAACATCGATGTCGCGATCTCATCGGGACATATCTCGATCTTATCGGGATCCATTTAATCCTTTTGCTCTCTATATATTGGATCTCTATCCAAAACTATTTTACGAATTCTCCGAGTCACTCTTATGTGTGTGACCCATTAGGTTCCCGGTTATGTTGGTCACTTAGATTAACACTTAATCTTGTAAGCGATCTAGAAGGGGGGGTTGAATAGATCTTAAAACTCTTTGATAATTTCTACAAGAAAATCAGAAGTTAAAACACACAAAAATAATTTTGATAAACTTAATTGAAAAGTGTAAGGAAGAAGATCAAACACTGTTTTTATAGAGGTTCGGTGCTAAGACCTACGTCCTCTACCTAAGCTCCCACTTAGGATTTTGCCAATCACTTTATTGCACACTTTGTAGTTGAGTGTGAACTTTTACAATCCCGCTGATTTAGGCTCAAGCTACCTTTACACTCGATTTGTCTTCCCAAGACAAATCCTACCGACACCGCTTGATTTTCTACCAAACAACCTTTACACTCGATTTGTCTTACGGCACAAATCCTACCTCACGTGACCTTTTCACTCGTCACTTAAATTGTAATAAAACAATACAAAGAATGAAGAACAAATGCTCAAAACAATTTGTAAAAATATAAGAGCAATAATGAGCAATTTGAAGCAATATGAGAGTATCTCGAGCTTATGGCACTTCTCTATATTCTTCATCAATCATCCACCCTTTATATAAGAAGAATTATAGCTGTTGGGAACTCATATAGCCGTTGCTTGATTGTTATAGCCGTTGCTTAATTCTCTCCTTCCATTTTGGCTAATTGGACCGTTGGAGTTGATCTGCTACATACATAAGTCGACTTGTCAATTCATAAGTCGACTTGTTTCAACCATTTACTTAAAAATTCATCTCCGCTCTCCAATAAGTCGACTTGTTATATATAAGTCGACTTGTTTATCTCGATAAGTCGACTTGTTTCTATAAGTCGACTTGTGTACCTTCGATAAGTCGACTTGTTTCTATAAGTCGACTTGTTTAGCCATCTATGATAACATCCCACCAAATTCTCTACAAACCTCATGTTTTATGTCATTTTCACTTAGAGGACAACTCCCATCCGATTCTTCAATGATTTGTCACTAACTCATCTTGATTTGCACAATTCTTTTGTTGAATATCAATCCAAAATACTGAAACAATTTCTTAAACAATTTATACATTTTATTATTATCAAAACATAAGTGGAATTAATTTGTCAACCACCATTGGTCCAACAATCTCCCCTTTTGATAATGACAAAATACTTAGAAATTGTTTAAGAAATGAAAACAAAGAAACATTGATCAAGGTTTTATACCTTGTCATTTGGTTAGAAGTCTCCCCTCAATCATATAAATCATAACCTTGAAAAATCAATTAAAATTTTAACAAACTCCCTTTAATCAAGTAACAAAAGGAAATCCAATTTCTCATTTTCTCCCCTTTTGTCATAATCAAAATAACTAATACAAATCAACAATCGATGAAATATCGCAATCACATTAAATAGAGAAACAAGTCATCAAACACAAATAGTCTCAAATCAAACACACTCCCCTCAATCAAATGACGGTGACTAAAGATAACAATTATCAATTTTCAATATTACTCCCCTTTTGTCATAATTAAAACCAATATGAAAATGAAAAATAGCCACAAAACAGCAAACACAAATAAAGACAATAGTCATAACATAACAATCCAACAATTAATACAAATATCGAAAGTCATAAGAAGCACCACACACTTGAAATAGCATAAGAATCCGTGTAGACATAATTCGACTTGTTTGCAGATTTGTCACCAATTAGTCAACAATTGGTTGATTTTCATTCCTTGCTTGTACCTACAACTGAAGCATCATTTCTTCTCATTGGTACCCAAGCCATCTTGGGTCCATTTTGGTTAGTCGTAAATCACATTAGAAGGTATATTCCCTTTTTCTACCCAAATTTTCTTGACCTTAATACATCTCCTAGTGCTTTTGTAAACAAGTTCTATGTGACCATCTTTCAAACATCTAGCACATTTAGCAACTTGTCCATCTTTAGTGAATTTAGAAATCAATGAACAATCTCTATTAAAAGGATCATATCCCAAACCATGTTTAGAAATAGTATATCTTTGTAAAGACAACAACTCTTCAAATTTTGCATTTCCACCACCAAATTTTCCAACCACATAAGAAAACTCCTTTCTAAGTCTTTCAAGCTCACAAATAAGATTTTCCTTTTCAATAAGACATGCAGAATGATCTTCCTTAGGACAATCTAAATCATCAATCGCCTCATGTAAAGCATTATTTTCAGCAACCAATTCACGATTTTCTTTCTTAATTTTTGTTAATCTCAATGGCTTCTTCAAAATCAGTTTGCAAAGCATCAAAAGAATCTCTAAGATCTTGATAGGTTAAAGTTACCTCATCTTCATCATCGCTAGTCAAGGAGTTACTTGCCATGAGAGCTAGGTTGTTCTCATCGTTGCTTTGGTAAGCTTCCTCGTCATCACTCCAAGTTGCTACTAGACTTGTTTTCTTCTTTCCTTTGTCATACTGTCATTTTTCTGAATGAGCGAAGAGCTTTTGCATTCTCTAGCGATGTGACCTCTTTTCCGCACTTCCAGCATTCTTCATTGTTCCTTTTTTCCTCATAGTCTTTATTTCTCTTTTCCGTGGTGTACCTTTTCCTTTCCTCAATTTCTCCACCACGTAATTCTTTTCTTCTATTTTTGAGAAGTCCTTTGAACTTTCTCAGATTTCGAGCATACATCGCTACTTCATCATCATCTTCTTCTTCATCTATATCTTCATCACTCTCATAAAAAGAAGAAACGTTAGCTTTTAAAGCAATCGACTTTTGTGGCTTACCTCTTCCTCCTCGATTTGAGAATAATCTCATAGTTGATGAGTGATCCCACCAAAGCGTTAAATTCCAGATGGTTGAGATCCTTTGACTCCATAATTGCGGTGACTTGAGAATCCCATTCCTTCGGCAGTGAACGAAGAATCTTCTTCACCTTCTCGCTATCCGTCATATGCTTCCCAAGGTTGCCTAATTCATTTATGATTTCTGCAAAACGGTCAAGCATTGTAGAAATTGACTCACCTTCCCTCATGACGAACATCTCATAGTCGTGGAGAAGCATGTTGATTTTTGTCTCCCGGACTTGATTTGTCCCTTCATGAGTAACTCGAAATCGCTTTAGCATTGATGTAGGCTTGTCTCCAGTCATTGTCATCGTATTCCACCTCCGTTTTTAACTCACCATTTTCTTTTAACGATGGTTGTGGACCGAAGATAATTATCTTCCAATATTCCACTCCTTCGCTTATGATGTGGTACTTCATAGGATTTTTCCACGAAGAATAATTAGTACCATTAAATAAAGGAGGGCGATAATTTGTGTTACCTTCTTCCGCTAGTTTATTATGTGCCATCCCTGGATACTTCTGCTCTGATACCAATTGTAAGCGATCTAGAAGGGGGTTGAATAGATCTTAAAACTCTTTAATAATTTCTACAAGAAAATCGAAGTTAAAACACACAAAACAATTTTGATAAACTTAATTGAAAAGTGTAAGGAAGAAGATCAAACACTTGTTTTTATAGAGGTTCTATCTTAAGACCTACGTCCTCTACCTAAGCTCCCACTTAGGATTTTGCCAATCACTTTATTGCACACTTTGTAGTTGAGTGTGAACTTTTTATAATCCCGCTTGATTTCGGCTCAAGCTACCTTTACACTCGATTTGTCTTCCAAGACAAATCCTACCGACACCGCTTGATTTTCGCTCAAACAACCTTTACACTCGATTTGTCTTACGGCACAAATCCTACCTCACGTGACCTTTTCACTCGTCACTTAAATTGTAATAAAACAATACAAAGAATGAAGAACAAATGCTCAAAACAATTTGTAAAAATATAAGAGCAATAATGAGCAATTTGAAGCAATATGAGAGTATCGAGCTTATGGCACTTCTCATATTCTTCATCAATCATCCACCCTTTATATAAGAAGAATTATAGCTATTGGGAACTCATATAGCCGTTGCTTGATTGTTATAGCCGTTGTTTAATTCTCTCCTTCCATTTTGGCTAATTGGACCGTTGGAGTTGATCTGCTACATACATAAGTCAACTTGTCGAATTCATAAGTCGACTTGTTTCAACCATTTACGAAAAATTCATCTCCGCTCTCCAATAAGTCGACTTGTTATATATAAGTCGACTTGTTTATCTCGATAAGTCGACTTGTGTACCTCGATAAGTCGACTTGTTTCCTATAAGTCGACTTGTTTAGCCATCTATGATAACATCCGACCAAATTCTCTACAAACCTCATGTTTTATGTCATTTTCACTTAGAGGACAACTCCCATCTGATTCTTCAATGATTTGTCACTAACTCATCTTGATTTGCACAATTCTTTTGTTGAATATCAATCCAAAATACCTGAAACAATTTCTTAAACAATTCTATACATTTTATTATTATCAAAACATAAGTGGAATTAATTTGTCAACCACCATTGGTCCAACAAATCTGAGCAAGTCATGAGCGGTATCTAGCAACACATCATGACCCCCAGTTGACCGGAAAGTAATTGGTTTGACGAATGAATCTATATTCATCATGAACCATATCACGAACCTTTCCATGACAATTACCGTGCAATTCGTCCTTTCACCATGCTATACCCCACTTGGTTATGAGTATGGGCAAGTGTCAACTCTTACTAGATCGACTACGTCAAATCTAGTCAAGTGATATCAGTTCTTGTCCGGGACTCATTACTTAATATGTCAATGAAGACACTCTTCATGACATATGTACTCGATCGAGATTTCAAGTAATGACCCTAACAAGAGGCCATGGGTATCATCTTCGCTATCACGAAGTGGTGAATCCTCTATTGGCTACTCAATTACCTTGAATACCTCAAACTGCACTCCAAGCACCACCCTACGAGCGACCTCGTAAGGCAACAAGGAATGGAGTCAAAATGCGAATCAAGATCAAGATATCCTTGAGTACCTCAAGTCAAGGATACTTGCCCATTCTATGATGAGATTATCACCGACATTAGAATAGAACATCCATGTGATGATCTCATAGCAGTCATCCAATGTACTTACTATCTCTAGTAAGCATCCACATCTCAATCCTAAATATCTCATATTTACGACACGAGATCCATCGCTGATCAAATCAAGGAGCTTGAGATGTGCTAGTCTCTCCGGATTACCGATGTCCGTCTCGATGAATTCTATGACTAGGGATAATTTAGATATCTTGACATAATTGCACTTGATAGGAATCTCGATGAGTATGATCACATCACAATTTCCTTCATGCTATGTCATATATCATGGACTTCATTAATTTGCTTATAGATCAATATCCATTCATAAATAATGAACATCAAATTAATGAAATATGCCTTTCTTTATTTATTCATAAAGTATGTACACAACTTTGTACAAAATGCGCTAAAGGCGATTGCCTTCAGGGCACTACTCTAACAAAAATATGGGTACCTAAGAAAGACATAATATATACTACAGATCTCCCTTCTTGGAAAAAAACAACCAGCACCAATGATACTTGTATAGTGGATACTCATGACATATGACAGGAAGAAGGTCTATGTTGCTAGACCTCCAAAACAAACAAGGAGGACCATTAACTTTTGGAGACAACCAGCAAGGCAAAATAGTTAGAATTGGCAAAATTGGTAAAGATTCATTTGCGTCTATTGATAATGTTCTGCTAGTTGAAGGATTAGAGCATAATCTACTTAGTGTAAGTCAATTATGTGATTCTTACTTTGAAGTATCCTTTAATCAAAATTCTTGTGTAGTCAAAAACAAGGACGATTATATATATATATATTTTTCTGCCAAGAGACGAAACAATCTCTATAAGATTAACTTAGATGATTTGAAAAGTGAAAATATTTCATGTTTTATATCAACAAATGAGGAAAAACTGATTTGGCATAAAAAGCTAGGTCATGTTACTTTTAAACATATTTTCAAGTTGGTTAGACATGATTTGGTAAGAGGATTACCAAAAATAAGTGTTAATAAAGATTTCTTTTGTGAGAGTTGTCAAAAAGGAAAACAAGTTAAAATATCTTTTTCTTCTAAAAATGTTGTAACTTCGTCTAGACCTCTAGAGTTGTTACATATAGATTTGTTTGGTTCAACCAGAACACTAAGTCTTGGTGGAAAGAAGTATGGTCTCGTAATTATTGATGACTTCATTAGATTTTGTTGGATATTATTTTTATCACATAAAGATGAATTTCTTAAGTGCTTTAAAGTTCTATCCAAAAAGTTATAAAATGAAAAAAGGAGTTTCTATCGCTAGAATTAGGAGTGATTATGGTGGAGAATTTGAAAATGAAAAATTCATAATGTTTTGTGAAAAGAATAAAATTTTCCATAATTTCTCTGCTCTTAGAACTCCACAATAGAATAGAGTTGTAAAAAGAAAGAACAAGACGATTCAGGAAATGGCAAGGACTATGCTACATGAAATGAATCTTTCTAAGTATTTCTGGGCAAAAGCTGTAAATACAGCTTGTTATATTCAAAATAGAGTGTTTTTGTGTTGGACCCCGAACTTTTGAGGATAATAGAAATATTACAATGAATTTAAGTGAGAAAGAATTGGTGAGAATGAGAATGAATTTAAGGAAATGTGATGAACTTAAGAAAAATGTAGGAGAAAAGAATTGTTTCGGTTAGAGGAATTTGATATTTGAATGAATTTTTATGGATTATGAGAGGAAAGTGGATGAGTTGATTGAAATGAAGTTAAATAGCATGAATTAAAAAGAAAAAGTGTGAAAATTTAAGGATTTAGAAAGTTTGACTTTTTGGAGAGAGAATGTTTGACTTTGAGAGTTGACTTTTGTTTGAAGCAAAATTTGATAAAATGATCTACATGAAACTTGTAGATTATGTTACGAGCTTCTGTAGACATAAAGTTTGCAATTTTGATATCGGGAGTGAAAGTTATGATCGATCAAAGTTTATGTTTGATAAGGTTGACTTTTGACTTTAATTATGATGACTGAATCTTTGACTGAGAAGTTAACCTAGTTATAGGTTAATTGAGCTTTGATGTTCTTCATGAAAATTGAAGGATTTGTTTTGATCTTTATTTTGATATAAAGTATAGAATTTTTCGATCTTGGAAAAATAAGTTATGATTTTTACAAGTTTATATTGTAGTTTTAGCATGATTATTAGAGGATAGTATCTTTGACCGGAAAATGGACTCCCGTAGGAGTCAAATTGATTTTTATGTCCTTCGTGGAAGATGTAGTGCTTCCTTCAAGCTTTCTATAGAGACTAAGTTTGTCAAAATTAGAGTCCGGGATTAAGAGTTATGAATTTCGAAAGTTTTGGGTTTTTATGTGGAAAAAAAAAAAGGAAAATGAAGTACCCCCGTCGCTAGGGCGACACATCGCCGTAGCAATGGCAGGCGTTCGGCTCGCGTCGCTAGGACGACGCGTCCCCGTAGCGACTGCGCCCTATCCTCGCCCTAATACGACGTCTTTTTGCTCCTTTAGTTTTCTTGCTTCCTCCTCCAATCCGACCTTTGTTCACTGTTTTACTCATATCTTTTCCGTCCGACATCCGATTGAGTTGATTCTTATGGTGTTGGATTCGTAAGACAATTCCCTACATTCTCATGGGAAATTTGTAAATTTTTGAGATTTAATTGATGGTGATTAATTTAATCAAAGTGAGTCAGGAAATTTTCCGAGCATAGTTCAGTGTTTTGTGAAATTCAGGATCTACAGAGATCCGATTGAAGCGATTATTGAGGAGAAATAAAGATAAGACAAGGGGCTACAAGTCATATGAAGATATGAAATGTCAATTTTGCCCCTAAGACTTTTAATTTCTGAATTTAAGTTCGGATTAGGGTGTAATTTTTGGATTGGGAACATCTGAGAGTATTTTGAGCATAACTTTTGATCTGGGAATCGAAATGAGGTGATTCTTGTTTTGAATTAAACGAGAGACATAAGGCTACAATTGTTATGAAGACATCAAGTTTCAATTTTGGGATTAAGAATGTTAACTTTTGGACGGAAATAATCGTACATGGAAAATATGTTAGAATGTGAATATACCCGAACTGTTTTGTGCATAACTTTTGGTGTAGTGATCCGAATTGAGCGCGGTCGGTGGCGTTGGATTCGTATGGTTGAGAGGAACATTCATTGAGAAGGAAGTTTTAACAAATTCCTTCAACTCGATAGTGCGAATCAAAACTGCAAGTGAAAATGGCATAAAGTAACATATGAGGGGCATTTTGGTCTTTTTATCAAAATTTTAATGACATGACATTATTTGTACTATGAGCTATCGTTTAAGTAGAAGAATCACGATGATTCTTGTAGAGAAGAGAAGAAAATAAGAAAAAGGAAGAGAAGAAGATGGAGTTTTCGGCTAAGGTGAGAGAGGAAGCAAGTTTTGATTTTTCCTACTTGATTTTTGGGATTTTGAGAGTATTACAAGAGAAAGGAAGATGGGAAGTGAAGAGAGCTTCCTTTCAAGCTAGGAAAATTCGAATTTGGTGGAGAAATGAGGTAAGGGAAAATTTTCAACTTTGAGATTTTGTTGAATTTTTTATTGAAAAATATAGATAATGATATGAGTTTGTGATTTATGAAGTTGATTTTGAAATATATGCTTTAGGTTGGGTTTAATTTCAGATGGAAATTTGTTTAAAGTTTAGGCAAAATTTTATGGTTGAGGATTTAGTGAAATTTTGGTGTAGAATTAAAGATAATAATATGGGTTTGTGGAATATGAAATTAGTTTTGAGAAAATTGTGAATTATGATATTGAATTTAGATAAATTGGTTTAGGCCAATTTTAAGATTTGGGGATTTTCCCAAATTTTGTAAATTAAAGGTGTAGAATCATCAATAATAGCATGAATTGATGAAATATGGAATCAATTTTGAAGAAATTATGTTTTATGAGATTGAATTTGAGTGTATTGGTTTAGGCCAATTTTGAAAATTGGGGATTTTCAAAATTGGAGATTGAAATAACTTGAATTTATATGGAATTGGTGTTTTCTAAGTTTAATTTGAGTAAGTAAGTGATTTATGATATTGAATTTGACTAGTTCGATTTAGGTCAAATTTGGACTTTGGGGCTTTTAGAAATTCTGGTTTTAGAAAGCTTGAAAATATGGTGCTTATGAATTTCCTATAGTTAAGTTTGAGAATTATGCAAATTATGATGATGAATTTGGATATTTATGGCTTAGGGAATTTTTAAGTTAAAGAAAGAAGGAGGAATTTGGAGAATTGACGATTTGGACAAGCTTCTAACATTAATTCGAGGTGGGTAGCATATTTATATTTTGATCTGTAAGCTTAATACGAATTTTCAAAAATTAAAGAAAGCAAAAATGTGAATTTTTGTTAAATTATTGTTTTTGTAAATGTTTGAAATTATGATTTGAATGATTTTGAAAATGCAAGATTGAAGAAATGCTTAGCTTGTGAATGATTTGACAAATTTGAAAAATGTGCTTTATGTAAATGTTGTTTTAAAGAAATAACTTGCATTCATTGCTCTGATTTTGATCTATACGTGATTAAATTGCTGAATTGAAATTGAATATGTTTATTAATGTGATATGAGAGCCATATGAATATGCGATTGTGTCCATATGAAAAGTTTGAAAAGTAAGATTTTGAAAAGTGCCTTGGGCAATTCGAATCTTTGTTTTCGTTCGTGTTATATGGGTTCGGTTAGGTCCTTTGGTGAGTCATTATGTCTCTATTTGTATAGCCTTCTCCGGCTGCCCATTAGTGGCACGGAGTCGATTCGGACTCCCTCATGGCTACTACTGGACCGCTATGCGGGAAAGTATAATCGCTTCATTCACGATCGCACAGACCGTTATGCAGAATGTGCGATGCGTTCTTTTTGACCGAACCGCACCATTCGATATGTTATGTGTTTTCAATTTTGTTTCTGAATGTTGCATTCATATTTATGAAAAATTCGAGAAGGTTGAAAAAAAATGAGAAAAAGTGAGATTATTATGAAAAGTTTGAAAATATGAAAAAGGGCTTGAGGAAAAAGTTTGAAAAATATGAAGAAAAAAAAGTTTGAGGAAATTGTTTGAAAAATTATAAAGTTTGAAAAATTAGCCCTTTTGGTAAAAAGCTTGTGAAAAATGATTTTCGCTTATTTATCGATTTATAAATGTGTTATCCACGAGCTTTCGAGCTCACCCCCCCTTTCATCCCCATCTCCAGGTTTCGAGCAGGAGATCGGATGAAAGAATGTGAAGACTTTTGGGTCCGTTTTTTCATCGTTTGTATTGTTATGTAAATATTGAGATTTGGAATATTTTGTATATGGCTTGAATTTCCATTAAGTGATTATGATGTTTTTCAGAATGTATGAAGATTATGACTGAATGTTTGAGAGTAAGAAATTGTATATGATTTGGAAATTTGTATATGAGTTTGGTATTGAATTGAGAATTATGGAAGTATTAGATTTAGGTTTGCGTTTTGCTGGTGTTTGGATTCCGGACGGGAGAGTCCGATGATTCTGAGATCTGTTTGGCTTTTATAAGTGTATTTCTTTACCTTTGCAGGTTTGGGTTAGGATAAATGCAGCCGTTATGCTGCCGAAATTTCGATAAAATGAGAATAAAGTTTAATTTGAGATTTGTATAGATTTGTATAAGATTTTGTATGATTGCTAAGTTTTGGGTTTAAGATTGAATTTCCTATAGGAAATTATATGGATGTGATTGATGTAAGAAATGAGAATAAGAAAGAAAAAAAATTCATACCGGATTTTGGAATATGTCTTAGTCTAGGTTTCCAACGCGACGCTTCTTTAAGATGATTTTTGCACGGATGTCGGACATTTGTTATGCTTCCATTTTCGATTCGTATTCGATCCGTAATTGTTTCGTATTTCGGCTATGCGATAATACGATTTCGATTGATCAATCCGATTTGTATTTTGCGTCCGTATTTTGGTATTCGTACTTTGTTTTGCAAGCGCTTTTGATTCGTACTTATTCGATTCACTCCGCTATTTTCGCCTCCGCTTTGTACTTTGTTTTCGCATTCCGTTTTCTGTTTTTCGTTTTCCGGTTGGGATCCGGTTCCCGGATCGGGTCCCAACATTTTGCGACCTATTTTAAATAAAACCCTATATGAGTTTTGGAAATGAAGAAAACCAAATATCTCTTACTTCCATCCTTTTAGTTGCAAATGCACTATATTGAATACAAAAGAAAAAATGGAAAATTTGATTCTAAGATCAATCCAGGAATTTTTTTAGGATATTCAATGTCTTCTAAAGCTTATAGAGTTTATAATCTTATTTCTAAATCTGTTGAAGAATCTATGCATGTTAAGTTTGATGATGATTCTCATCCAGATAGAAGAGATGATTCTGATGATGAAACTCTATCTACTCCCTTAGTTGTTAACCTAGACATGTCACCACCAGATATTCCACCTGATAAGGTAGAAGATATTCCTGAAAACTTTAGTCTTAGAAAAGACTAGAAGTATAAATCCTCTCACCCAGAAAACCTAATTATAGGTGAAATTTCAGAAGGAGTGAGAACTAGGTCTAAATTTAGAAGAGAGGCAAATGTAACTTTTGTTTCTGAATTAGAACCTAAGAAAATTGATGAAGCTTTTCAAAATGAAGCTTGAATTTTAGCCATACAAGAGGAGTTAAATCAATTTACAAGGAACAAAGTTTGGTCTTTAGCTCCTAGCTATGTCACCCAATAAGTCTATCATAGGAACCAGATGGGTATTCAAAAATAAACTAGATGAATCAGGAAGAGTAAGCTGTGACAAAGCTAGATTAGTTGCAAAAATGTTATAATCAATAAGAAGGAATAGACTATAATGAAACCTATGCTCCTTTAGCTAGACTAGAAGCTATTAGGATTTTGCTTGCATATGCTGTTTTTCATGATATAAAACTGCTTCAAATAGATGTGAAAAGTGTCTTTGTGAATGGGTTTATAGATGAAGAAGTTTATGTAAAGCAACCTCTTGGTATTGAAGATTCTGATAAACCAGATTATGTCTATAGACTTCATAAAGTTTTGTATGGATTAAAACAAGCACCTCGTGCTTGGTATGATTGTCTAAGTTCATTTTTGGTTAAAAATGACTTTATTAGAGGACAAGTAGATAAGACTCTGTTTAGAAAATGTATTAAAAATGATTTCATTGTAGTACAGATATATGTAGATGATATTATTTTTGGTGTAACTTCTGAGAAACCATGTTCCAATTTTGAAAATCTTATGAAAAGTGAATTTGAAATGAGTATGATGAGTAAATTGAAATTCTTTCTTAGTTTACAAATTAAGCAAACTGAAGAAAAGATTTTTATTCATCAACAGAAATATATCAAATAACTGTTAGTCAAATATAAAATGGAGAAGGTCAAACGTATGTCAACTCCTATGCATCCTTTAATTCTTTTATCTAAGGATGAAGCAAGTAAGAAGGTTGATCAAACTCTTTTAAGAGGAATTATTAGTTCTTTACTTTACCTAACTGTAAACAGACCTGATATACTGTTTAGTGTTTGTTTGTGTGCAAGATTTCAAGCAGATCCTAGAAAATCTCATTATATTGTAGTTAAAAGAATATTGAGATACTTGGCAGGTTCTACTGATCTCTGTTTAATGTATGAGAAAGGCAAAGATTTCAGGTTAATTGGCTACTGTGATGCTGATTATGCTGGAGATAGGATTGAGAGGAAGAGTACAAGTAGAGGTTGTCACTTTCTTGGTCCTAATTTAATTTCTTGGTCAAGCAGAAACAAAGTTCAATTGCTCTATTTACTACAGAAGCTGAATACATGTCAGCTGCAACTTATTGTTCACATGCGTTATGGATTAAGTATTAGTTAGAAGATTACTCCATACAAGAAGATCAAATTCTAATCTTCTGTGATAACACAAGTGCTATCAATCTATCAAAGAATCCAACACAACACTCGAGGGCAACGCATATTGAAGTTAGACACCATTTTAGATGAGACTATGTACAGAGAGGAATCATTAGTCTGCAATTTGTTGAGACAAATCAATAATAGGCGGATATTTTTACTAAACCTTTGTGTGAAGATAGATTCAAGGAAATCAAACGGAACTTGAATATGGTAATGCTGAATGACCATTCGTCTGACACGTCATGGCCAGGACTATTCATACTAAAAGAAGATAGAAAGTCGTAAGTTTTCAAGTAAATAGTAACGGTAGGTTATAAACGGTAATTTTTCAAGAGTAGGTATAAGAAGGAAATCTTCTTAAGATTCTAAAATACCTTCTACTCTAGAATTTTCTTGAAATACTTTGAAACCGACTTGTTTAGTGCTCTCAACTAAAACGATTCAATACTTTGTTCTAAGTTTCAAGTTCTTTTCGTGTCATATTCTTACTTTTAGATACTAACATCGCTACATTAAGCGAAGTACATTTGTGTGTTTATTTTTTATTTGTTACAGATCATAAATGGAGTAATCTCTTATCTATGGGAGACACGTTGATTCCATATCTTTGAAGGAAAATCATATGGACATTGAACCAGAAATTAAAGCAGTAGGCCGGAAAATTTTCTTCAAGGTTCGTGAAAAGGTCTATTTGAATGAGATATATGAGTTTTGGAAAAATGCAAAGGTGGTAAACGACAGCTTAGTATTAATGGTAGATGGATTGTCGGTTATCGTGACACAAGATACTATCGACAGGGTCAGTGGGTGTCCTAGTATTGGAGCAAAGTTGTTTAACAATACAAAATAAATTACTCAAGGTCGTGCAAATAGAATGCACATTAATCGACAACTATATGGAAGTAGTGATCCAGAAGTTAAGAAGGCTTCAACTCTTATTCCAAAGGCTAGGGTTCTACATTCACTGCTTCTCCACTGTGTTCTACCAAGATTAGGCTTGAAGGACGTTGTGAATATGAACGATGAATATTGTTTGTTTCACCTACTGAATCATCAACCCATTAATCTTCCATACCTGATTTTGAAATATATGATGAAGTCAAAGGGAGATTCTAGCTCTTTACCTTATGGTATGCTGTTGATAAGGATTTTTAGAGAATCTAGAATCTTTCTCGACAGAGATAACAGGGTAAAGATGGATGTGAAGAGCATTATTAATGCCACTACTATTCACAGAATGGGAATCAATTTTGAAGATGAGGTGGATATAGGTTCTACACCGAAAGCAAGGTCTGAGGGGGAGCTTATAGTAAGACAAAGCAAGATTGAACGTGTTATGTCTATAAAAAAACAAAACCTCGATCGATAGGAAAAACATCTGCAGAAGAAAAGACTAAAAAATCGTCTGATGTACTAATAAAATCCAAGATGATTCTACAAAAAGAGGAAAGTCGGGTTCAACAATCATCACAACAAGTGTCATTGAAGAGAAAGGCGGAGACACTTCAATCAGAAAAATCCAAACAGTCAAAAATGTCACCAAGATGATTGTCCTTACGACAACAAGAGCAGAAGAAGCGGCAAGCTCTAATTCTTGGTGGAGATTCTAAAAATCAAGAGAAAAGATAACAGCCTACCAGATCAATTGTCTTTATTTTGCAAAGTCAAACAGTAAAATCATCTGTAGAGACAAAAATAAAAAAGGAAGTTAGTATTTGAGAGGAAGAAGCCTCAACAATAACTTTCTTCTAAACCAGCAGAAGAACAAAAGAATGTGAAGCCCAGTCTAAGAAAGGTTTCTTCATCTGAAGCTCAACAGAAGACGAAGACAGTTGAACACCAATTGGAACCTTACAATCCTTCTCAACTAATCAACAAAAAGGATTTGAAAATGAAGATTATAGAAGAATCAGTACCTGTTCAAAGCAGAAGCTCGATTATTATCAGAGAACCTTCAAAAAGGTCAATTAAGGTACAAGTCAAACCTATACCGATTAACAATCAGACAATACATCTTCTAAGTCATAAAGAACAAAGACTATATGGTATTCTATGAGACGAGAAGACAAAACCATAACCAATGAAGATTTCAAAGGATCGATGTATAATTTATCCGATTATGAGCAGAACATCGATAAAAATTATGCCAGATATACAACCAAGATGTTAAAACCTTGTGAGAAATGAGGAAAAAGGGAAAAAGAAGATGTTTCCTGAAGAGAATAAAGATGATCTTACAGAAGAGCAGAATCAAGTAGCTGTGAAGAACATAGATGATGCGTGTAATCCAACTCAAACGGGAGGTATCTGTGTTTCACATCACATTTCAAAAGCATCAAGAAGTCAATTTGGAGTTTCTATCACATATGCAAACTTCAAGATAGTTGGCAAAGTGATAGAAGGATAGTACAGAAGTATCACAGTTGAAGGTATCAATTTCAATTTAAAAACCTTTGTACATTTAATCATGCATTTCAGGCCTTTAGGTTTCATACCTTCAGTCAAAGATGTGTTATACCTTCTTGGGCAATATTCTGAAACTACTTAGACTTGATGATCTTGATCTCCCAGAAGGAAAACAAACTTTAAGACTACCCTTAATCAAAATCATAGAGTTAGATGTTTTACCTTTAGAACCATCTATTGTTGAAAACCTTCATCCACTTAGTGAAATACAACAAGATCCTACTGTTAATTCGGAGTTCTTGAAACATTTCATAAATTGGACAGAAGCAAGTCACAAATAGAAGGAAGTTCAGGAAGCCATAGCAAAAGAAATTGAGGAAATTCATACTAAGGTTGATGAACTAGCTGACTCAGTGGGTGATCTTCATGAGGAAGTAGCACTTCTATGGGTTACTATTGAACAAGACCTCAGGACGATCCGCACTGATATGCAACCTATGTTTCTGAAATTCTGAAGGGTCGAAGATGAGCTATCTTTTTTATTAATAACAAATAGGGGGAGAAACAGAGGAGAACAAGAAGAGAAGATAGAAAGCATTGGCATTGTATATATCTTGTATGCATTTCTTATGTTTTGCTTTGTTTATTATTCGTCTGAATATCGTTTTATCTTCTAAAATTATAATTATTTGTTATCATCAAAAAATGGGAGATTGTTAAGTCAAGAGGACTTCACTTCTATTAATTTTAATGATAATCAAATAATAATAATCTTAGAAATGTATAAATTGTTTTGATAAGTTTGTTAAGTGTGCAGAAAAATATAAGTAACACTTAGTCAACACCAGACGAAATGCAACAAAAAATGAAGCACAACACCAGACGAAGCATAACAACAGATGAAGTGCCACACTAGACGAAACACAACACTAGATGAAGTGCAACAACAGATGAAGCTCAACACCAGACGAAGCTCGATACCAGAAGAAACGTAATATTAGACGAAACGTGATAACATAAGAAGTATTATTCCAGACAATACAAAAAGAAGATATTCTAGAACGTCAATCAATTAGTTAGTTAGAGTTAGTTACAGAACTTAACTAATAACGATTTCTAGAAGATTCAAGAAGCAGTTTCTCAATAAGACAGTTGGAGATTTAAGCTATAAATACTAGTTCTAGTCAAATACTTAATAACATTTTTTTATAAGAGAGAGAATTTGATTGTACAATACTTAAAGAAATTATATATTCAAAGTGCAAAAGAAGAGAGCGAATACATCTGTAATGTGAAACTCAAAAATATCTTTCCTAGAGAGACAAAGAAAAGTTAGAGCTTGGAGAGGCTAAGATAGCAGATAAAGAATACTTTATGAGAGAGACCTAAAAAGGCTCTGTAAGTGTAGAAAGAATACTTGTAAACTTGAAAAGTATAGTGAAATCTCATATAAACTTTAAGGACTGGAAGTAGCCCAAGGTTTGTGGTAAACCAATATAAAATCACAACGTCTATTCTCTAACCCTTATCTTTTAATTTTCTTATTGTTAGACGAGTAGATAATATTATTTGCAATTGCATTATTTATCAACTTTAGTAAAGTGTTTTTGTGATCATCTGAATTTTGTAAAGAAATTCAAGAAATCTCAAAAGATTAATATTTTTTAAAAGATTACACAATTCAACCCCCTTTTTTGTGTATTTTACATATTATACTTGATTTCTATATTAACAAGTGATTTACTTCAAATTTGAAGTTGTAGGGTTATATATTAAACTTTGTGAATCTTTATTTGAGCTTAGTGGATTTATTTGTTGGTTTGGCCATCTATACATTGAAGCATTTTTCATGTAAATCTTAGTGTTTGCTTCTTTATTAAGTTTTAATTCTCATACCAATATTTGCTTATTAAAATTGAAAAGTGTGTTATTGTTTTTGTTTTATCTTTTAGAGAGTTGTGTTTTGTCTCCCAACATAAAAGATTAATTAAAGTTTAATACAAAATATAATTTTGATAATTTTTGTTAACATGGTAAAATAAAGATAACGAGTCAAGATGGAGATAATGAGCGATTGGCCATGACTAGTGTGGTGATAGCAACGAGATGGGGAGCAAGGGAGGTGTCCTCTCCTTCTTGAGACCCAGATCCAACTCCAGATCTGAAGACCCAAATCCAAATCTAAAGTAAGTGGTAACCCAAATCCAAATTTGAAGAGAGCAGTAAGCGGCAAAACCCATGAGAGATTCGCTAACCTTGCTAAGACCCACATGAGCTCTATGGTTGCGTCCATGAAGCTGGGTTCACCCTCTCTTTCACAAGCAGACTTTCCCAATCTCTCCAGAGAAATGATCCTCGACTCACCAAATGGCAAGAATCTCAAAAAACCAGGTATGGTTGGGAAAAAATTGACTAACTCCCGAAGTGAGGTTGTTTGGCAGAACAAATTATGCACTCATCATTACAAGGGTCCCCTCAAATATTATCAAAATGTGTCGAAGGATGGCGTATTAACACCTCCAATTGACCTCCTGAAGGTTGGGGCACAAGCTTGGTCATTGACTTTGTTTAGGTTTTTCTAATCCAGACGACCAACTTTCTCGGCTGTAAAGGCCTAAGCTATGGCCAGATGGGCCAAAAAAGGGCTACAAAAAGTGATGTTGCTTGAAGATGGTATGTTATTATTCAAATTTTATGATGATTCTTGCTTGAATGAGATTATGGAATAGGGTCCACGGCATTTCAGTGACCAACCATTGTTTATATAGAAGTGGTGGCTAGGAATGGAGACAGATCAGGGGCAGTTCTATGTTCTCCTCGTGTGGGTTCAGTTTCACAATTTATCATTGGATTTTGGATGGTGGAGGGTTTAAACTACTTAGATAGTTCATTGGGGAAGCTAGTGTGTATGGACATATAAATTACCTCCATGGAAAGGATCTGCCACACGAAACTCTTTATTGAAATATCGAAGAATGCTCCACTAACAGATTGTCTTCTTGTTATTCGGCTAGGAGATAATGGAGAGTTGGAGAAAGATATAATCCTAATCAGTTATCAATAGAAGCCTAACAACTCTGCTAGGAAATGGGTTCCCAAGGGTAGAATGTTTTAATCGAGGTGGCATGATGATCTTTTTAATCCTGCTTAGTTCGACCCTCCAAAAGAACATGCGAGTACTGCAAAACTTGCCTCAAATTGGGATTGAGTTATACACATTGATGGTGAAGTCAGCCCATGGGTTCTTGCTGAAAAAATGGCCTAGGTTGTAGACAATAGTAAGCAATTAGTTGTTTTGAGGACTGATAATGTTGTTGCACATACTTCTCAGTCCCAAGGAAAATGTCAAATGGATTGTACTCAGTTGAAGACTCCTTTCGAACTTATTAAGATAATTAAAAATATTGATGCTAAAACATCTCCGGATTAGCTTGCAAATGTAGAATAGACCTCTATGGACAACTATTGTGTAGACAATGTTGAGAGTCTGGATAGTGGAGTGGATCACTTCACCTCACAATATTTGGAGCATGATCAGACGAATTAGGCCAACATGTTGACTCTATCAACTGTTGGGCAAAATGATAATTTTAAGGCTAGGCTGGCGTATGAAAAACAAACAACAATGGTAAGCTCCAGTGGTAACTGTGTGACAAGTTAGGAGATTAGGGTTATCATCTCTCATAATGAAGAACATCCTAAGGAAGAGCATGTCTTATCATTAAATTGTAATTCTTTTGCTTATATAAAATAGTTTCCCCTTCAGAAAACATTTCAAATTTGGTAGCTGAGGATTGTGATTCTCCATCAACTGCAGTCCAAGTCCATGACATTCTAGGAAATTTTTATATGCAGATCAAAACTACAAAAAGAAAATCAACAAGGAAAGGAAAGAAAAATCCTAAATACCAAGAATAGGGGTTAAAAAACCTATCTTGACATGCAATGTCCAGCCTACTCTTTCCATAGAGATGAAATATAAGTGGTGTCTTTAGTGGTTCTTTTTGTTGTCTATCTTGCAGACACTTATACTCCCTTACTTAGGGAGTTGTCTAGTCATATTGGAAATATGATGGTAGGCTTAATGTCTTGGTTTCCTTGTAATGTAAATATAGTTTTAACTATAGTAAAAATTCTTTGGACTTTTTTAAAAAAAATACTTGTTATTTGTAACACTTAAACATTAGAACTACCGTAATTATTTTACTTTATATAATTTAATATCAATCTAAGTTGTTTCATAAATCAAATGAGATGAATTAGTCAACCCAAAATTTACCTACTAAAATTTCAAAATCTTATGTTTAAAAGACATAGTTTATGGTTCAAAATGTTATATTACATTTATTTAACTCCCTTATAATTTTTATTCTATAGGTTAACTCATAAAAAATACTCCCAAATTTGCGTGTATTTCTAAAGTTTACTCTATGTTTAAGAATAAAGTAAACGTATTTGCTCTTGGAAAATGTCAAGCAGAAGATGAAAAATAGAAAGATTATGACTTTTCTTGCCCTAATAAAGAAGGAACAGTCCTACGTAGGCCAATAAGCTTTTCCATCATAATCTATAAAGTAATTACAATTTCTATTATACAAAAGAAACCATCAGTCACTAAGCATAAGATTTCAAATAATCAGATGACAAAATTGAAAATTAAATTAGTCAATTATGATTGAAACAGTTAAGTGATAATTGATAAACTTGTCGATTCTATATCTGCGTTTTTCACCCTATTTTGTTTCTTTCTTCTTCTTTTCTCGATATAATAATTATAAGAAAAGAGAAGAGAAGGATGCTTTGCTAACAATATGTTTGCTCATCCCCAAGTTCAACCCTTCATCTGATGTAGAAAACGGGAGCACTGATTCCCATTGATAAAATATTTTTAAAAGTAAAGTTACTATTAAGATTTATCAAACCCTAAAAATTAGCCAAACTCTTGATCCGTTCACTCTAAGTGATTTTAATATAGATTAAAATTATTTACTCTTTAACTATTTTGTTATAAAGTGATTTTTAATTTATTTTAAATTTTAATTTTTCATAACATTAAATTATCGTCTTTTAAAACAATTAATTCTTATTATGTTATTATGTATGAGAGCCTGGATTTTTGTATTAGTAACAAGAAATCTCTAGAAAATTCAATTATAATAAAGAGCAAGTTATAATACTTTTACAATTCTACATCCCCAATCACCGGTTTAAATTTTCAATAATTAAAACCACTGAATTAATTTTTTTGGTTCCTTTTACATTTGTCAAATGCTTATAGAGCTATCTTAACCAGAAATGCAGAATATATCACGAACTTAAGCCACCTTATTCGTGACAAGTAAACACTTAATGTGTATATAGACTTTGCTTTCATCAATCCCTTATAATTAATCAAGAAGGCTGAATTTTCGAAGGAGTAAACAAGGGATAGCATAAATCTGTGCACATATAGAGCCTAATAATTGACCGGTGTTCCTGGACATCTTCAAGGAGGTTTCAGTCAGAAGCAATCTCAGTTTGTCAGCAAGCACACATATACCGCACAAGTATGACTTCATAAGACCCACTACAATGATTTAATATAAAGTATCTCCCCCTTCTCAACGATATTTCAGAGCAAAAAGAATAAAAATGAAGAGTTAGGCTCTACTATGGACTGTAGTTTTAAATTGTATCTCATTATCATAATTGTACTCGTATTACTTGTAATAATATCTGTATCATTTGTAAATTGTCATAATAACCTGCAGCCATAATGTATGTTATATCCATAATCTTCTGTAATTTAAAACCTTGAATTGTCTTGGAAACCAAACAGAAAACCCTAAGAAAGTAGTTGCATACACCAATTTGATCACCTTCCATTAAACAACTTCTCAACATATCATAATATTTATGGTTCTATTCTATGCCTATGCCTCTCTCTCTCTCTCTGCCCCATCCTCTTTCATTTAGTCTTCAGTAGGTCTCTCATTTATGTTTCTTTATAATCTTATGTTCCTATACCATCTTGAAACCTAAAGGAGGGAACTAAGTTGGTTCCGGGAGACAAGTGGCTATGCAGAAATCTCGACTTTGGATGTGGACTAGGCAAAAGCATAGTTTGAGTTCTAATCTTCAAACATCAACCAAACCTCTACATGATGATTCATGGGAAGAGCAAGCTTTTGCAGAGGATGCAGCAGGTCCACTTGGAGGGTTTATATGGCCTCCAAGATCCTACAGTTGCAGCTTTTGTAGAAGAGAATTCAGATCAGCTCAAGCTCTTGGTGGTCACATGAATGTCCACAGAAGGGATAGAGCTAGACTTAAGCAATCTCCAAATCCAGACAATGAAATTCTTCACCATGAACATCCTAATCATCTTAATAATCCTAACTCTTCTTTGGGTTTCCAATATTCTCCTCATATGTATACCTTGGTTTATAACCATAACCTCAATAATTATGTCCATGGAGCTATTCCATCATCATCTACCCCATCTAGGGTTTCATCATCAACACCTACGCAAGAGAATGTCTATGTAAAATCCTTCTTCCCCATGTCATGTTCTCCTTCCCTTATTGACAAAGACAAAACTTCCCCTAGATCTTCCTCTTCATCGCAGCAAAATTTACCTCTACCTGATAAATATTGCCATGTCTCTGATCCACAAAGTGATGGAGACAAGAATTCAAGAATTGTAGAATCAGGCCATAGCGACCAAGTAGATTATGTGAAGCCTGATTTGTCTATGAGTTTGAATCTGTTAGTTCGAAGAACTCGCCCAGCGAGCTCTGGTGATGAACACGAGGAGACTATAGGCTGCAAGAGAAGAAGAACAGATGCAACATCATTACGTTTGTTCCTGAAGTCAAATTCAGTTGATGAACATGACATCCAATCTGAGGTAAAACTTAGCCCTTGCTCCATTGAAGAATTGGATCTTGAACTCAGGCTTGGTGAGATTCCTAAAGAAAAGTAGTTGAAGAACACCCCAAGTAGAATGGTTATACTACCATTTCCTGGTTTCTTCTTCATTATATTCTTTAACTATCTTGAAAGTTTGCGACTTGATATAAAATGTATAATTGGGATACGTATAAACAGCCATTGTTGGTTCCATCGAAACATTATGATAGTTTATAAACATGAAAAACCAGGAATGGATACCGATAATTTCCATAACTCTCAAGTTTAGTTTTTTCTTTTTTTGTAGTTATATTACAAGCTTTTGAGATGCATAAGGAACAGATTTGCAATCCCACTACCCTTTCTCTAATTTTTCCATCTCATGGGCATTTTACTATATAAACTTACTTAATTTATGAAAAGAATTAATCTTAGTTTAGGATTTCGATAGAGAACAATGTTCCTACATTAATTGATTGCTGAATCTTGTCCGGAAGAAAGGCTAACATGGAATTTCTGCTTGAGATCAATATTAGGAGCTTAGAATAGAGATGTCCTTGGGATATGAGTTGGGTTGAGACTTGAGAGACAGAAGAACTGAGTGAAAACTGCATGGGGAAGTGTAAAGCACCTTTTCCCATTCAGTACCACACTGACAATCCATCAGAAACTAAACTAACCAACAAAACGCACAGATTGGTTCTCAAAAGGATACATAAATCCGGATGCATCACAACATCGATTCCCTTTTTTCTTGTAACTATTAGATCAGATCTGTGTAGTTTCAATAACTTTCTTGTTCATAATCCCTCCAAAAAAGGGTTCCTATCAACTCCGGGAATCGCCACATTTAAGTATTCTCTATTATGCTACAATATGCTTTTTCTGAGTCAGGAGAATATTATGCCATAAGGGCTATCTACACTTCTTTGTTCGTTTCTTCTGTGAGTACAAATTAGTTGTACACCCTATGAATAATGTAATAACAGGACAATATTAAATACGATTAATTAAGCTTCACGTATAGAGAAAAAGGAAAGAATATAAAGGACTGGTTGGAGAATAGAATATGGTTATATAGTGAAACCCTAAAAGTAGGTGTGATGAACGGGAGATTCAAACACATTTCTACATGACTATAAACATTGTTTCAAGTAGAATATATGAACCTATTTCAACTTTCTATTCATAACATTAGACGGTGCAATTAAAGTTTTAAATTGCAGATTATGAATTATACATAGTATCGAATTATTGTAGTAATGACTGCGAATTACAACAAATTGCAATAACAATCTGGATCACTCTTTGGAAGTAATCTTGGCAGGCCTAAGGAAGTAAAAAAGAGATCACATAGAAGGAAGTGAAGTCTCACACATCATTTAGTTTGCTTCATAGGTTAAGACATACATATTAGGGCAAAAAAATTAGACATCCTCTATAGTTTAAGAAAAAATTTAAAAATCATAATCTTTAAAATTCTTGAATTATTTTGTAGTTTTCAATTTTAGAAAAAAATTATTTTCAATTTCTATTAAAAATAACAACACAATACATGTGTGATAAGCATCTTATGTGAACTAATCAAATATTATTAAAATAACAACTCATCTTAACTCTTAAACATGATCTGAACTAATTAAAATTTGATTTAAGTCAATACTTTAAGATAATTACAATAAATTAATAGCTTGAGTCATATTTAATTAATTCAATTTAAGTTTAAGAGTTGAGCTAAATCATCATATAAGTATAATTTGGTTAGTCTTGTGATTTAAATTGATTAAAATTGGTTTAAGTTAATAATTTAAAATAATAATAATAAATTATTAATTTAATTCAGATTTAATTCATTCAATTCTAATTTAAGGATTAAGTAAAATCATATATAGGCATCATTTGATTAGTCTCATTCTTTTTACCTCAGTGGACGAAAAGGGTTTTCTTAGTTAAAATTACAATGACTTTTTCAAAAATTTTAATTTTTAAACTATAAAAAATTTGATAATTTTAACCTTTCATATTAATAAAGTATTCTTTTTCACGTGAATGTTGGTATTGCGATGCTTGCATGTGAAGGAAATGGTAGACTCGTGTGGAGAGGTGAGAGGAGTGAAACATAGAGGAAAGTGGCCTAATTTGTCCAGGCCTCTGCCAAGGTCCGAATCTGTGAAAAGAAGGGTTTATTGAGAATAGGCTAAAAGGGTTTTGTCTTTATCAAGATCATGAGTTGGATAGGGGAGTAGGGTTAGTAACAACTAGCTCGCAGAGGTCTGAGACACAACACAACAGAGAGGTCTCAAAGAAGCACGATGTGGGTAGCGACAGAGAGTGCACATGGGCAAAGGATGTCGTGTTTCTATTTCTTTAAGGAGGTAGCCTAGGATTATGTGAAGGAATTGACAAGGTTTCTCAGTTCCAAAATCATAGTTTAAGTTAGAACGAGAATTCTGTAGGAATAATTATTCCAAGGTGATTGGATTGGTACTTTGAAAGTTAAATTGTTTACTATTATTTTGACAACTAAGGGTATTTGGCATTTGGCTATTTGCATGGGAGGACGTTCCCTTTCCAAGACACCTCTTAAGCCTCTTTCTCTCGATATATACTCAAACAAAAACCTATAGTAACGTAGCCATTAACAAGACCATCAACAAAATGATAAATATAATTTAATAGATCCGAGTAAAATCAAAATTTTAGCTAATGTTTTAAAAATAAACTAATAATTAAACTAATAAGATAAAAATTTTAAAGTTTAAAATTTCAATAGGTATAAAATCGGCTAAAGATTAAATAAAATTAAAGAAATTGGAAGAGATTATTTTATCTACCGAACAATTTGAAATTTAATTAAAAATTTTATTAAATAAAAATTAATAAATTTATTTTAGTTTATAAAAATTTATTAATTAATAAAATTATCATTAATTAATAAATTAAACGGTTTTAATAACAAGAGTTATTAAAGTAAATCAAACCAAAAATTAAACAGTTCAAGATTTTTATAATTAAATCGATCAAATCAATTAATTTTTTTTTTAATCATTCATATAACAATAAAAGGAAAAAATTTCTTTCTTAATCTTTACTCGTTCGTTCATGAGAAGGACATTGGACTTTTAGGAAACGTTTAAAAACAAACAAGCCCAGAAATTTTGACATATATTCTATGCAGATCGAACAAAACTATGGCGTAGGGAACTGACCCATTTTATATGCTTTGTCCATGATTTGCTCTTTATAAGGAGTACAATCTCCATCTACACCATTTTCTAGTTATACAATTCACTACACTAAATTGTACTTTGAGATCTATCTACAGAACTTTATGCCTTTGGGATTGGAAAGTGGCATCAATGTTTTACCGTCGCAATTCACAAAAGAGTTTCATACGAACTTTGATCAAGTCACTTTAATTTATCATTATAAAATAAAGAAAATGAAGCAGATTTAGCAGGACTTATAGACAAAAGTAAACGTTAACTATTCAATAGAAACTTTCACAACATAATGTATATATTTCTTCTTCTAGTTTCTCCATATCTAATTCTAACCATATACATAACCTCCTAATCTTAAAAGTTATTCAAATTTCTATCTATTGGATTAAATTTTAGACAAGATACATACTCATAATAACATGTTAAGGAAAGGTTGAATTGTGTATTGAATGTAGGATGTTTAAATGGTTGTAAATAATCAGGAAAATTTTCATTAGAAGCTGTGTTCGAAACCTTAAAACTAAAATTAATACTGTTAATATTAAAACTTTTGTTAGTTAATCACGCATAGGATTTTAATTACATTGGTGATATTTTAATTTCAATTGTACTTTAATTAGGAGATTTCGAACACAACCTTAAAGTAATTAAACTATTGAATAATAAGCTTTAGAACAACATTACATCTTAAGCTACCGTAGATCTTATTTCAAGAGCATCTCCTACATTAATTAACCATTGAAGTAAGAGAATCTAAATTTCATAAAACAAACACAAACAAGAGGAGATGAATTGTGTGACTTAAAAATCTGCAAGTTACTTTCAATTCATATAAAGATAAGGGCCTATTAAAATTTAAAACAATAGGGTCTCATACAATAAAACCTCATTAAAGTCTCATTGAGACGATCGAAGCACCTTGTAAAGAGTTGATAATTTGTGAGAAGATGTTATTCTTTCATTCACAATGAAGAGCATATATACACGTTTACAAGAGGTTAGAGCAGATCCTAAATTGACGCTTATAGCCTAAACTAAAGGATCGATTTCCTATTACAATATTCTATTAAAGGATAATTACAACTAAATAAGGAATGTCAAAATATGTACTCTATCATCCCCATGAGCTCATGATCGGGACGAACATGCGACTTGTCACGAAGAGTAAGAAAATGATGATTGCCAATGACCTTTGTGAAGAAATCACGATCGATCAAGAGACCATACATGCCGAACTATAAGAGCACCAGATGCAACATGTTCACGAACAAAGTGGTAATCGATTTTAATATGCTTAGAGCGCTGATGAAATACTGGATTGGCATATAGAAACGTGGGACTCAGATTATCACATAGTAAAATAGGTGGCTGCTGAACAGGGATGGCCATTTCCTTTAGTAATTGTTGTAACCAGATTAACTCAGCAGCGGCAAAGGCAATGGGCCTGTATTCGGCTTCAGTGCTGGAGCGAGCTACGACTTTCTGCTTGCGAGAAGACCAACTGATAAGGTTACCACCAAAATAAATGGCAAAGTCATGCTGTGATCTGCAGTCATCAGGATCAGAAGCCCAACCAGCATCAGAGAAGGCAACAAGACGAGAATCACGGGCTTTTTGAAGTACTAAGCCAGATGATATTGTGCCTTTCAAATAGCACAAGATACGCTTTACGGCGCACCAATGAGTTTCAGTGGGACTGTGCATGAATTGGCAAACTCTGTTGACAGCATAGGAGATCTCAGGTCTCTTGATAGTAACATATTGTAAGGCACCTACAACGCTTATGTATAAAGCTGGATCAGGAAGAGGATCACCAGAAGCGACAAGACATGATCCAGGTTCAGCTGGAGAGGAAATCGGCCGAGCCCCAGACATGTTACTGCGCTCAAGAATGTCACATATGTACTTCTGCTGGGAAAGCTGAATAGCGGATCCTGTACGAGAAACTTCAATGCCCAAAGAATAATGTAAAAGGCTAAGATCCTTTAGTGAGAATTCCCGATTGAGAAGTTGAACAAACTCATCAATGAAGACAGCATGAGAGCCAGTAATAATGAGATCATCAACATAAATAAGTACATATACCACATGAGAGCCATTCTTCTTAATGAAGAGAGAAGGATCGGAAACACAAGCCTGAAATCCATGATGAAGAAGAGAGCCAGTGAGCTTGTGAAACCAAGCTCGAGGAGCCTGTTTGAGACCATACAAGGCCTTACGAAGCTTACATACATGAGTAGGTCTATCCGGAGCCACAAATCCTTGCGGTTGATCCATAAAGACTATCTCTGCAAGATATCCATTCAAAAAGGCATTATTAACATCAACCTGACGAAGAGACCAACCATTAGTTATAGCTAGGCTTAAAACAAGACGAATAGTAGTGGGCTTCACAACAAGACTAAACGTATCAAAGTAATCAACCCCAGCCTCTTGATTGAAGCCTTTTGCAACTAGGCGAGCCTTATAGCGATCAATACTTCCATCAGACTTCCTTTTGACCCTGTAAACCCACTTACAACCAACAACGTTAGCTCCCAAAGGACGAGGTACTAAGTCCCAAGTCCCATTTTTT
This sequence comes from Erythroxylum novogranatense, assembly GCA_029891385.1. Lineage (NCBI taxonomy): Eukaryota > Viridiplantae > Streptophyta > Magnoliopsida > Malpighiales > Erythroxylaceae > Erythroxylum > Erythroxylum novogranatense. The sequence continues at coordinate 837,564 of JAIWQS010000236.1, read as the reverse complement.
ATTAGAGCATCAAATTCAAGCTGCATCGCATGCTGCCAATTGGGGTTCTTGGATGCTTGATGGAAGAATTTGGGTTCAATTGAGGCTGTTAAGGCAACAGGCAATGGGTATTTTGTGGTGATGAGGGCTTTTGGCTTAAGAGAGTGGGTAGAGGACCGAGTTACCATCACATGAGTGGAGTTATCCGGTGGTCGAAACCAGGAGGGTGCATTCGGGTAAGGTAGTGGAGGAGATGGTGGTTGGGACATCGCCGGGACCGGTGTAGATGACAGAGGGACAGATTGTGGGATGTTGAGTGAGGCCTGACCATCTCTCGTCTCCAACAAGGACGACGATGACGCTGACAAAGGGGAGGCTGACGTACTTGAATGATTCGATAAGGGAAACCCTGAACTAGACGTAGAACTCAAATGTTGCTCCCCTGAACCCGTGGACACAGGAAGTGAAGGTTGAGATACTTGAGCTGCTTGTTGGAGCAGTGACAATTGAATGGGACCCGTAGAGTGTGGGTCAGGTGACTCGGGAGAAAAGGAAAAGCTAGGGTAGGGAAACACCGACTCATCGAACACAACATATCGAGAGACATAGGTTCGATTGGTGGGGACATGAAGACACACATAACCCTTATGTTTCGAACTGTATCCCAAAAAGACACAAGGAAGAGACCTAAAATCCAATTTGGTGGTGTTGTAGGGTCGTAGGAAGGGATAACAAAGACACCCAAAAGATTTAAGGAACCCATAATCTGGAGTTTTCCCGTACAAGCACTCATAGGAGGACTTGTACCCTAAGGCTATCTCCAACCAAGACACCAAAACACCAAATTTGATGTTTTGGTGCAAAAATTCTTCTCCAACCAAGACACCAAATGTACCCACAAATTTGGTGCAATGTTACTATTCATTGCACCAAAAGTACAAAAAACAATTTTAACCATGTACTTTTTAACTTTTTCCTTTTATATCCCTTTCACAAATTGATTTATTTACATAATTGACTAAATAATTAAATTTAACTTATTTATTACTTTACACAAAATATATCATTACAAAGATCTCATTGAGACATTTAAAACGAGACTAATATTGAATATAATATTAAATTTATTTTAATATTTATTTATAATTCTTATTTTAAGTGTTATAAATTCATTAATAAAATATGTAAGAACAAAAGTAAATTTGAAATAAAAAGTACATAAATTTAAACCACACAATTGTTGTAATAATATTAAATATATTTTTAAATAATATTAATTTAATATAAAGTATATATTATTAATTAATTAAGAATAATGATTTTATTTTTATTTTTAATAAATAAATAAATAAAATTCTTGTATAAATACAAATTAATTTAGTTAATAACTAAATTATTGTGGTTATATAAATATAAATTAATTTAGTTAATAACTAAATTATTGTGGTATATTCTTTGTAAAAATCTTGATGTAAAAATTTGGTGTAAATGGTTGGAGCAATACCAAATTTGGTGTAAAAAGATGCTGAGAATATTCCATTTTACACTAAATTTGGTGTAAAGATTTGGTGCAATGGTTGGAGATGCCCTAAGACAGGAGTGATTGTTCGATTTATTAAGCAAACGGAAGTGTGGAATGATTACTCCCAAAATTTGATAGGAAGATGAGAGTGTGCGAGAAGGGCAAGACCTTTCTCAACAATAACCCGATTTCGTCTCTCAGATGACCCATTTTGTTCAGGGGTGTAAGGACATGAAACTTTGTGACGAATACCGTATCTTTCAAGGAGTGTAGAAACATTACGATACTCACCACCCCAATCAGTTTGAAATGATTTCACCTGAGTGGAGAATTGTGTTTGGATTAGTTTGAGAAACAATTCAAAGATAGAATGAACTTGAGATTTATTAGAAATGAATTAAATCCAAGTGAACTTGGTGCAATCATCGATGAAACTGATATAGTAACGACAACCAGTAGTAGATACCTTGGGTGAGGGGCCCCACACATCAAAATGAACTAAATCAAATGGTTTGACAGAAGACTCAAGACGACATGGCAATGGTAGTCGTGGCTTTACCAAGTTGACAAGAACCACAAACAGACGCCAATTTATTACATGACACGAGTAATTGCCGACTTGACACTAAACGACGAAGGATCGATTCATGAAGATGACTGGCCGATGGTGCCAAGATTTGGAGAGAGGTTCGTTCACTAAGACAAGCAGTTGGAAGACGACTAGAGGAGGAAGACACAGGAAGATGCGGGAGACGGTAGAGGCCATTCTCAACGGTTCCTTTGAGAAGTATCTGTCCCTGCAGGTTCTTGACAAGGCAACAATCTGGGTGAAACTCAAGATAAACGTTATTGTCACGGGATAATTTTGAAACACTTAACAAGCTTTTAGCTATTTTTGGGACATAAAGAATATTATTTAAGGATAAAGGTTTGGCAGTAGATGCAGCAGAAAGAACAGAATGCCCTAAATGAGTAATAGGAAGGAACTTACCATCCCCAACCATGAGTCGATCATTACCTTCATAGTTGGATTGCAAGGTGAGATTGCTAAGATCAGCGGTGACGTGATGGCTGGCCCCAAAGTCAACAAACCATGGATCACCAACATCGGATGGACTGTTAGCAGATGCAACAAACGTTGACTTTCCAGCAGTACGTATCTTTACTGCAGTGTTACGATTGGTGACTGAAAAGTCCTTTAAATTCAGACGTTGGTAGCAGTTCAGCGCCTCGTGACCTGGTCGCTTGCAAATCTGACATTGAGGTCTTGGACGTTCACCAGTAGAATCATTAGCAAAGGGTCGATCCCAGTCCGCAGAACTACCAGAAAGTCGATCAGAATGTTGGTTGCGGCCACCAGAGCGAGTAGCAGCATTGGCGGAAGGCGAAGACAGTGAATGATTATCTTCTTCCAACCGCTGCTCTTCTTGGAGTAAAAGACCAAGCAGTTCATCGGATGACAAAGGTGCAATACGCATAGATAGAGCCGACCGAAACGCCCCATACTGAGAGCCAAGGCCATAGAGCAGATAAGAGATAAAATCAGCATCTGAAATCTCACACATACAATCTGATAAGGAGTCAACAAGGGCTCTCTTTTTCTCAAAATAATCAAGGACAGATAAGGACCCCTTTGTTAGTGTTTGTCGTTGTTGTCGAAGATGCATTTGGCGAGCACCAGTCTGCGCATGGAACGTACATTCAAGAATGCTCCAGGCCGTAGCACTTATAGAAGCACGAGCAACCATTCCAAGTAAAGGAGTGGTTAAGGTGGATCGAATCCACAGTAAAACAAGGCGATCTTTCTTAATCCAAGAAGCGAGATCTAGATTTGGGATGACACGCACGAAATGGCGATGTCGGACAGAGCGAGATCGATGGGAGGAACAATGGGATGACCATAGTTGGTGCCGGTTGACTGGTGTCGGTGATGAATGGATCCAATCCATAAGCCTCCAACGCCGAACGGACGATACTGCGCCATAGAGAGTAGTTAGAGCGATCAAGACGAATGGCCAAGTTGGGAAAGTGAAAATTCTGATGGGAAACACCAAAATCGGCGGAAGCAGCGGCAAGAATGGAGTTGGAGCCGGTGGTAGAGGATGAAGGAGAAGACATGATGGATCAAATTAGGCTGATACCATGTAAAGAGTTGATAATTTGTGAGAAGATGTTATTATGTTCATTCACAATGAAGAGCATATATACACGTTTACAAGAGGTTAGAGCAGATCCTAAATTGATGCTATAGCCTAAACTAAAGGATCTGATTTCCTATTACAATATTCTATTAAAGGATAATTACAACTAAATAAGGAATGTCAAAATATGTACTCTATCACTGCTAAACGATAAATCTTGTTAAAACAATTTAAAACAGAAGGTGCCTGTTAAAACTAGAAAGAACCTTTTGCAAGTTGAAAACAAAAGTAGCCTATTATAAAAGTGAAGAAACCTCTTGAAAAAATGAAAACATAAACAATATACTGCGAAAATTTAGAAGTTAAAAAAGAGAGAAGAATTATGCAGTCAATTTATACTAGTTTGATTTATAACTCAAGCCTGCGTCCAGTCCCCAAATATCTAACTTGAGTGTTTCACTAAAATCTCAAGTAGTAATTTGACGAGCCTCTTCAAGCTCATGAGTACATATTTTTCAAGGTTCTCCAACCTTTCCAAACTAGTAGTATTCAACTAGTCTCTACAAGCTTTCAACAGATGAAAATGTAATTTACTATATATGAGCTTCAATGACTCTCTAAAACAATTTTGCTTTTAAAGCATAAGAGATTTGACAATGATATCACTTTCAAGAGAATTTATGCTATAGATATATTTCAAGAGTCTAATCTGTTTTTACAAAAGCAATGATGCTTTCTTAAGTAGACATTTCTTTTAACTAACTGTTGCTTTACTTACATCCTTAATCAATCTGGATGTATTTACATCTGAATAACTTTGATGTCAACTTTGTCAAAATCTTCTAGTAATCATAGGACTAATATAAGACTTTCATAATTAGTAGGATCCTTTTAGATAAATCATTTATAGTAAAAATAAGTTCATAAAGAAGGTTCCTGCAAGAAATGAAGCGTATTTCTTATGATTTTTATTTTTTAGAATTAGACTATTACTTGTATAAGGAAATAAATCCAATTTGAATTTTGAAATATTATGAGGTCATCATCAAAATTATTAATAATAAACTTTGAGCTAAAATCTCCCCATTTTTGATGATGACAAACGATAATAGATATATTTTCAAAATTCAACTAATAATGAAGGTTTCAAAAATACATGTAGGCTTTATAAGTTCTTATCGATTAGAAGGAGCCTATTGTTAACAAATCATATATTAAAACTTCACATATTCAGTTAGTAACATATATCACATATTCATCACACGTATAAATCATGCAAGTAAAAGTCATGCAAGAATATCATACATCTTTCAACAAAAATATCGTCATCTTAATTCTCCCCTTTATCATTATCAAAAGTAGAGGAAAAGAATTAATCAGGTAAAATAACAAAAATTTATTAAAGAGATATATAACATATCATGTTCAAAATCATACAAAGCGAAAATATATCATTAACTCTTAACTCTCCCCTTGTCATTATAAAATATATATCTACTCTCCTCCTACATTAAAGTTAAGAATTCTTCACGAAGGATCGATTAGTAGTATCAAATATTATGTCGTCAACATATATTTGTAATATAAGTAAATCATTCTCCTTTCTCTTAATAAATAAGGTTTTTCTACTTTTCCTCTTTCGAAGTTATTCTCAAGCAAAAATTACTTAACCTTTCATACCATGCTCGAGGAGCATGCTTTAGAATATCCAGGGCCTTAGGTAACTTCATCACGTAATCTAGATGATCGTCATTCTCGAAAACCGAAGGTTTTTAACAAACACTTCTTTGTTAATGTATCCATTTAAGAAGGTACTTTGCCATGCATTTGGAATAACTTAAATTTTCTATAATAAGTGAAAACAGAGAATTATAATTGACTCTAGCCTAACAATAGGTGCATAAATCTCATTAAAATCAATACATTTCTATTAAGTATAGCCTCGAGCTAGAAGTCTAGTTTTGTTTCTTATCATCTTACCATTTTCGCCACAAAAATCTTCAAATTTTCTTCAATGATTGATCGGAATAGATGAAATGTAGTACCTTTTTAATCTAAACTTTTTGCAAAATCCATCTTTTCTTTCAATATAGTTAAAATGTGATATTTCACTTGTCATATATCTCGAACATCCACTATCAACTATCTATTGATTTTTTCTTATCTTCGTTTTGAAGCATATCTGTAGAAAGTATTATCTCATTTTAGGTACCTAAATTTTTGGGTCCTTTTAGGTTAGTAATTTGACCTATCGATCTTCAAACATACATTTGAGATAATTTACTCATTCTACAAAAGTTACAAGAATAGCCAATATGACCATGTTTACCATAGTAGAAGCACAGAATAGATGAATGAGAATTGATATAATTTCTACCATATATCAAGTTCCAGTTATTTTGGCTATAACTACTGCTGGATTTGACAAAGAAGTTCTTATATGGTCTGATGTTATTGTTTTTATTTTATCCTATTTCGGCCTTATCAAAAATATATTTCCCATTACTAAGCAATGCATCAAGGTTGTTCTTTCCATCAACGAAATTTGCTAGATCTTTTTAAGATCTTTCCAACACTTTTCTCTTTTTCAAGTTCTAAGGTGGTAACTTTTTCTTCTAACTGTCTCATATGTTCATAATCATTTTTTAGCAGCTTATTTTCAAACTTAGCCACTCTTTCTTCCAGAACTTCGTTTTCAAAGACCTTTTGCTTATAATCAACCTCAAGAGACATATTCTTGGTCGCCAAATTTTTATTCACAAATTTCAATGATTTTGTCTTACTCTTTAGAGATGCATCATTGCTCTTAGACTTCTCAACTTCTTTGAAATACTTCACTATCAACTTTTTGTACTGATCACACAATTCATGATATGCATTTTTCAATTTATCAACTTCGACATCAGACCCAGAATAATATATCTCATCATCTCCTTATTTAACCATAAGACAAACATTATTGACTTCTTTAAGCTCTTCTTCTTCAAAGCTTTCAAAATCCTCATCTGATCAGGCTTCTTTCCGTGTCATTCTCCTTCTGTAGGAGGATCTTTTCTGTAGGAGGATCTTTTATCTCGCCTAAACTCAGTTTATGGATCATTAAGTTTCCTTGTCACCAATCGAGGGAAATAGTGTTCATATCCTTTGCAGTTTCTAGATTTGTCACCTTAGGTCTCCATTCCTTTGGTAGTGACCTTAAAATCTTCATTACGAGCTCATCATTGGGATATATCTTTCTCAAGTTCTTTAAGGTCGTGATGATCTTATTGAACTATCTGAAGAATTCATCTATAGTTTCTCCCTATTTCATGCCAATAGTTTCATATTGATGCACTAAAAAGTTTATTCTGTGTCTTTACCTCATTTATTCCTTCAAAGGCAACTTGAAGTTTATCCCACATTTCTTTTGTTGTAGAGCAATAGGATATCTTTTCATATTTTTCTAGAGATAACACACATATAAGACGATGTTTTGCTTTAGTGTTTAGTTGTACGTTTCTTTTGTCAACATCAGTTCATACTTCTACATTATCGGTAGTGGGAAGTGAAGCTCCAACTCTAATGGCTTGCCAAACTTCGATATCTACAGATTGGTGATATATGGTCATTCTCTCTTTCCAATATAAGTAGCTAATTCCATTGAAGTAAGGAGGCTTTGAGAAGGATTTTCCTTCAAAACTTCTCAAAATGTTTGTCATGATCTATCACATGTCAGAAAACAAAAAATGTAAAACTTTGCTGTAATACCAAATGATAAAGCAAACATATGGAAGAGGAGGTGAATTATATGTGAACTTAAAAAATTTACAAGTTGCTTTCAATTTGAATAAAGACAGGGGCCTGTTAAAATTTAAAAACAATAGAAGTCTGTTAGGCAATAAAACCCTGTTAAATGACAGGAACTTGTTAGACAATCAAAGCCTACTAAATGATAGGAGCTTGCTAAACGATAAATCTTGTTAAAACAATTTAAAACAGAAGACGCCTATTAAAACTGAAAAGAATCTCTTGCAAGTTGAAAACAGAAGGAGCCTATTATAAAAGTGAAGGAGCCTCTTACAAAAATGAAAATAAAAAGAATACGAAAATTTAAAAGTTAAAGAGAGAGAGGGAGAGAGGAATGACGCAATCAATTTATACTAGTTCGACTTATAACCCAAGTCTACGTCTAGTCCCCAAGTATCCAACCTAAGTGTTTCACTCAAATCCCAAGTAGTAATTTGACGAGCCTTGTCAAGCTCATAAGTACATATTTTTCAAGGTTCTCTAACCTTCCAACCTAGTAGTATTTAGCTAGCTTTTATAAGCTCTCAATAGATAAAAATATAATTTGCTCGATACGAGCTTTAATGATCTCTCTTAAAAAGAATTTTCACTTTCTAAAGCATAAGAGATTTGACAATGATATAACTTTCAAGATAATTGATGTTATAGATGTATTTCAATAGTATGGTCTATTTTCACAAAAGCAGTGGCTCTTCTTTAAATAGGTATTTCTTTCAACTAGTCATTGCTTCACTTATATCCTTAGTCAACTGGATGGATTTAAATATGAATAACTTTGATGTCATATTTTTCAAAAATCTTCTAGTAATCACGAGGCTAATATATGACTGCGATCTTTATAATTAGTAAGATCCTTTCGAATAAATCATTTCTAATAAGACAAGTTCATAAAGAAGGTTCCTGTAAGAAAGGAAGCGTATTTCTTATAATTTTATTTCCTTTTGAGAATTAAACCGTTACTTGTACAAGGAAAAAAAAATCCAATTTGAATTTTAAAATATTGTGACGTTATCATCAAAATCATTAATAATAAACTTTGCGCTAACAATATTGATTAACAAAAGTTCTAGAGTCTAGTTTAAATTTATTTTTCTTTATATTAGTGTTAAGATATATGTTATGACATCTTATTATTTAATTTTGGGCATTATTTGTTATTGGACTTAAGTAGGACTATTTCAAGATAAGGTTGATTAAGTTTAAAATCATAATCAAGATGGAATTTTATGTGAAACCAATTTTAAGGATAATGACTATCTAATGACGCATAAGTTTTGGAGATTTGCATGATCACTGTAGCTGGATTGTAGCTGCAATTTACGTGAGATGTGGGTTAAATATAAGGTCATTTTTAGGGTTGAAAAACGATTGGTTTTGTGTGACTTGGTAGTAGGGTTTTTAGGACCATCAGGAATAACCTTTAGTAGCCAATTTTACGTTAATTATTGGTATATGTTGTTGCTACGTTTTTATGTTTTTCTAGCATGATTTTGTGGGATGCTCAATCGTTCATCATGTGCATTTTGGCTGCTAATAATTATTGTGGGTTGTCTTTGTTGTTGATTGAAGTCTTGGCAGGTGTGTTTCTCTTAGTATTTGCGTGTTTCTTGTGGGGTTGTTCATTGTCGATAGAGTGTTAATTTGTGAGGATGTGGGTTGTGATTTGTGGGATAAGGGTGATGAGTTTCCTATGCATGGTGAGGGATTTTTTGGTGTGTCGATGATAGTGGTTTTCATGCGAAAAACTTCCAGCAGCCTTGGTGTTTTTATAGCCCTTCGTGTATGATGTTGAGGTAAAAGCATTTGTTGATTTGACATGTTTTGAGGCTATTGTGTGCAAGATTTTCAATGATGATATTGAAGCCTCACAACAAATATTTCGATGGACAACTTCTCATTCTTTTATTGATGAAGCAACATTATTAAAGAATTTGTTTTCTTTGACAGTTTTCTTTGCTTATGTCCGTTATTGTTTCAATCACTTGAGTTATTTATTTCATATCGTTATCATTAAATACTGCTGAGAAAATCTCTGTTGAGGTTAGCACGAGATAGTAATATTATTGGGAGTGATATATTTTCATGGGTTGTAAGGACGAGGGATAATATCAAGAGTTGAGTGAGTCAACTTTGTAATGCCTTGAGTAAAACTATTATTGTTCTTTGGTAAAAGTGATTAAGATAGGCATGGGTCCCGCAAACATAAGCAAAGTGTATCGAACTGCGTTAACAAATTTAGGATGTTAATTTGTTTATTTTGTTTTTAATTTTTCAATTTTCGTTTGTGCTAGAAAATTTACATTTGACTCAATTACTTTATATCAATCAATCATAGATACAGTTTCAAGCAGCTGCAATCGAACTAGATTTTTGAAATAACATCCTTCGAGAGTTTTCAATTAGCGTTTTAAGGGTAAATTAAATTCCCATAAATAAATATGCCGCTTCTCTCTGTAAAATCCAATAATGGGGAAACGTAAACCCTAATTTTCTTTGTAAAATCATTTTTTAATGAATAAAATTTATTAACAGAAGTGCAGCTTATACAAGTATAAAGTTACAAGAACTATCCAGACAGAAAGCCATACAATAGATTAAGCAAGTCTACGCTAGAACAATTGTTAGTAACAATATTACATCATTCAGATTTTAAATCCTCTATAAGTTTTTTATTCTTTGGCTAATCTTGGATTGAAAACTGTGTGCCAATAAGATTTTTCTAATCCAGTGGATGATAGCATCTTCAAGTACTGCAACTTCCATCATTTGACCTCTGTAAAGCCTTTTTTTTTTTTTCCTTCTATATAGAATAGATAGAACAACACCAAGCAGTTTTTAGAATAATCGTATCCTGCTGCAAGTGCTTGCACATTCTGTTGGCCAAGATAGAAAGAATTAGAGAGTGTTCATTTTCATGGGCTGAATCGAAGATCGATACACTGAGATTTCTAACCAAAATTAGTGCTCCAAACCCATGTCCAATGGTAAGACATGAATGATATCCCCTAATTCTATGAAAGACATATAGTTAATTAAAACGACATACACAGGAAAGTTTCTTTTATAAAACTAACGTGACTGTCGGTTGGTCAGGCACATAGTATCTCCACGTGTCTCACATTTCTTTCTTTAAAACATTGATTTTTGCAAATGAATTTGTGCAAGTGATGATGAAATAGTCGGTTAATACATCAATGTTTGCGTTTAATAGTGGCCTTAAGATCAAACGTGATCACAACTAGCTCCTCACACCTACATATATATCCCTGTTTTAGACCTGTTATCGTTATAACTTGGACGGTAGATAGGGATGTGCATTTTTAATTTACATGACACTCATCTTCCATGACTTCCACACTCGTAAATCATTTCCATAAGTTCCATGCTCATAAATCTGTCAAAAGATTCAAAATTCTAGCCTCATTACTTCTATATTGTTGATACTCTTTTTTTTTTCAGTAAAATTTATAATAATTATTTTTAAAAATATACCAAATAATTTACTAAATATATAAAATATATTATATAAAATCGATGTAAATAATATTGATAGATTCTAACATATGTCAGTGCGGATTGGATCATCTTCTTCAAAATTATAGGTCATCGTTACCATTCTTACAATTTCCGTATGATAACCGGGAAGTGTCATTTTCGTACATGTTGTCATAGCATCATGCCTAGTTTGATCGAGAAATGCCACATCAAGGAGAGCTGTTGAACCCCACCTAAGCTCTAGCGGACGGTGATGTCGGGAATATAAAACTAGAAGAATCAAAGAACAAATCAATCAGGGTCAATTCATCAACTTATCTATTTCGTGATCATGATCATGTATAATTTAAGCATATGTTCAATCGAAATTCAGCCCTATCATCACCATTCTTCTAACAGTGCAATATATGGATCCTCTAAACACTTACAAAAACCGGAAAAGGAGAGTATGATTTCAGCTTAATTACTCGTAATTGACAAGCACCAAACTGATATAAAACATAATAATTGATTTATCAAAACCCAAATTTAATTAATCAAATCCCGACATAATCAATTAACTAATGAGACAAGTTCACGTCTAATCAAAATTAATGCATTTCTTCCTTACTCACATCATAAATCATGGCCATATTTGGTCAAAGATTAGACGCAGTTGAAATCAAAATAATTTGAAACTCCGGCCAAATTGATCGTGACAATGAAGAACATTTATATATTGAAAATTGATTAGGAAAAAGAAGAGGAAAGCTAATTATAGAATAGGCAGATAGGAGGAGACAAAGGTGCTTTTCATTTATTAGAAAAATTTAGGAGTGGCTATTGGACAAGACACATACGTACTATTGTGTCCAAAGACGGCCAAAATCAATCATATTAAAATCAAACCAAAACAAATACTTAATAGGATTTGTAATGCTATGTACAAGCACTTGCCATTATATATCCCCAGGATGAAGCCAACAGCTTAGCCACTAAAGTTTATCGAGTAAAACCTGTTTTAGTCTTGACTCAACAAGCAACTTTTGTTTTAATCTTTTGTAAATGCTTCGCTTCTAAACCCTATTCCTAATTGAGTTGACTTGAAATTATATATTTTAAAAAAAAAAGAGTTTTCTTTCGTAGGATTACTTACTACTGTGTAAGTCAACTAGCTACACATCTAAGAATATCATAAATAATTCGATCACAACACGGAAGTCATATGAATTGTGAAAGTACATTGCATCTAATCTTCCAATAGTAAAAAGTAAGTACTAGATAAATATATTGATAACTTTATCAAGATGTCACAAGGTTATATATTTCTAACCATTTACTTTCGATACTTGGGTCAGATTTCGAGTTGGTCTTTAACCACATATGGTAAGCTTGTTTAATATTAGCAGTTAATCACGTTGAAATAATAAAACAACTTCTTTGTTGCTCTTTGGTGGAGCAATACATTTAAGAGCAAGTAAATAACATTATTTGGAATATATCCCCCTTCTCATGCTTAATTTAACAAGAACAGTTAAAATCTCATTAACACGCAAAGTCTGATAAAATTTAGTATTAACGTACGTAGCATTAGTAAAATAAACAAGTTCATTAGAGTTCCATAGACATAATAACATTATTTGGAATTAAATTTCATAGAGTTAATTAGTAATTGCCTTTCCCTTTTGTAGTTTTTTTTTTTTTTTAATTGCTTAACAATCTCAAGAGGGCACGGAACTCTGGAGGCTCTTGACTCATGTAAGAAGTTCAAATCCAGCGTGCGCACACATTCAACTGAAGAAAAACATTTTTAAAAAGTCGGGCACATACGAAGACATTAGACGAGCAATCAGGGGTATTCTGAGGTTGTTGTAGATGTTTCCAACTTTGTTTTGATGTACCATACTCTATATAGACACCTCTGCTACTGCTGATGAATGAACAAGTCCAACTGTCCTATCATGCACCAACCCCGTACGCCAGACTTTAGATGCCCAAATTTGTTTGTATATATAAGAATTTTGCTAAAATAATTAATACGATACACACAAGTAATTAGTAGAAATATTTATAAATTAAGAAAATTTGGTTAAATTATCTAATTTATAGTCTCTTTAAATTTTGATATCAACTATTTTATTTTATATATACAATTATAAACGAGATAATTCAATCATACGTCAATAATTTTTATTAATTACGTATGTTTTTAATTATTACATGTATCTTGTAATTAAATTTTTAACAAAATTTCTTTTCAAAAATTCATAATTAATTACTAACAATTTTCTAAATAATTTTAGAATTTAATGCAGTTTTAAAGAAAACATTAAACCACGTGAGAGTCGATCTCATGTGTTATTCTTTTTATTTATTTTCAAACTTATACGGTATTACTATTAATCCTACTTTTAACATTCTATGAAAGTTTTCCAGTGGCCAAGTTTCCCCAGGCGTTGCTTTGGTTGTGGGATGAGAGTCGTCAGCCCTGCATGCCATTATCGACTTAATTCTTAAATATTTAAATTCATCTCAGAAATGGTTCTTCTGATTGATAGCTAAAACTTGACCAGCTTTGATGGCATTTTGGTCAAAATAAAAGGAGAAACATGTGCAGAACCAGAAATAGACCATAATTTGTTTTTTTCATGTGAGTGAGCCTGCCATAAATTTTCACTTGAAAAACTTTTTGTGACAACAACTTGTCGACAACCTCTGATTTGTTTGCCTCTGTCCCTTTTGTTTTTTTCCTTACACTTCCTTTAAAACTTGTTTGCCTGAATATGGAGATTAATAAGCCAAGCATAAGAAAATCTGAGTTTGTGTGGAGTTCAAGCCATGTTAGTAAGTCTTACACTTGTGCTTTCTGCAGAAGAGGTTTCTCTAACGCTCAGGCATTAGGAGGTCATATGAACATCCATAGAAGAGATAGGGCAAAGCTTAGAGAGGCCTCCAACGAAAACTTGCTCTCTTTAGACATCAGTAGATCAAAGAACCCGCCTGATGTTTCTGAGGAGAAAAATTTAGGTTTTGCTGAATCTAGTCAAGAAAAAGGTCATATCTCTAAAAAGCCAGAAGTCTCTTTGTCTGCAGAAGATGATGCAACTAAAAGAAACAAAGGTGGTGAAGAACTTCAACAACTACGTCTTTTTTTGGACAGAAAGAAAACAGATGGAAATGAAGAAACGATAAACTTAGGTCGTGCCTCGTCCAAGGAAGAAGAAGTGGACCTGGAACTTCGGTTAGGGCCTGAACCACATGATACATCGACGCAAAGTAACAGCATCAGAGAATTCTTCTGAGCTTTTGGCCAACAATATCTGTTGGAAATGGAAGGTAACAGAGATGGTTTTCCTTTTAATTTCACTTCTTCTTCATAGTTTGTGCAACTTCAACGTTGAAATCATTAGATGAAAAATGGGTTTTATTTCCTTCTTAAAGTTGTTCCCAACTTTGGTTTGGAGAATGATGAATTCTTGAACATATTTAGTTCTACATAATTTCGCTTTTTCAAGGCTTCATCAAGCTAGAAATTGCCTGATTATTTATAGGTATATGACACTGTTTCAGACCTATAAGCTTGGAACTTGACAAAAGATGGAATGAATCTAGATATCCCTCCCATCATCTAGCTTACTTCGTTTTCAGTCAGATTTTGAACTTCTTTTTCAAATCCATGAAGCTTTTCGTACTTCTTAGATGAGAAAAAGAAATTACTGCGTCCGAATGAAGATGAATCGTCATATAAATAACTTTGATTCATGAAGAAATAGCTTCTGAAATAACATGGAAGCTTAGATGCATGGAAAGTTAATATCACTTTATATTGATAGCTTTTAAACACGATCCAGATCAAAACATTTCTATATCTAAACAATGCCAGTACAGAATAAGGATCAAATGACATTGGGCAATGCGTTTATCTTTTTTTGTTTTTTCTGTACTTTTTTGACCAGTGTATATGCAACGGTTTGTTTAGCTCAGATCGATGTAGATCCTGAAAACAAACAGTTTCAGTGAAAGTTTCCTGCAGTGCAAGTGCGTCTCATCAACTGAAAATTTGGATCTTTACCATTAATGCGTATGGAAATGTGACTTTGAGAAAGGCAGCAACAAAGTAACTGTGGAAATTGCTTACCAAGTCCCCTGAGATGTGAAACTTTGTTACTGGTTCATAGAGTCTATAAGCTTCTGATGAAAATGGAAAAGTTGGTACATCTTAATTATCAGAATTCGGAACATGTTTCTGAGTAATGCCTTCTTCTTTTATGTTTCTGCCTAGAGCATTTCTTTTTGACTTGATGAAGATCACTCTTAATCTGCTGATGCTTTTTATAAGAATTGATATTCCTGTTGAGCTTCTTCACAATTTTATTAGAGCAACTGTTGTAGCTAGAAGATCGTGAAAGTTGAGTTTTTATTAGGAATCCATTAACATTATTAGCATATTGTAATATTTTTCTGTTTCTAATTTTCATCAACATTGATAATAGAAACGAAAATGTAATTTCCCTTTCTCAGATTCGGTTAAGAGTTTTGATTAAATCAGGAAACTAATGTAATGAAACTGCAATTTAAGAATAGTATATGCAAGTTAGAATCATAAGTTGCAACAACAAAAAATTAGATTTTTGGATAAATAAGTTGCAATATAAGTTGTATTCCCTTAAAATTAAGTGTTTACAATTCATGATTGTATTGTCTTGTTGTCACTTTCCTCCTTTGGCCTAAACTATGGGTACTAATGTACAAACACACTTTGCCAAAATTTCATACATACTTTTATTATTGAAAGTAGCCTTTAAATAGGTGAAAACATCTATTACCTTTTTGACTTAACAACTTGAATCCCTTGATATTAAGATGTCCATATCTCAAATCTCATAACATTGAGTCCTTGTTCGCATTGACATCCAAGCGATCGAAGTTATATATCCATCTTCAACACTTCTATCGAGAACATGTAATTTCTTGTCATTTCAACTCTATCAACAACATTTCCTATTTTCCTATCTCTAGTTACCCATCAACCATTAATTGTTCAACCTTGGGCTTGCTTATCCACGTCAACCTTGGCCTCATCTTCGGCCATGATCTCTGCCTTAGAAAGCTCCTCCTGTACGGCCTCTTCCTGTCGATTTCTCATACTAATCAACTTTATTTGATGACTCCCCTTTTATTTGAAATGCCTTTTCATCATTCTTTTTAAGTGATCTGTTTATGCTTACATTATAAGTTTGTGAAGAGTTCATTAGTTCATCAAATGAAAATATATTCAAGTCCCTAAACTCCTCAATAGTTGCTACTATATGATCAAATCTAGGAATTAAACTCCTCGACACTTTTGTAACAACGGTTTGGTTAGTAATATTTTCACCAAATGAACACATTTTGCTAGTAATTATAGCTACTCTAGAAAGGAAATCTTGCACTAATTCTCCTCCATTCAAGCTCAAGGTTTCAAATTCTCGATGAAGAAATTGAAGTTTTATATTAATTATTTTTTAATTAACTTAAAATTCTTTCTCTAAAATTTTTCAAGCTTCTTTAGAAGTAGTAGTTGTTGCAATTCTTAAAAAAAATGTTATCATGAGCAGCTTGTTGAATCATCACAAATGCCTCTGAATCCTTCTTCTGATTCTCTCTCAATCGATTTTCTTCGTACAGATCTTCAAATCACGTTTCTACAAAATCTCAAAGATCTGGAGACTTGGGCAAGGTCTCCATTTGTTTGCTCCAAAATTGATACCTTTTTCCTTAGAAAATTGGAATTAATGGCGTAGAGTTCGAGCTTATGGATCTCATGTCATAGCTAGAGTTTTTTTTTTCTTTTTCTTTTGCTTCCGATGTTTGTTGGAGGAGGAAGAAAAAGAAATGTTGAGATTTTGAATGGCTTCACACTCTCTTTTTTAGTTTTACTGTACACTCTCATTCCTTTTTGCTTTTGATGCATAAGTTATTGAGTCCAGATCCTCTGTCCAATATTATGGTGTCCTATTGTGTCCAATGAATCTCAGTCATTCATTTATATGGGTCCTGCATGAGTCCCGCATGGGTCCCGCAAAATAAATGGTTGAGATTCTATGAGACAGAATAAGACAGAGTAATATTGGACAGAGGATCTTTTCTCTAAGTTATTACGGAAAAAGTGAAAAAGTATGTGATGGAGACAAGACAATGTGAAAAACTTTGCAAGCAAATCTTTTTTTTCATACTCTCTTACAAGACCAAAATCAAAATTACTACGATACCAAACTTGTTGGATAATAACATACAAAACACACTTTGCCAAAATGTCACAAATACTTTCATTATTGAAAGCAACCTTGAAATAGGTGAAAACATTCATAAAATTAGCTAACTAAGACCATTAATAATAGAAAATTACTAACTAAGAGCAAACAGGTAAGTCCTAAAATTAAGTTATACTTCAACACGACCCAGCCAAAAACAGAAAAAATGGGAACCACTTATAAACATATTTTTGACTCAACTTGGAATCATTCTTCAAACACAAACTTGTGTGACTTCTCTTGAAAAGATCGTTGGTATCCTTATTAGTATATGATCCACCTTCAAACCTTATTCGATAACTTGATCTTCTAATTGAGTATTTTCAATGCATGACATTGTATATAGGATGATATATCTCGAATGAAAATACTTTTAATTCCAATAATAATTTTATTAAGAAAAGGAGGATATTCATATTTTGGACTTGAAAATTTGCTGTCAAAGTCTTAATTTTGATTTATTTAAAATAGCATATAAGATGTGAGATGTAGACAAGTTAATTCAAACAAAAAATCAATCATATTTTTCCTAAATTTTAGTGATAAAGAAAAATAAAGAGTTAAAATTCAATATATATATATATACCAAGTCGAATAGGCTTGATATTGTTTTGTTTTGGGGATGGGCTATTTAAGTCCTTTAACTTTAAAGTTAATTTGTTATCTTTAAATTTAGCTAATTAATTTCAAGACAAAGTTAAGACTCATCAATTTTAAATATAATTTTATTAACTTGATGAGTTAGAATAAAAATCATATGTTTCTAAAGTTTAAAATTGAAATTAAATCTCTATTTTAATTAAAATTTTCTTTTAAAATTGTTTTATAGTATAAGAAAGAAAAAAAGGATTGAATATACTTATCATGTTCTATTTACTGTGAAAAAATGAGCATGAACTATGAAGAGAAACTGAAGCCACATATAACTCTGGGCCTTAAAAGAACAAATATAGCTTACAAGCTTGGGCTGGACATTAAAACCGGAGCCTGTGCAAGAACAGATCATATGAATTACTTTACCTTTGAAACTGTTCTATATTCTTCTTAATTAAAGTATAAACTTCAGTGAATTTTTACTTGAAGTCATGTGTTAAAACATGTGTATTTGTCATTTTATTGAAAATAAAAAACAATATTAATTTTAAATAAAAGCACAGTAATATTTCTATAAGCTAATAACCTCTACTATATAGTAAACTTGTATTGTTCCTGCTTGAAGTAATAAGATCAATTAATTCTAGATGTTGGAGTAGACCCTAAAGAGATTAGTACTGGTCCACGTCTAAGCCTAAGCGGGCTTGAAGCTTTTAGTTGGAACGGTTCCGAGCCTAATTGGGTTTAGGCTCAAATTTTGGTTAAATTTGACCTTTTTTAATTTAAAATTATAAATAAAATTTTTTACTTAAAATGTTATCATTTATATATAATATTTTTTTAATTTCGAGTCGGGTCGAATAAAGTAACTTAAGCTCAAATCCAATTCAAATCTCAAAAATTAAAAATATAAAATTGAATTCAGCCCACAGCTTAATCAATTTGAATCAAACTTGCTAATTTCAAATCGAATGGGATAAACTCCGAATTTAAATATTATCCTTAATGAAAAGTTAGAGAAAAAAGAAAATAAGTCAATAATATAGGATTCAACTTTGTAATTTCTATAAGTCAACTTATAAAAGCAAAGTAATAAAGTATCGATAGCCATAAAATTGTGAGAAAATATTAATCTTGACTTATTTTAAAAAAGTAATATGTGAAATGAAAATAAGTTAAGTCAAACAAAATGTTTTAGTCAAAGTGGAAAAAAAAAAGTTAAACTGTACTAAAAAAGAAAATAAAAGAGTTCAATTATAATACAATATGTATTCTTTGTTACACCAGCGGTTGGCTATTAGGTTAACTAAACCAGTAAACCCCCGTCCTTATACGAGATATGATGAGTTTGTACTAATATACCTAGTCTCGCCTAACCACGTGTCAACAGACAAGTTAGACAAATAATGACAAAACGTCGTTTTAATAATTTAATTTTAAAAACAATTTGGGATATACTGAGCTGGGCTTGAGTTGACCTGGGTCCGGTTCAACCTATTGCCCTACATATATGTGTGTATGTGTATATATACTTATTCTAAAGAATTCTTATGAAAATGGCTTAAATTCCATTTTTAATTTTAAAACTATGTGTCAAAAACTTAACTTTGACTAATTTAAAGCATGTGAAATGAAGATAGGTAAATTCAAGTAAAATCTTTTAGTCGCGGAGAGTCTTGCTCGTCTCATTAGGGTGGGTAGTTCGGGCCTTTGTATCCTTTACGAGCCCCCTTTTGAAGTTCAGGAAATCCTCTACCAAGATGCGCAAAGCATTATGTACCCCAGAGCGTTAACTTAGTGTTGTTTTTGTTTCCTTTGTAATTAAAAAAAAATCTTTTAGTTAAATCGAAAATAAGATCAATTGCAATAAAAAATGAAAAAAAGGTCAATCATAACAAAAATTTACACTTATGTTGTGGGTAGCTCTTATATTAATTAAACTAGAAATCTTACATGGGGTATGATGAGATGAAACATATATAATATTCTCATTCGCTAATGGAGCCACATGGAACTCAGTGGTGTACTGAGCCCCCCAAAATTTTTAAAAAATATTAAATATTAAATATTTTTAATTTATATATATATAATGATAAAATTATTTGGAGCCCTGTGATATATTGGGCTCCCAAAATTTAAAAAAATTAAATTTTTGGATCCTCTTATCTTAAATTCTTGGCTCCGTCACTGTAATCCCGTTCAAGAACATTTCAAATGAAATATACCTTAAATTATAATAATAGCTTTTATTAAAGGAGGGAGGATATCCGTATTTTAAATTTTAAATTTTTTATCACTGCGTTAAAAAAATAAAACATGTGAAATGAAGATACCTAAATTCAACCAAACTCTTTTAGTTAAATAAAAAAAGATCAATTGTTGTAATAAAATAAAGGAGATAAATACATGGCATACAATTTATGGTCAATTATAGTTAGTAAATATTTCTCATAAGATATTAATTGAAATCTTACCGAGGCGCGAAGTTTGAAAATTTTGATAATAATTAGTCTTATTTTTATTAATATAGAGATTGTTTCTTATATTTATAATTAATAAGTTATTAAATAATGATAATATATTTTATTTTATTAATAAATATTATATTGTCATTTAATGACTTGCATGCTCGTTTTGAATCGTCAAATACAAAGCAAATTTAAAATAAATAAAATAAAAATGTGAAGAACTCCTTTTAATAATAATATGTTATAAAAATCAAAATTTGAAGAATTCCTTCTAATTACTTTGAGCACACGTCGGGCCTATAAAAGCTTAATCTTGTTAAATTTTCAAAACATTTTGGTAAGTCACAAGAAGGTTATCTGCCTACCAAAATCGAAGGTGTTTCAAGCACTAAAAGCCTTGGACTATGCTCAGCTTTCTCCGCCACTAACTCGCGAACCTGTATCTATCTCTGAAGATCAGGAAGAACGAAAGTTAAAATCTTTCTCTGGAAGGTATATGGCTTCCCCGAGAGAGAGAATTCAGGACCCTTTCAAAGCTTGGAATACCTTTGTTTTGTCAACAGTCAAAGCAAGTGATGTCTTTTCTCTATTCATTAAAGCAGCTTTAGCTATCTGCACCGTCGTCTCAATCTCTCTTGTCTTCTACTCTGTTTTATCCACTCAACCTCAGTTCACAGGCTGCCCGAAATGCGATCAAGTTTCCATCTCAGATCAGAGAAAATTGACAAGTGACGGTGTTCCCCCAGAAATATTCCAGGGAAAAACTAACATATCCCATATTTTGTTTGGCATCGGCGGTTCAGCAAAAACATGGAACAAACGCCGGCACTACAGCGACTTGTGGTGGAGGCCAAACGTGACTCGTGGTTACGTCTGGCTGGACGAGAAGCCATCGGAGAAAGATATGTGGCCGGAGAAATCGCTCCCGTATGCAGTCTCCGGTGACACGTCAAGTTTTAAGTACACTTGCTGGTACGGGCATCGCTCTGCGGTGAGACTTGCACGTATTGTTAAGGAGAGCTTCGAGTTGGGGTTAGAGAACGTGAGGTGGTTCGTTATGGGAGATGATGATACGGTGTTTTTCGTCGAGAACTTAGTTACGGTCCTAGGAAAGTACGATCATAACGAAATGTTTTACATCGGTGGGAATTCGGAGAGTGTCGAACAGGATGTGGTTCACTCCTACACAACGGCTTATGGTGGCGGTGGTTTTGCAATTAGTTATCCCCTAGCGAAAGAGCTTGTCAGGATTTTAGATGGTTGCATTGATCGATATGCATCATTTTACGGGTCTGATCAGAAGGTTCAGGGTTGTCTAAGTGAGATTGGTGTTCCTATCACCAGAGAACTCGGTTTCCATCAGGTTTCAACCGTTAATTACTTTCCTATTTCAGGAATTCTACAGCTTTGTTCTTAGCTTCCATTGTTAATGTATATGAAAATTGTTTAAATTTCAGCTTGACATAAGAGGAGATCCATATGGTTTACTAGCTGCTCACCCACTAGCGCCTTTGGTCTCACTACACCATCTAGACTACGTGAAGCCAATATTTCCAGAACTGAACCCGATTTTCTCACTTAAGAAGCTAAACAAACCTTATAAAATGGACCCTGGTCGGACCCTACAACACAGTTTCTGCTACGATTTGACCCGTAATTGGTCGGTTTCGGTTTCTTGGGGTTATACTGTTCAGTTGTACCCATCTCTGAAGCCAGCAAAGCAGCTGGAGACCGCGTTTCAGACATTCCAATCATGGAAGACCCGGAGAAATGGTCCATTTACGTTCAATACCCAGATGGTACGCTCCGACCCGTGTGAGAAACCGGTTGTGTATTTCTTGGACGGTGTCGAGAGTTCGGGTCAGGAAGAGACCTTGACGAGGTACAAGAGATATGCCGCGGATATAAATCAAACTTGTGACCAACCAGAGTATAAGGCTATTGTGGCCGTCCAAGTCGTCGATGTGACAGCTTCCACTCTGAAACCTGACACCTGGAATAAGGTAAGATAACCTAACTCTCCTCTCAATCTTGTCTCATTTTCGTGCCCTCATTCAACGAAAGAGTAATTGGTTCTTGGAAAAGTTAACTTAGTCTGGCTGTACAGGTTGTTCCTATTTGTCCACATTCCATTAGCGTCTATGCCCATTATGAGTTTGAGCTAGACTCATAGGGTTAAATTCCTATATTTCTGAAGAAAAATAATGGGTTAACTTTATTTTTTAGTAACATAGCCTATTGGATTGGATATGAGAAGCACAATAGATTAAGTTAGGTCTCCTGAAATTATGAGTTTAAGTCTAAATTTAAGTTAATTTGCCCATACGCATAGCTCTCTCTATTGTGAAAATTCTTAAACTTTTGAAGAAAAATAATAGGTTAATCTCATTTTCTAGTCATATAACTTAATGAATTAGATATAAAATGATAATTGATTAAGTTTCATAAAATTTTGAAATCTGATTTATAAATTTGAGTTAGTTAAATTATAAATAAAAATTCAACTCGATCAGTCATTTTACTAAGCCTAATACGATACTTCTAATCAATCAGATGACCTACTCAAAAGCTGTATACGTCAGAGGAACAGGAACATATTAAGGTAGTTAATGAATATCATCGGACCAGCATGATTAATTGTCAACTAATTAAGGCACTAGTGATTTTGCTAAGTCTAATACGATACTTCTAATCATCAGGCGACCTAATCAAAAGCTGTATAGGTCATAGGAATAGGAACACGTTAAGGTAGTTGATGAATCATGGTTACTTGTCAAGAGAGTATAGGACAGACACCGTTTAATTGGTTGAGTATGTTTCACGAACCTTTTAGTTCAGACCTTTTAGGTTCCCAAACACATTGCGACTTTGAAACAAGGACAACTGAAACGAATGTCGTTATGACACGAACAAAGCACACAATCCATAGTTTATGTCAGATCTCCGCAATTATTGGACGATAGGAGAGAAGGTGTCGTTTGTTTGGGGTGTTATTATATACATTAATTCGTGGAACTCGTGCCGTGTGGAATCTTATACCTAATGGGTCGGGTCTGGACAATTGGTGCAGGCACCACGTAGACAGTGTTGCGAGGTAATGACGGCGAGAAAGGAGAAGGGGCTTGTACAGGTCAAGATTAGAGGCTGCAACGATTACGAAACGGTGACTCCGCCACAGAGAATCCCTACCAAATTCCAACAGTCAATTTAGATTATGAATTAGAACAGATAATAGAATCTATACCGTTGGAATGTTTAATCTAATCCGATGATTCTGAAATTCAAAATGTTATAGTTGCAATAAACATTTAATTTATGATTTTATTTAGGTTGTAAGAACGTGAATGTGACCCCATGCAGATGAGGAAATACACACACTACAAGAAAACTGACGTTCTCCGACGGAATATTCCGTCGAAGAAATGGTTAGTTCCGTCGGCAATTATATTTGCCGACGGAACTAATTGCCGACGGAACGCGACGAATGAAGAAAACATCGTAAAAATGGCGATCGTTATAGCTTACCGACGGAAATATTCCGTCGGTTTTTGTCAACGGGTAACCGACGAAATATTATCCGTTGTTGTTAAATTGCGACGATGAATGACATCGGTGAATGTCACACGTCACCGACGAAATATAACCGTCGGTATATTTTAGGGACGGACCCACCGTCACAAATATTCCGAAGTAAGTTATATCTGTAACGACGGAATGTCGGACGTCGCCAAATTTAGTCCAGATTATGTTCCGACGGTTTGCTTCATTCCGTCGGAAAATATTCACCGACGGAATTGTGTATTCCGTCGGTAAAAAAAAAGGGTGTACATCATTGGGTGCATATATAATTGGTCATCCACACATCAACCAGTACATCAAAGATTTGTATAATGACAATTGTATACAATTGGTTGTACATAATTTGAAATCCACACATCAACCAGTACATCAAATAATATTAAACAATGTCAATTGGATAAAAACACATCAAAGTAAACATAAATTGTTTTGATTGTACCTTAAAATCATGAGTTCGAAAATCTAAAGTTGTGGTGGTCGTTGGTGGTCCTTTGGAGAACTTCCCTTCGACTGTTCGGACGGTGGTTGCAACTGAGCCATCTGCATAATCTCTTCTCTCATCTTCGTCATCTGCTCTCTCATTCGTAGCTCCATCTGGTCCCTGATTCGTTGGTCCTGCTCCCTCATCCGTTGTTCCTCCCGCTCTGTCTGCTCTCTCAGTCGTTGTTCTTCACGCTCTGTCTATCCCTCTTCCAAATGAGCAATCTTGTCCATTAATGTTTGTACTGTAGCCCGGAGCTCGATGACTTCATTGTTGTTCGATGGCCTAGTGGATGCTACTGTACTGGACATGGAAGATTGGGAATAACATGTGTTCCCATACGAACCTAGACCAAATATTCTGCCACGGCGATCCCTACCACCCACGGCCTCAAAATACGTCTGAGACACGTCTACAGGCTGTTCCTCCTGCGACTGCCGCTCTAGTGTTTGTTGTAATTAATCCTATCAGGTATGTGAAGTTAACATAAAGACGAAGGACGGGAGCAGTATGTAGAAATTAAAAAAAAAACATAATTGGACATACATTCAGCTCTCGACAGCGGTTGTTGATAAAGATTACACCGTCATGCTTCTTCGTGTGAGTATGCAGAAATAACTGAAGGGGGGTAGGCTTCGTGCCCAATGACTTCTCCTACATGAGAAAGACTAAAACGTTAGATGTGAAACCTCGGCAGAGGATCGTAAAGTTGTATGATATTCGCCTCTAGTTGGACAATGAAAATAAGTCAACACTGCCATATATAAGTGGCAGCAGATAGGTAGACCATTATCATTATGCATAATACAACGAAGCTAACTATCGAAAAAATTAGTGTAAACTGTAGATACTTACAAGTCTGTCTGCATGCTCTTGGTGAGTTATTGAGCCACCCGTATGTACGGGAAGACTCTGTTGACCTGTGCCACCACGTCTGTTGGCCGAGTTACGTCCTGAGATGGACATTGCTACAGGTGATGCCCAATACGCCAGCCAATGACTCTAAATATCTTCCGAAATAAAGCGGGGTCGTGCACCAGCCTTGTTCATCGCGTTAATGAAGTCGCGATAACGTGTACGAGCCCGCCTCTCCAAGAATTTGTAAATGCTCCCATCCAAAGTAGCGTCCCAGAAAAATGCTTTCTGATTAAAGAACAAAAAAAATGTTAGTTAACGTCAAACTATATATATATTAATCATGACACTATATATATATATATATATATAATAAATAACAGAAATAATTATTGTACCTCGAACTCATGAAAATAGAATTGTTTCGTTGCTGCAGTGATATTCTTCCACGTATATCCATCGGGTTCAATCATTTCCTTAAAAGTGGAGGTCATCTGCCTGGAAACCATTCCAGACGGTATGAACCTAAAACAAGAAGTCAGTGTAGTGTACAAATAGACCGAAATTAGAAAGGCTAGAAACAGTGCGTCATCCTATCATATTACTTACTGGTCATTGATGTAAGTGATATACTTTCGCCCATCATTTCCTACAGATCCAGGTTGTTGTCCCCCATCCCCTATTGTGGTATTGAATGATAAATGAGTTCGCGTAGGGGATGGTGTGGCATTAGTAGCAACAGGTGACGGCTCATCTACAACGGAGGATGTGTAGGAGGAGGAGGTGAGTCAGTGCGAGTCCCAGACCGTGACGATCCACCTTCACACGGCTGCCCGCCAAACATCCCTCTAAACCTCGGCCGCATAACCTCACGTGGTCTCTTAGGTCCCATATTAATGAATGAAATACAAAATTTATCAAATTATGTACAAATATAACAAGCTTAAGAGCAATCGTTTAATGAAGTTATTTACATATAAGGCAATGTCATTGAAAGTTAACAAACAAGTTAACAACAACAAATCAACGTCAACAATTATATAATTATGACCGTGTTGACCAGATTGAAACATATACAACAACAAACATCTTTTCCACTTTGTCGAATTATGTAATGCATGAGTAAATTATTCCGTCGGATTCTATGTGACATGAGAGTCCGTATAAGTAAATGAGTCCCCTAGTTCTGGATTTCCGAGAAGCGTCCTGGCACGTTCAAACGAAGCTCGGGAAACAGTCAGACTTCTCCCACCAGGTGAACGCCTTTGGACACTTTCTGTCAATAACGTTTTGGCTATAGCCATACTTCGTGAGGAAATATTAAATGTTTCGCCGCTCTTGGTACAGAGGACGAATTGTCCGGATGAACTACTACAAGGGGGAACAACAACTGATTTGTCATATCGGTCATATGTCGTAGTGTCATGGCTCTGGCCTCTACCGACACTTATTTCTTCATTAAGAATACAGGACGCTTTGAACAACATGAAGTTAAAACCATCAAATTACTATTATGTTATGGGCACTTAACATAAGGAAATAAGATGTACAGAATAAGAACACAGATGTAATAATCATAGCAAACACCTTCAAGTAGAAGATCGGTCATGGATGGCAAACGAATCGGAGTGCTTTTCACAACGCTGTTTCCTGCAATGGTTATTCCCTGAGACGGGACAAATGTTCCACATTCCTCCCAACGGAAAGAATTATTACCGTCGGGAACCATTCGCC
Organism: Erythroxylum novogranatense; assembly: GCA_029891385.1. Taxonomy (NCBI): domain Eukaryota; kingdom Viridiplantae; phylum Streptophyta; class Magnoliopsida; order Malpighiales; family Erythroxylaceae; genus Erythroxylum; species Erythroxylum novogranatense. The sequence continues at coordinate 810,658 of JAIWQS010000236.1, read as the reverse complement.
ACATCGACATCCCTTGAATAAGAATTCCAATTATTAAAAGGAATATTGTATTTGGTACAGTAAATAGTCTATTACAAAGATATATTAATTGCTATCAGAACTTAAATGTAAATTACAATCATCTTCCTCGTTGGAAGAATAAGAATCAAACTCTTCCTCTTGTTCAGATCAATTGTTACCCTCGTCGGACTCTGCAGATGAAATATCAACATAAGCGTTAGAAGGATCGTGCAAAGGTTCTGTCTCGTCACACGTTATTGTATTATGAATAGAAGTCACGTCTTCTTGAAACGCTTCACTGTCATTTCTCTCCTCTACGTTTGTATGGGATTCAAACACTCCCCTAGGTTTAACTTTGCACACCGCCAACCAATCCGCCTTATCACATCGTAAGCTTGGAAAAGGGACATAACACACCTGTCTTGCTTGCATAACCAAGATGAATGGTTCAAATTGTCTCAACCGTCTACGGAAGTTGATTTCAACGACATTGTATCGGTTATGCACTTTTGTTCCAACGTTTGGTGTCGGGTCATACCAATCATATTTAAATATCACACATCGCTTAACTGGCAACGCAGGGTACTCAACTTCAAGTATTTCAATTATTTTCCCATAATAGTCCATCAATTCTCCCTGTATCGAAACCCCACTGTTCATACTTGACATGGTATGTCCATGCGACTCTGTATGGTATTTATATCCATTCACGAAATACACCAGATACGAGTTAACAGTTCGCAGAGGTCCCTTCGTAAGATCAGAAATGAACTTGTTATGTATTGGATTTTCCGCAGCCTATGTAACAGGAAGTAGCAAAGGAAAGGGTACAATGTCATCGGAACATGTTAACATGCATGGTGGGTAACAATAGGAATAGTTTAAAGTTACAACTTACATATCGTCATGAACCATCGAGGGAATTGTTTTCCAACCGTTATTCATGTCTTCTGTGTGATACCGGGCATTATCTCGTGCAACAATGCCTCGTATAAGCTGCATATGACATGACACCAATCGAAACGTTCAACACAATAATACCGCAATTGACCATACGGGTTGTGCAACTCATCGCATGCGAATGGAAGAACCTCCCGACAGTTCAATAAAATGTACCCATGTGCAGCATCAATTTCCTCCTCTATTAGCATTCGTCTTCTTGCGTCCGGATGTCCGCCTGGATATGTAAAATTGACAAGTTCCCATCCGCACCACTTGTTCCTCCCCATCGTCGTTACGAGGAACTTGTCTACCTTATGCGCACATGAGGCTCAAAATAATGTCCACAAAACGTCTTAGCTTCCTCAACTAAATAAGCATTACATATGGAACCCTCAACTCTAGCTTTGTTTTTGACATTTTTTTTAGATGATGTAAATACCTATAATAAAGCATATGGTTAGTACAAGGTTCGGTACACACAAGATGTACAAATGAGTAACGATATGATAGTACAGGAGTTACCTCTCAAATGGATACATCCATCGATATTGGACTGGACCGGCAAGTTTTGTTTCGTATGGTAAATGCACGGTAGATGCTCCATGCGATCAAATAAGCAGAGGAAAATCCTTCTAACTTGCACAAAATAACTGCAATTTCATTCTCTAGTTTTTCCATTTCATCTAAATTGATTTCAGATGATGTTAAGCTTTTGAAAAACAAGCTCAACTCCGTTAATGGTTCTCATACCTTAGAAGGTAGCAACTCGCGAAAGGCAATCGGAATTAGCCTTTGCATAAAAACATGACAATCATGACTTTTCATCCCAAATAATTTGTACTTTCTCATATCTACACACCTAGACAGGTTTGAAACATAACCATCAGGAAACTTGAGTCCTTTCAACCATTCACACAAACGCTCCTTCTGTTGCTTGTCCAAAGTGTAACATGCTTTCGGATATTTACCGGTATGAACATCTTTATGTAACTCATGTCTTCTACAGAGCAGTTCCAAATCGGCTCTGGATTTGGCATTATCTTTTGTCTTCCCTTCAATGTTCATAATCGTATTGAACAAGTTGTCAAACATGTTTTTCTCAATATGCATCACGTCCAGATTATGTCGTACCATATTTGTTTTCCAATATGGTAAATCCCAAAATATGCTTCGTTTTCGCCAACCAAAGTTCTGACTGATGGTTCGATTTACTTCATCGGCTTCAAATTCAGTTACTTTAAGCAAGCTCAATGCCTCAATCTCTTGCAAAATCTCAAAATCACATTTCGGAGGTGGAGCTGGTTTGTTGACTGTCCTATTTTTCATAAACTTATATTTATTGCGCCTAAACGGATGATCAGGACGAAGGAATTTTCTGTGATTGTCAAACCAACTAATTTTGCCACCGGATGGAAGATAAAACGCATCTGAATCATTGCTGCAATGAGAGCAAGCCAACTTCCCAGCTGTGCTCCAACCAGATAACATGGCCAAAGCCGGGAAGTCACTTATCGTCCACATTAAAGCTGCTCTCATGACAAAATTTTGTTTCAAAGATACATCATATGTTTGCACACCAGTTTCCCAAAGATGCTGCAATTCTAATATCAGCGGTTGTAAGTAAACATCTATTTTCTGCTTGGGATTTGTTGGTCTTGGCACAATAACTGTAAGAAACATGTAAGCCTCTTTCATACACATCCACGGAGGTAAATTATAAGGAGTAATTATCACCGACCAAGATGAATATTGCTGCCCGGATTGACCAAAAGGTTGGAAACCATCAGTCGACAATCCCAACCGCACATTCCGACTTTCAACTGCAAAGTGCTGATGGGTGTCATTGAAATGCTTTCATGCCAGTGCATCTGATAGATGACGCATTACTCCATCTTCCTGATCGTGTTCAGCATGCCATCTCATGTGACATGCAGTCACATCAGATGCATAAAGTCTCTGCAGTCTCGGAGTTAGCGGGAAATAATACATCCGCTTCCATGGAACTAATTTCTGTTTCATTGCACGCTTTCGTGGCTTAAACCTCGATTGACCACAAAATTTGCACTCATCTAAGTTCACATCATCTCCCCAGAACAACATACACCCCAACCGACAGCAATCAATTTTTTGCACTGGCAACCCAAGACTCCGAATCAGTTTCTTCATATTGTAAAAACTGTCAACCATTGAATGATCAGCGAGTAGTGATTCCGTATACCACTCCAGAATGTTATCAAAGTTACGATCCGATATGTGTCCTTCACTCTTTACGTTCAAAATTCGCGCATTGAAGACAATTCGTCATTTTCGACAACCGCCACAATTCTCGGTCGACTTGGAGTAAGTCAAAAAATTTCGTATTCGCATTTGGTTCTTCTTCAACATTTACCGATTTGTCTCAAAGGTACAACCGACCCCATCAAATACCATTTGTCATCAGCGTTTTACATTCCAGAACAAAATTCCCTCTACTTCCAACCTCCCCTTCATACTCATTTACGTTGACATACATTTGTGGTTCATTCCCCTTGAGGTGCTACAAATTAACGGTTCGCCATGTCGTGTCTACTCAAAATAATTGGGCACAAACCCTTTTCGCAGCAAATGCAACTTAAAGTAACCACGATTGAAGAAAAAGTATAGTTGTCATTTCAATACCTGCATAGGCTTATCTTAACGTTCCTCGAAAGTATAAATACTGGGGACAATACAGTTCCTACAACAAACAAAATAAACTTATGTCTTAGCATATTGAGGCGTCGTAGCATTTCTCATGCAATGATTGAACTCCTAATTTATTGAAATGGCTAATATAAGATTATAAAAATGATTGTTATATATGGAATTATTTTATAATTTTTTGTTCTTCGTCTACTTTATTTGAATTACCTTGAAATTCTCTTCAATTGTACTTGATTCTTTCTTTAAGTTTATCCTTTAAATACAACATCTAAGACACAACAATGTTATATCTTTCTATTATAATAAGGAAAATCATTCATTGATAAATTTAATAAACTATTAAACAAAAATAAGAAGATTAATATTGTAATATTAAAACAATAATTAATTTACACTTTTCCATATTTTTAAATAAAGATTGATTAAGTATCAATATTTAAAATTATCATTAAATAAGAAATATAAAATATTTTCTACTTTTATCACAATAATCAATTAACAATATTAAGAATGAAAAACAAAATCAAATGCTTGACACATACAAGACGTTTTGTTTTTCATGACGTGTTATACAAATCATAATTAAAGGGAAAATATATGAAAATGACTGCTTATTCCCACAAGAAGAATCGTGTTACTCGTGTGTATACGTGTGTAAACTTTTCTTTTATATATGTTTTACGTATTTATTAATTTATTTTAAGTAATTAGATTATGAGAATTATATATATATATATGGTAAATAGAAATATATATTTAAAATTTAATGATATAAAGAAATTAAATAAAATTAATGAAAAGTATTAAAATTAGTCATATAGTTTTCTCATATAATTAACACTACATTTTGGTTGCACTTCATTTTCATTATATGTCTATTTAATAAATAAAATATCAAAATTAAATAAAATATATATACTATATATCTTAACAAGCAGCTACCTTGGGTTCAATTTGTGCAGCTTCGTGCAACAATTGCAATTAGGTACCAATGGCTAATATGTAATGCCATTGATTGCCTCGTCAAGAAAAACGAAGCTCAGGCTTAAAACCCGTAAGTAGTTAAGCTATCCCTCTTCTAACAATTAGCTCTTCAAAAGAATTCTATTTGGCAAAAGGAAAACTTGATTTTGGGTCTATTTGGTCCTCAGTATGAATATTAATTTAAACCTTATAGATTGTTCATAACAACATAATAGGATTTTAAATTGAGGAGTACAACTAAAATTGCATCTACAATATACAATTTCTTACGGTTCAATTACCACAATTTATAATAATTGGGAGTCTATTTTCTATTTATAATAACTCACAATTTACAATTTAAAAACTTTATTTCATAACTGTAAAAATCAAATTTGGATAGCAAATACTTGCCTAACATATTCAGATTGATGAATATTATATTTAATCCAGTGAATATAATATTTAATTCCTAACATATTTAAATTTGGATAGCAAATACTTGCTAACATATGTAATTCCATACTACAATACTAGTTCGATGCTTTCCTCTTTATTACTTTCAAATGTAAGCATATCATCAAATGTAAACCTCATACTCACATTGAACACTAATATAATGATACTAGTTTTGTTCTACAACTCTTAACACATTTCATCGAATACCTTAAGGTCAAAACCATCTCAACCCTATCTACACACAAATCTTGAAATTATTTCCATTCAATACATCCACAACAATCACACAACACAAATCAAAACTAAAACCACAAATCATATGAATTAAATCAGTTCAAATATATACAAAAACCACCGCAACCCACAAATCTCATCCTTTACCTTCGGTTTGTCCAGAGAAGAGAGGGAGAAGCACGTCGCCGGAGAAGAGGGAGGGAGAACGTCGCCACGTCGCCGGAGAAGACGGAAAGAGAAGGAGAATCGCCCAACATCGCCGAAGGAGAAGAGAGAAAGAGAAGAGGAGATAAGTCGGGGAAGGAGAGAAGGAAGACGGCTACGCAGGGATTTAATTCTATTTTAGCGACGAAAATTATCCGTCGCTATAATTAAAATAAACCGTCGATGAAATAGCCAGCTAACCTAATATACCGACGCCGTTTTGAAATATACCGACGGCTTTGTTCCGTCGGTGAAATTCCCTCCGTCCAAATTTGCCGACCGAATTTTAATTCCGTCCCTGTTTACAGACGGAATATTTTTCATCGGCATATTTCCGTCGCCGAGTAATTTTCCCTCCACCCTTGGCAACGGATTTGCTGACCGTCGGAAAAGTCCTTTTTTAATATAACGACGGATTTGTTATCGTCGGTGAACCAATTCTACCCGACAGGTTCACCGACCGAAACTTTTATTCCGTCCCTATTTACAGACGGAATTATCTCCATCAGCAGTTTCCCGTCGCTAAAAGGCCCCGCCAAACTTTCCCTCCACCTTTGGCAACGGAATTTCTGGACCGTCGAAAATCATCTTCCTTTAACCGACGGATTAGTGGTTCCGTCGCAATTAACAAACGCTATATGGTCCGTCGGTATATTTCTGTCGCTATATGACGATTTTCTTGTAGTGACAATGGGTAATGTACCTTCTGTTTTTTGTTTTACTTTTTTAAAATTTTAAAAATTATGAAAACCGTCAAAATGATTTTTACCTTCTTTTATAATTCGATTTACTATAAACTAAATAAAATTATTTAATATTTATAGCTAATTTAATTTTGTAATTAAATTAAATAAATTTAATTGAATAAATATGATTAAATTTACAATATCTTCAAAATATATAAGTTTTAAGTAAAATATTTTTAATACTTAAATATATTTAAAATAAATATTAATTTATAATTAAAGTTTAATTTTAAATTATTTATTTTAATAAATAAAATAATTTTAATTAATAACTTATTAATAAATATTATACAAGATATTAAAATAAATTAATAAATATTATCATTTCCTAGCCTTTGTTACCATTTGATCGTAACTATTGGAACAATTATTTAACTATATCTAAAACGCTTATATATATAATATTAAATTAAATTATTGCTATTAATAATTAAGCTCTTACTCAAATTTGCTAAAGTTCGAACATGGATCTTAAGGAATTTAATATTTTGATCCTAATTCAAATTTAATATTTTAACTTAAAATAAATTATAAAATTCAAAACCCAAAAATTGTTTAAAGGCTGAATTATTCAAAGCGTGAACAAGTTCGAATTTAGAGGTTTTTAAAAATTCAAATTTGGAGACCTAAAACAAATTTAGATTGGATTGACTCATTAGTAGACTCCAATTTATTAAGTTACTATTCATTTTTGTTTATTTATTCCAATGTATATTTTATTTGACTAAAAACAACTTTGTCGATTAATCCACTATCATGGGCTTCGGACTCCCACTTAAAAATTGTGGAAACCTCTTTTGTTACAAATAACTTCTTGATAAAATTAAAATCTTTACAAATTAGTAATATTAATACCATATAAAATGTATAAATTAAAAGATATATTATTAAATGAAAGTTTAATTTATCTTATTTATTCAAGTTGAAACTATAATTTATACATATTTTAGTATTTCCTTTTATTTTCTTATGATATTACCTTTCAAGATCTTATTAATAAAATTAAATGGAGGGTTTTGATTAAATAATTGATTAACTGAAAATAAGACAAAACAAATTAAATCAATTGAATTTAAAATTGAAAAATCAAGATTACCAAACTCCGATTCAAGCAAAAATCTTATCTAATTGTAATATTGATCATTAGTATAAAAATAATATTTTCACGATTCAAGCAGTTAGTCTAAAACATATTAGGAGAACTATAATAAGTCTTAAATTTTCTAAATTAATTGGTTCAAACCCAACATCTAAACTAAAACTTATTATCCAATGACTAAGTATGATAACATTCCATATCAAATAATAATAGCAATAAATTTCATGAAAAGACTAATTCCTAAATTAAATAATCGAGATAGTTGCAACTATTCAATTTAATTTTCTTGTTTATCATAAGTTAAATATGAAAATTCATAAATAACCTATTTGCTACTTGTAGCAATCCTTCATAACAATTGCGGATCACTGAATTCCTAGATAGAGATAGAACAATCAATATTAAATTAAATTATTAGATTAATCGAATATCAATCATTCTTAAAATATGATAAATTAAAATAAGAAATACTTGAATTAAAACGTGAATAAAAGTTTGAAACACAAAACTTTACAAAGTTACAATCAAAGTATTGAATCCCCTTGAATCAGAACGATTGAGTTTAGCCACATATGACTTTTGTTCCAATAAAAAAAATAAAAGAAAGACTAAGAATTGCGAAAAACGTAAGAATCGAGAACCTTTCTCTGTAGTGAGGAATGTCCCTTTTATATGGTTTTCTAATCTAATCCTAATCTAACTCTAACTTGTAACGATGTCTATCTAAAACGAATTCAAATTCCTACATGATAAGGACAAGGTGAAGTCTTCCAATCAAACTCTAACTCTTCAAGTGATCAGCTTTATCCACTGCAACAATCTCTTCATTTTATTCAAAATTTGTCATTATCATCAATAAAGTCCCAATCTGATGAAATATTTATTTTTTATCTCCTAAAATAAAACAAACATTAATTTTAACATTTAAGCACAAAAATAAATTCAAAACAAAAGAGATAATACCAAATAATTAGTTAAGATGAGATCTTATCAAATTCTCCACACCGAACTTTTGCTTATCCTCAAGCATACATCATTTCAATACATTAATCATCTTCATAACAACCTCTCATCTCCTTTCATGTCATCCAAAACTATCCAAAAGTCAATTCACATTTAAGGGTTAAGATAAAATAACGATCGAGAGAATAAACACTCATATGACGCATTGTTAAAACATAACATCTCATCAATTCCATCAAAATTAACTGAACAAGACTTGACACCCTCTCAAGGATTTCACTCTAAACACTCAAAGTGTTTACGGTTCATTAAGCTCTCAAGTCAAAATATAGCTAGTTATTTCCATAAGCTTGTTCAAGAATCATATCTCCACCACTAAACATAATGAACCTAATGTATAAATCAAAGGAACTTAATAAGAGTTGTATCGTGGCTTAGGTAAGGTATGACAAAAGCAACTTTTTTAGGTAAATAAATTGAAGGGAGTCATACAAACTTATCCACACAAGTTTCAACTTAAATCAAAATTCACTTGATTCAAATGACATCTCTTTCAATTGCCTTTTCTTTTCTTTTCCTTTTTCTTTTTTCTTTTGTTTTTTTCAACAACAATATTAAAGAGGAGATTTTGTTATATATAATTTTTTACTTCTCCTCCATTCTTTAAAAAAATCAAAATAATGCAACTTGAATCATCTAATTTACTTTTCACATAATTAGTCAAAATCCTATGTAAATAAGCTAATACAATTCTTTTAATTTAGGGGCTCAAAATTATTAAGGATATCAACAACAAAAAGGGTACTTTCGGCTTATAACATGGTTATTTTGCAAGAAAGAAAAGTTAAGGCTCAAATTGGTTTTCTAGGATAAAAAGTGAGGTAGGTTTGTTTAGGTCAAAAATGGTATATCCTAAATGCCCTCATCATCTTTATACACAAATTCATAAAAAATGTGGTCTCAACACATATTCAAAAGCAAGTTCTGGCATAGACAAGCTATGTTTGATAACATACAATAAAAAGAAATATGAGCACATGTTAGAGAACCATAGATTCATATATCACATGCACAACAAGGTAGTGGAAGTATCAGAATCTAAATTCCAACCCCACAACATCCCCAAAAATCTAGAATCTGAGATGCATGCATACATAGATTATAAGAATATGAAATTTCAGTACACCTACCTTTGATAATGCGCCTCCTTTCTTTAATCTTCTCCTTATTTGGGTTGTAGCAAACACCAAACACCTTCCTTAATCACTCATGAACACACAAAGATGAAGAAAAAGCAATGTGTAAGGTGGTTAGAGCACCAAACAAGATGAGTTCAAGTAGATGCTCAAATAGAGAGATAGATCAAGATTATGTTGCATACAATTTGATTCATGCAACAATTGCATAAATTGCATGATTAAGACTCATGACGACTTCTCACTAACTCCAGAACACTTGTAGACCTCTTAACCTCTCACTTGAGTGTATTTTTAACTTGTTAGTTCATCTCTACATAAGTGAAAACTCACTTATGCATCGTCTGTTGTGTCTTCGGTCACGATAAGCCACGATCATGGCCTACTTCAATGACAGTCATGCTCACTTTGTTTTTTATCCGATCTTTTATGCGTGTGACCCTTAGGTTTCCGTTTATTTTGAGTCCTTGAATTAACTCTTAATCCGAGCAAATAATGGATGGTTTCATATCACTTGAATTAATTTTTAATTCAAGCAAATCAAGAAGGGTTTCATGATGCTAATTTACTGGAATATAAGTGGATTAACACACGATCTCTTCAATAGTTAATCATCCGAATTACATACCTTTTCATAGACAATTACCAAGTAATTTATCCCTTCACCATTCCATACCCCACTTGATTCGGAGTATGGGCTATGTGTCAACTCCCATTAAACTGACTTCATCACATCTAGTCCAAATGATGTTAGTTCTTGTCCTGAAATCTCATTACTTTATGTGTCATTAAAGACTCTTTTCATGATACATAACTGCTTTGGCCAAATACTCCTGAGTAATGACCCGAACAAGAGGCCGTGGGTATTATCTCCTTCTATCAGTAGTGGTGAATGCTTTATTGGCTACCTAGTTACTTTTGAATACCAATAGCTGTACCCAATCACCACCTTCTGAGTGACCTCATTTTGAGGCAAAAAGGGCCCCAATAGCCATTCTTATAGTTTTATAGGCCCTGGGCGAAATTAAAAAAAAGGGCCCCAATAAATTGACAATATACTTAATTTTACATATTTATATGAAACATAAATGATTCAATTTATAAGTTTACATAATCAACTAAATATTAAATGATCATAACACTAAGAAATACACAAAGGATCATGATTTATAAAAAAACAATTTCTCTGTACATTTCTAGATGCAAAATCATTAATAATATTATCAAGATCAATATTTTCCAACATATCCTTCTCAATACATAACATAGCTAAATCATTCAACCTTTCTTGTGACATTGATGACCTCAAATAGGTTTTCAATAATTTTAACTTTGAAAAACTTCTCTTTGCTAATGCTACAGTCACAGGGATAGTTAATAGAATTCGATAAGCAATTGAAACATTTGGATAACAATTTGCAGCTTGAACAAATTCTAATATTTCAACTGATGACATTAACTCATTTGGCAAAATCATTTGTAATACTTTTAATTCAGAAAAAAGATCATCTAAATCCACATCAGACACATTATTATGAGAAAAAGTCGTCGTAAAATTAGTACAACATTCTCTTAATTCGTTATCATCTAATGACCTCAACTTCTTTGAATCAAATAAAAATCCAAAAATATTATCAAATGTCGTTAATTGTTCAAATCTATTCTTTAACGAAGTAATTGCCATATCCACAACAACTAGAAAGTAATTAACCCTGAAAGAATCCTCAGCTGATTGTATTTCTTCATTATGGTTAATTTCATCAAATTTTCGTTTCCTAATAACACAACGTCTAGTTAGAAATGTAGGCTGTATATTCATCTCAAGCGCAAGATTTTTGGTAATATTCATACTAGAGTTAAACCCTTCATCTCTATATTTCTCAAAAAATACCATCACACCTTCTAATTGCTTTATGGTAGCATTAATGCACATAGATTTAGATTGCAACTTTTTACTCACCATGTTAATAGCGAATAAAATATCATACCAAATAATCATACCAAGTAAAAATTCAAAACTCTCAAGTACACTAACCAAGCTTTCTACTTCACTCTTTGACTTGAAATCATCATAAGATCTAGATAATTCCATCAAAGGCAATTTTATTTGAGGAGCTTGAAATCTAATAACTTTAACACTTTTTATTCGACTCTCCCAACGAGTGTTGGACAATAATTTTATAGTTAAACCTAAAACATTATCAAGCAAAACCTTCCACCTTTTAGGAGAACTTGAAAATAATGCATATATACGTTGCATGGCTCCAAAAAATGAAACAGCTTTAACACAAGAATGTGTCATATTACTAAGAGTAAGATTAAGATTATGACAAGCACACGACATATATAATGCTCTTGATGACTCAAATCTGGGGTACAGTCAAGAATAATAGAAAAGTATTTTACCTCTTTAATGATCCTTATGATAGAACTTCTAACGCTCTGGGCCAATAGAGAAATCAACTCATTTTGAATTTTGTGACCAAGATAATTATGATGAATTTCATGATTTTGAATACGTCTAACATGATTTTGCATTATCACATCAAATTCAGCAATCATCTCAATCAATCCTAAAAAATTACCATTACCATCTTGGTAAAGTTTCTCATTAGATCCTCGAAAAGCTAAATTATATTTAGCAAGATATTTCACAACAGAAACTATTCTTTTCAAAACTTGTCTCCAACGTTCTTTCTCCTTTGCAATTTCTTGTTGCAAATCTTTATCAATTGTTTGATTTTTGCTCAATCTTACTCTTAATTCATTCCACGTTCTCATATTAGTCATATACTCAATGCAATTCTCATATTCGTTGAGTCTCTTACTAAGATGCTTCCAATATCTCAATCCGTCATTTGCTAATCCACTTTGTTTGTTAGTAGATTTGAACAATTTACAACAAAAATAACATACTTTATCTACATGTTTAGAATAAATCAACCATTTTCTATCGCTAATCTCTCTATTACTCAAATTTCTATAATAATAAGAATATGAAAAATGACGAGAGGTATTGTCTAAAGGAAACATAAGATTCAACTCTCTTACAAGCCCTTTTTCAACTAAAATATCCCTTGCTTTATTATCAAGATTATCCAAATTTCTAGGATCATAAATGTCCAATATATGGCTTACTTGCTCAATATACTTTAAATTTTCTGAAGTGGATGCATTTGGTACATAATCATCCTCACTCAGATTTTTAACATCCTCGTGAATATGAATCTCATCACTTAAGTTTTTTTATATGTTGTTTAAAACTACCTTCACCTAATTCCTCAAAACTCTTATTAGAGGAGCCTATTCTTTTAATAAATTTATTTATTGCTCATTTATGGGATTCTATCAACCGTGCTACTTGTTTTCTTTTTTTTTTTTTTTTCCTTTTTTCACTTCCAGGCAAATGTTTTTTAGGCAACATAATATAAACTAATTATAACACAGTTGGACTAGAAAAAGAACAAACGCACCTGTATAGAACTGGAGGAAGTATGCAGGCACAACCAAACTCCAACAGTTTCACAATATATCACAAAGATATATAAATGCTATTATATCTGTGATATAGGGACAAATAAATAGCAAAATTTAATATCTAATATTCAAAAATAAAAAACAAAGAATAAAAATATATTGAAAAATCGAAACTTTACCTTGGGGTACTTTAAATATATATATTGATGAAAATAAAGAAATTAGAAGGTAAGAGTACACTTAAATATTTCAAGACTATTTATAAGCATGGGACTACAAAGTTACCTTACATTAAAAAAAAACTACATTAAATGAATTTAACGTTAAAAGCATGGATTCTGATCTTATGTCACAAACAAGAAAATTTACGTTTTGGTCATAAATTAAAATGGTTATAAATGAACGTAAACGAGTCTTTCAATCTTCGCAGAGAAAGACATCCACTTTTTGCTCCCTACACGACAAGTAAAAGATTTCCAAAAATAACGTTAAAGTCATTTAATGACTATGACTTTAACATTATATAAAAGGGGGGCGTTGAAGAAGAGCCCCCTCTTATAATGGACCCTGGAAAGGAAGGGTAGTGTCTATACTTACTTGCAACAATATGTCGAGTTTTAATAACAACGTAGCGTTGTTTTTGCTCCTTGATGTTGAAAGTGAGATATCCTTGTAAATTCAACTCAGTTGGTGGCAGAACAAACGTATTTTTCGCAATCCACGAATGGTTCCTTTTGTTACTAGCTTCAAAGCTTTCAGAGCATTCATCGGTGAATTACCTATTACTGTGATCTTGCTAGTAGCCTTAGAACGCCTCATTATACTAAATAAGATAAACAAAAATTTCTTAGAAAAATATTAACAACAACTTAATAATAATTAAAATTAAACTAAAAGCAAGATCAATTATTATTAATTAATAAAAATGAAAAAAAAATAAAAAAATTAATTAAAAACAGTAACAACAATAACACTAAATCTAGGACAGAGGTGTGCGTGGAGTTGACAGAGTTGCTGGTGCATTGTGAGGGTGGCGTGAGTGTTGAGCAGTGGCGTGCTGTGCAGTGGAGAGGGCTGCGTACTTTCCTGTGCAGTGGTTGTGTGATGTGTGAAGGTTGGGTGAGTTGAGAGAGAGGGGGCTGCGTGAGGGCTGCATCGATGGAGAGAGCTGGTGCTACGTGGAGGCTTCGGAGAGGGCTGCGTGAGTTTTGAGGAGTGGCGTCGATGGAGGGTGGCGTTGTCGGGTGGGCTGTTGTGTGCTGCATCGTAAGCTGCGTGTTGAGTTATAATGTTCCTGCAAAGAAGAAACAAAAGATCAAGCTCTTTTTCTTTATTTTTTTAAATAAACGCTATTACACTAATAAAGTGAAAAGGAAAAAATAATTACGGAGTTTTTTCTTTTAAAAATAAATCAATAAATAAAATAGAAATAATAAAGGAAAAAATTACATTTTAATTTTTAAATATTAAAACACTAAATCAGATAAAAAAGTCTCGTCTTGTGAAATTTAGTAGTATAAAATTTTAAAATCTTCGTTTCAAAATAGTAAATCACATAAGGCAATATTTTTATGAATAAGAACGATTGAATTTAACTACACATGACTTTTGTTCCAATAACAAAAAGAAAACTAAGAATTATAAAAAGCGTAAGAATCAAGAATCTTTCTTTGTTGTGAGGAATGTCCTTTAATATAGTTTTCTAATCTAATCATAATCTAACTCTAACCTTTAAAATGTTTATTTAAAAGCGAATTCAAATTTTTAATAAGACGAAGTCTTTTAATCAAACTCAACTCTTCAAGTGATTAACTTTATCTACTGTAACAATCTCTTCATTTTATTCAAAATTTGTCATTATTATCAATAGAGTCCCAATCTGATGTAATATTTACTTTTTATATCTTAAAATAAAACAAACATTAATTTTAATATTTAATTATAAAGATAAATTTAAAATAAAAGAGATAATATCAAATAATTAGTCACCTATCTTATCAGTGACATCACGGAAGATTTATTCTCTACAGCCTGAATTCTTCACTTTTAGTAAAATGCTAAAGGAACTAAATCATACTTACATTTGCTTTATTCCCAAAAAGGCAAAACCCGTAGCGTACAGTGTATGAGTAACTTCAGACCAATCTCTTGTTGCAACGTAGCTTATAAAGTCATCTCAAAGATCTCAGCGGAGAAACTTAAATCGGCTATCTCTAGCATCATCGACTCTGCTTAGGGGGTTTTTATCCCGGATAAGCATATTGGAGATGACATACTCCAATCGCCGGAATTTTTGAAGGAATACAACTCGGGAAAACAAGTTAAGAGTTGTTTAATAAAAGTAGACTTATTCAAGGCATTTGATACTATTAGTTGAAGATTTATTTGGCTTCCATCTGGCTTTATCAATTGGATCATGGCTTGCATCCAAACTCCTACTTTGGGTGTTCCCATCTCTTCTACCAGACCAAAGGATTATGAAAGCCTTCCTTTGGTCTGGTAGTTTAGACAACTCTTCAAATGCTAGGGTAAAGTGAAGTGAGGTGAATATCCCAATGAGACTCAGTGGACTTGGGATTAAATCAATCTTTACTAAATAGAAAGTCATTATATGCAAGAGACTTTTGTATTTATAAACTGATCACAACGGGCTATGGGTTAAGTGGATTTATAAGTATCACTTAAAGAATGAGAACCTCTCGCAAGTTTCTTGTCGGAAGGACTTTTCCTGGATTATCATTCAGATGGTAAAGCTTTGCTATTTGGTTTACTCTTGTATTAAGCACAAGATTGGCAATGGTCTCAGTACCTAGTTTTGGTTTGATAATTGGTGAGCTTCGAGTTCTCTTATTCTCAAAATATTAGATTTTAGATAGCAAAAGATAGCTTCTTAAGTCATTAATTATCATTCCATCTTGTTACAAAATAGACTCTTAAATAATAGCCTGAGTCATTTGGGCTATTTTATTCTATTCCCTTATATCTTTCTACTCACATCTAAACATACCCTTAAGAAATAGAATCCCTCTTCATCTCAAGGTTTTCTCTTTGATTTGTAATGGCCAATGGCAAGGTCACTTTAGAAGTTTTGATACTCTGGTCCAACTTTTGCCCCCTTTGGGTAGTGCGCACTTGGAGGACTCCATTATTTGGACTCCTGATCCGTATGGAAGCTTCTCTAATAAATCTTTCCATCAGGGCCTGAATCGAGGATTATCTAAGGTACCGTGGTTCTCTTTATTATGGCATAATTCAATCCACCCAAATGCCTCTTTTATCTCTTACTTGGCGATTAAAAATAGACTTTGGACAATGGTTCTGCCGGATTTAGGCTGAACGGTGCGTTTCCATTGAAATCCATCGTCTTCTTCCTTCTGTGACGAATATGGCGTGAGTATACCTGTAAAACAAGGAAGACTAGTCAGGGGTGATGTCCCAATTAACCCCTCCGATGCTCAAGTAAGCTTCTGGTGAAGATGGGATTGATGAATTC
Organism: Erythroxylum novogranatense; assembly: GCA_029891385.1. Lineage (NCBI taxonomy): Eukaryota > Viridiplantae > Streptophyta > Magnoliopsida > Malpighiales > Erythroxylaceae > Erythroxylum > Erythroxylum novogranatense. Next base: position 794,200 of record JAIWQS010000236.1, on the reverse strand, counting down.
AGAGAAAAACGACTTAGGTTATGATCGCATACCTGAATTATGGGAGAATAATACCTTATATCTGAAGTAATAATCGAGTTTAGGTCTTATTACGTGTCTGCATGGAGATCTCCTTCGCTAATGGTAGGGAGTAAAGTGGGCTTTGGCGCTTAGTGATCTTCGATGAGCAGGCGATCGGCTCATGGTCGTCTTGATTGGGTCCGAGCCGGAATGGCCGACCGATCATAAGCCCCTACTCCTCGAGTCCGAGCGAAGAGAAGGGTCGGAGAGTGCGTAGAAACTTTATAGCTCGATCATAGGACGACTCGGGGTTGGGTCGATCGGTTGAGCCTTGAGATATAGCTCGTCTGTTGATCAGCTGAATGGAATAATTGATTGGTCGAGCAATGTCGTTGTAGCCCGGGTGATTTCGATTGGTCGGATGCCGACTGGTTGCGCGTTATTGCTCGTACTGGGGTTAGTCGGCTGATCATTCCAAATGGTCGTATTCGACTATTATTGCGAGCCCACTCGGGCTAAAGCAAGCCGGGCGGTCGTCATCAGCAGGGGCGTGAAGGCAATTGAAGCATTTATTAGTGGACGGCGCGTCTTTGTCGGCGACTTCGAAATCAAACGTATCGTCTTTATAACGTTACCCACCGTCCGTCGTCCTTTCAACTGTTCGCGCCCTTCCGGATTTTGAGTAACCCTGATTTGCCTCCGTTCAGATCGTGCCACGTGTCCTGGGGGAGCTCGGATGTTCTCCACGCGTCGGGCTTTGGCTGGATCGTAGTTGGAACGTTGTCTCTATAAATATCAGAGTCGACAGACGGTTTGCTTTTCTTCACGCTTATTTCATTCTTGCCGTCTTCTTGCTTTCCTCTGTTTTCTCCCTGTTCACCTTCATTCTTTCTTATTCTCATTTTGAAGTTGTTTTAGGCGTTGCTTTCGAGTTTCCGATTTCCTACCATTGAATAGGTATGTCCCTTCCTCATTCTCATCTTCTAGATTCCTCTTAAAAACATGTCATCTAGCGGTTCTCGGGTGAGGTTTCTCAGTGGTTCTGGCGGCGGAGGTCGTCGTCGGAGGTTATGGTGAGGTGGTAGCGGTGTCAAGGTTAAGGGATGTTGAAGAGATTACAACAAGGAGCGGAAGGACGGGTTGATGGTGAAGGAGCGGCCCAAGGGTAAATCAAAGATGTCTGCGGCGGAGTTGTGCCGGTCCATCCTTAGGAACAGTATCCCTCAGGATTGAGAGCCCAGGTTGGCTTCTGAGGATGAAGGAATTGCAAGCAGCAGAGGTGGGTGGATTGCCGTCTCTGAATATTTCTTTTCGATCGGAGGCTTGAGACTGCCGTACGTGCCGATCGTGGATGAAGTGTGTACTGATTTTCAATTGCGGCCTAGTCAGATCCCTCCGAATGGGTGACATTTCATTAATGGACTCGTGCTGTTGTGCCACCAATTTGGCTGTCCGCCCTCGGTTAACATCCTGCGCCATTTTTTAAGGATGAGTCAGAGTCCGAGCTCTGGGGGTGGCATCCCTTCCCTGATGTACAAGGATGCCCGGTATCGCCCAGCCGGGACGTCCGGTAAAATTACCGGCTGGCGGACAAAATACTTCTTTGTGAAGCCCCCGGGGTCTTCTTCCGTGTCCCAGCCGTGGAGGTATCCCCAAGCCGAGCGGTGGAATGACTCGGCAAGCCTATCGCTTTCTAGGGAAGAGCGAGAGGTAGTGGGCCGTATAAAGGAGCTCGGCCCGTATAACTTTGCTCGGCTCATCTCGGGGTATGGCGGGGGGGCCTCTGCCAACTCTCTTCTGATTGACCCCCCGTCGCGAGTTGGTGGGTTAGGAGAGGGAACTGCCCCGCCTGGTTGACCTCTCGTGGTTGATTTATCTTCTTTGTTCGTAGGTTTTGGGTTCAGTTTCTAACCTGTTTCCCTTGTTTGTGCAGCTATGGCCAGGGTTAACACATTCCCCGGCGCCCCCAAATCCATCAAGGGTAAGCGTCAGGTCGCAGGGCATTCGGGAGGCCGAGGTCGGGGAGACAGACGAGAGGTCAGTTCGATGGTCGCTCGGCCAATCGCTTCCGGGCCGCGGCGTATTTCTCTGGCCGTCTCCGAACCATTGGCGGCGCCTGCTGTAGTCGCCCTGCCTGATCAGAGCATTGTTGTAGTCGAGGAGGAGGAGGAGGTCGAACGGCCTCTGAAGAGGAGGAGGGCCGCCAGAGTCGACGACCAATCTCCCAGTTCCCCGGTGGCCGACCGATCTCTTTGCCCTTTGGCGGCTAATTGTCCTTCGGTGGTCGACCAATCTCCCCGTCCTTCAAGCCAACTCAAAGGAAAGGAGATAGCGGGTGACGTCGGGTTGTGAGAGTCTCTGATCAAGCTGCCCAGGGATTCCACAACTACTGATATCGGCGTTGTCCGTCACATCTTGAAAAGGATTACTCCTCCCGCGGACGGGGAGAAATTTGACCAGAGGGGCAATAAGGAAATGGGGTCCCTACTCCTGCGTACTTGCCTGAGGAGCTCGATGATGTCATTCGAGACAGTGCAGCGTTTGGACGTTCTGGACCGTGAGGTTCAGGACTTTCGAGGCGAATCAGAGCCTGAAGGGCGAGCTTTGAAGGTAGAAGAGGAGAGGACCTTCTAAAGCTCAAAATTCTTCTTTAGAGGAGGAGAAGAAGATTCGGAGGAGGCGGCCAGTATTTTGAAGGCCCAAGTTGACACGGGGAGGAAGAGATCGCGCCATGAGCTCGACTCCAAAGGAGGAGCTCAAGTGGTAAAGACGATGGCGGAGAGGACCAAGCTATCTCGAGGAGTATCACGATTTCTGGGGGTAGTGGGAGTCGGAGAGTGCTAAAGGAGAAAGCCCTCGAGATCATGCCAAGGCCCTCCAAGATCATGCCCAGACCGAGGATCGCTAAGGAGGTACAAGTCTCGGTGAAGGAACAAAGGGTCGGCGATCCTGCGATGGCAGAGGCGGTTCTTGCGGGGCGAGTGCTTGGGTATTCCTGCGACACAGCCCTCATGATCTTGAAGAATTGTTATGACACTGCATTCTGAGGGTGGACGGTCCTTCGTTTGATCGTTCGCCGAGCCGTTGCTTCTGCCGCTCTTGACCTTTCTTTGGAGGAAGTGAAGGAGAGGTCGCAGAAGGGGGATCCGTCCCGATTGAGGAGCTGGACCTTAGCTCGGTCGAGGAGGACGAGCTTCCTCATGATGATGCTTCTGCCCCGCTTGACTCTTCCGCTTTGATTTGAGGCTTCCCATGTATTCCCGGGTATTCTCCTTCTCCTCCTCCTGCTCATAGCCCCTTCTCCCCGATTGTAGAGTTCACTGGTCGGGCTTGTGACCGGGGCAAGAAAATCAATGAACTTTACCTTTGCTTCATTCGTTGTCTTTTTCCATGTTTATGCTCTTTACTTTCTATGTATGTAGAGTTTTGGTGGAGTAGCTCGTAGTCGACGGTTTTGAACCGATCGACCGCAATCGATTATATCGATGCGGCGAGGTCCCAAGGCACTAGACTTGGCTACCCAACCGATCGTAGTTGATCAATGTAAAATGCCGGGCGATGGCGATGGCGAGGGTCCCGAGGATCTTGTCTCGGCGACCCGACCGACCGTAGTCGATCTATGTAAAATGCCGGGCGATGGCGATGGCGAGGGTCCCGAGGATCTTGTCTCGGCGACCCGACCGACCGTAGTCGATCTATGTAAAATGCCGAGCGATGGCGATGGCGAGGGCCCCGAGGATCTTGTCTCGGCGACTCGACCGACCGTAGTCGATCTATGTAAAATGTCGGGTGATGGCGATGGCGAGGGTCCCGAGGATCTTGTTTCGGCGACCCGACCGACCGTAGTCGATCTATGTAAAATGCCGGGTGATGGCGATGGCGATGGCGAGGGTCCCGAGGATCTTGTCTCGGCGACCCGACCGACCGTAGTCGATCTATGTAAAATGCCGAGCGATGGCGATGGCGAGGGTCCCGAGGATCTTGTCTCGGCGACTCGACCGACCGTAGTCGATCTATGTAAAATGCCGGGCGATGATTGATTGGACTTTCTACTCTTTGCCATATGCGATATAACTCTTTTTTGCCAAGAAATCTGTAACCCTTTTATTAATGATAACGAGGGAGTGAGCCGTTAAAAAACCTGTCTGGCAGGGACAGAAAAAAGGTACCCACATGTGTACAAAAAAGGATAATAAGGAAAGATTGACAAAAAATAAAACTTATCTATTGGTAGAAAGCCTTCAAATTCTGGGAGTTCCAAGGCCTCGGTAAAATCTTCCCTTTCTCATCGCTGAGGATGTAAGAACCATGCCCGACTTGCTTAACCACTCGATAGGGTCCTTCCCACATCTGTCCGAGCTTTCCTGGATGTTTTCCAGCCGCCTCGGCTTTTCGTAGGACGTACCCACCTACCTTTACATCGCTCGGCTTGACCCTTCTGTTATAGAACTTAGTCGCCTTTTGCCTGATGGCTTCTGAGCGAGCGGCTGCCCTTTCTCTATCTTCGCTAAGGAGAACGAGCTCTGCTCTGCGGGCTTCATCATTCCGCTCTTCTGCGTAGCCCGACACCCTCTGATTGTGCAATGCTGCTTCTACTGGAACCAGGGCTTCTGCCCCGAAGGTCATTCTGAACGGGGTCTCCCCTGTGGCTCCGTTCGGTGTGGTTCTATATGCCCACAATACTTCGTCTATTTCTTCTACCCAGGTCTTTCGGCCGTCCAGGCGCTTCTTGAGGGCGTTCATTATCTTCTTGTTGGTGTTCTCCGCGAGACCGTTACTTTGGGGATGGGCTACCGAAGTCAACCGTAGCTCGATCTTTAGTCGGTCGCAGAAATCTCTAAACTTCGGTTGTCGAGCTGCCGACCGTTGTCGATAACCAACACCATAGGCATCCGGCGGCATAGTATATTCTTCTTTATGAAGCTTTCCATCTTCCCTCGGTGATTGTAGCGACAGACTCGCTTCTACCCACTTAGTGAAATACTCCACCGCCACAATCAGAATTTCTTTTGTCCGGACCGAGAGGAAAAGCCCGATATGTCCATTCCCCATGGACGAAGGGATAGGATGACTCACGATTTGCATCGCTCGGTTAAATTTGGTGAGACAGTCATTGCTTTTTCTCTGGCGAGCCTCACATCGGTTGACCTTTTCCGACAATCTCTTCTCATTTTGGCGGTGGTACCCTCGTCGATCAATCGGTGAGCCAACATTCGCCCCTACGTGATTTCCGCACATCCCTTCATAGACTTCAACCATTGCTCGCTTTCGGCTTCTTCCTCATTCAAACATCGAGCGGCGACGGTCGTGGGCCACCGCTTATCTGAGCGCCATTAACTACTGCGTACTCGGTGGCCTTTATCCTTAGTTTCTTGGCTTCCGATGTGTCTTCTGGTTGTTTCCCTTCTAAAAGGTACTGTGTAATTGCTTCTGTCCAATTCGATCGACCAGTACTTACGTTAAGAATTTCCTCGGTTTTCTGAATGCTGGGTCGATCTAGCCGTTCGACCAGAACATTATTTATGGCATCACGATCGAAAGCCATTTTTGAGAGCGCATCCGCTTTAGCATTTTGAGCTCGTTCTATTCTACTGATTGAGTACTGCTCGAACTTGCTCAACTCCTGTTTTACTAACTCGTGATACTTGACCACGTTGGTCCCCTTGGCCTCATACTGCCCGGTGACTTGGCCGACCACTACTTGGCTGTCGCTATATATCTTCAAGTGCTTTACCTCCATCTCCTTGGCGAGTTGGAGGCCATATCGAGCCTCATATTACGCCTCGTTGTTGGAGGCTTTGAATTCTAGCCAAAGGCGTACTCCACCTTTTCTTCCAAATGCGGGTGATCGGCTTCCTCCGCTCCGCACCCTCGACATTGGACGATCCGTCAACAAACAAATTCAAGCGGGAATTGCTCGTCCTTCAAGCTCGGCTGGCTCATCTCTGCGATGAAATCTGCCAACACCTGCGCTTTAATGGTCGTCCGGGGCTTGTATTGTAAATCGAACTCTCCCAGTTCTACCGCCCACTTTATCGGTAATTCAAGTTTGAGCTTTTGAATACCTTTGTCACGAGTGGTTGGTCGGTCCATACCTCAATAGTATGACTTTGGAAGTAAAGCCTCAGCTTTCTGGCTACCATTATCAAGGAGAGGGCGAGCTTCTCTATGAGCGTATATCGCGTTTCTGGCCCGGTCAATACTTTACTGACATAGTAGACCGGATGCTGTTCGCTTCCTTCCGATCGGATGAGTACCGTGCTGATGGACCCCTCCGTAGCCGCCAAGTATAAGATCAGATTCTCCCCTTCTACCGGGCTTTGCAGTATAGGCGGGCTGGACAAGTATTGCTTTAACTGTTGGAGAGCTTTCTCGCACTCATCCGGCCATTGGAACTGGGTCATGTTCACTTTCCTCAGGACTTTGAAAAATGGAAGGCACTTGTCTCCTAGTCTGGAGATGAACCTGCTCAGCGAAACTATCCGACCGGTCAGTATCTGAACATCTTTCAGGCATTGTGGAGAAGGCATCTGTATGATGGCCTCAATCTTCTCTGGGTTAGCTTCGATTCCCATTGATCATAAACCCGGTGAATTTTCGGGCGACCCCAAACACGCATTTTTGGTTTAGCTTCATCTGGAATTTATTCAAGGTCCGAAGACTTCTTGAGATCTTATGCGTGTTCGTGACCGTCTTACTCTTGACCACCATATCATCCACATAAGCTTCCACAACCAAACCAATCATTCTTTAAAGACTTCGTGACGAGTCGTTGATAGGTGCGCCCGCGTTTTCAGCCGAAAGACATTACTTAGTAGCAAAAGTGCCTTGGTGATTCTGGCGGTCTTTTCTTCGTCTTCCGTGCTCATTTGGATCGATGATAGCAGAAAGCATCCGAAGTCGAAAGGTTCATGCCCTAAAGTGGAGTCTACTAATTGATCGATCTTAGGCAATGGGAAGCTGTCCTTTGGACACGCTTTGTTTAGGTCGGTGAAATCTATGCACATTCTCCACTTCCGGTTCTTCTTTTTTACTAACACCACATTGGCGAGCCACTCGTGGTACTTGACTTCTGGATGAACCCGCCTCCGGCAACTTTGCTACTTCCTTCTCGATCACCCCGTCGCTCTTTCTTTGTGGCATCGCTTCTTTGTCCGATCGAACTTATAGTCGTGCGAATGCCGAGGAGTGAGATGTGTTGATCGAGAAATTTCGGCATGTCGCTCGGTACCTGTGCAAAGACCGACTTATTTTCAACCAGACAATCTGTGATTTCTTTAACCAGGTCCCCCTGCAGCTCGGAGCCTAGGTTTGTAAACTTAGAAGGGTCGGCTTCGTCCAGCACGACTCTCTGCGTTTTTTCCACCGGGTTCATCCTTTCCGTCTCTTCGTCGGCTCTCACATCCAGAGAGCTCGTCAGTACTACCGCCCCATCTAATGTCTTCGTCTCTGCCAAGTAGCATTCCCTAGCAATTTTCTGCTGACCCCTGACAACACCAACTCCGCGGGGTGTCGGAAACTTCATGACTTGGTAATAGGTGGAGACGACCGATCTGAGGGCATTTTGAGTAGCCCGACCGATTATCGCGTTGTACGCCCCATGGAATTTCACGACCAGGAACTCAACGTCCCTTTCTACTTGACATAGCTTCTGCCCGAACTTCACTTTCAAATTTACCCGGGCGAACGGGTAGGCTGACGCCCCGGTCACTCCTTTGATGGGGCCGTCTGTAGGTAATAGCCGCTCTTCTGGTACCCTCATTTGCTTGAAGGCTTCATAGTATAACAAGTCGACCGAGCTGCCAGTGTCGATCATTACCCGCTTGACCTTGTATCCGTCCATGTTCAGATTTACCACGAGGGCATCGTCATGAGGGCAACTTATTCCATTGAGGTCGGACTCATCAAATGATATCATCCCGTCGCTCTCCCTTGGCTTTTTGGTGGATGAGTCCTTGTCGACCTGTTTGACATATCTTTCCCTTGCCTTAGTGGTGGATCCCTCGGCTGCATTTCCACCGAATATCGTATTAATGACCCCAGCCGATCGTTCCTCTTGTTGCCCGGTGTTTCCATCGTTTCTTTCCCTTGAATGCCCTCTCTCTTCTCGTTGATTATCTGTATTCGTGTTTTGCCTTCCCCTATCATTTCTGTCATTTCGCCTCCAGGGCGGTCGCCTATTGTTTGACCGACTTGTTCTGCGCTGATTGTCCCGGTCGGCATTCTGCCCCTGCTTCACAAATCGGCCTAACCTTCCCCTTTGTATGAGGAATTCAATCTCTTTTTTCAACTGCCAGCAATCTTCCATGTCATGGCCGACCTCTTTGTGGAAACGACAATACACATTAGTGTTCCAGTCCTTGTAGGGGGTCTTCATTTTTTCAGGCTCTCGGATAGTTTCTCCATCCGCTATCATAGCCGCCAAGACTTCCGCGTATCGTTTGTTAAGCGGGGTGAAGTCTTGTTGATTCCAATGCCGACCGCTCGGCTTTCTCCAGGTCGACTGATCCCTCTGTCTTTTGTGAGACTCATCGGTTCTACCACTCGGCCCGCGATCATCTGCTCGGCGTTTTGTATTCTTTAACACTTCTTCGAGCTGAATGTATTTGTCTGCCCGGCATCTGATCTCCTGAATAGATCGGGGCTGGTCGAGGGCTAGCGACTTCTTGAACTCCTCGTCCCTCGTATTGCTCATAAGTGCGGCCAGCATAGACGAGCAGGTGAGATCGGGTACCTCGACCGCCTCGTTGTTGAACCGAGTGATGAACTCCCGCAAACTCTCACTCCTTCCTTGGGTGAGCTGCATCACCTCTAAAGCCGTCTTCTGCGGTCGCTTACTAGTGGCGAATTGATTCAGGAAGAGCGACCTGAAATCCTCGAAGCATGTGATCTGACCGGGGTAAGTGTTGAACCATCGTCGAGTTCCCTCTTAGAAGGCGTCTGAAAGCCTTACATTTGGATAGCGTCCGAACACGGTGTAGGCTCATCATCGATCGAAGTGCTGCATGTAGTCGAAAGGTCGGTCTTTCGGTGTATTTCTCGGGTCGGTATCTTTGTGCTTGGTCTTTGGGAGGCTATCCAAGATGTCCAGGTGAAGGGAGAGTCTTGTCTTGCCGTCAGGCGATCTGAATGGAGCTTCGTAGCCATGTGAGTCCGATCATCCGTGAGTTTTCTAGGGCTTCATCTGGCGATGATCGGTTGTCAAACCGATTTGTCGGTATTTGGGCCTCAGACGGACGGCGGTATTGCCTTGGTTGTGGTATAGTATTTGTGAATCAACAAATCGGTTGCTTCCTCAATCTGCTACGGTTGGGGCGGAGTGCACAATAGGAATAGGTTACATGCCGATCGGTGTTGAAGATTCGGGTGTGTACTGGGTGCGACGTTATCCTCCACAACCACGCTCTGTTCTTCCTGTTCCAAGGTTTGAGGTTGTTGTTGATCGTTAGGATAAGAGGATTCCGTGCGGGAGGCATGCAGTGTAGGCGGCATAATTGCATGCAGCTGCAAACCTAAACGCTGCATCGCCAGGGCCGCGACAGCGGCTACATCAGGATTCGTCACCGCCGCCTGACTAATCTGTGTGGTTCTGGACGTGGTTCTCGGAAGTCGGGCCCCACGGTGGGCGCCAATTGGTTCTGCCGAATTTAGGCTGAGCGGTGCGTTTCTATTGAAATCCATCGTCTTCTTCCTTCTGTGACGAATATGGCGTGAGTATACCTGTAAAACAAGGAAGGCTAGTCGGGGGTATACCTGTAAAACAAGGAAGGCTAGTCGGGGGTGATGTCCCAATTGGCCCCTCCGACGCTCAAGTAAGCTTCTGGTGAAGATGGGATTGATGAATTCAGAGAAAAACGACTTAGGTTATGATCGCATACCTGAATTATGAGAGAATAATACCTTATATACGAAGTAGTAATCAGGTTTAGGTCTTGTTACGTATCTGCATGGGAGATCTCCTTCTGCTAATGGGCCGGGGAGTAAAGTGGGCTTTGGCCTTAGAGCTGATCTTCGATGAACGGGCCGATCGACTCGCGGGTCGTCTTGATTGGGTCCGAGCTCGGAATGGCCGACCCGACCAGACAAAAATCTTCATCCCACCTTTTCTTTTGATATGCAGATTAGATGGAACTTTTTACTTGTTCTATTTTGTAATTAATGTTGGTTAGTTTTTTTTTTTGATAAATGAAACGGAGCCTGAGCCCAAAGAAAAATTACATGTGTGTTATACGAGGGAGAGCAACTCCAATTAAGTCAGCTAACAGTAAAGTCGAAAGTCCACCCACGATCTCGTGAAACCATTGATCTCGTGAAACCATTGGACTCCTAGTGGCAAGTCGTAGTTGTAATTAGTTAACCAATCAACACAACGATTACCCTCACGAAAGATATGGTGCACCCGCACCTCCCAGTTTCGATAAATGAGTTCTCGAATGACGGAGACCATAAGATTTGCCATCGGACGATGCACACTAGAAATGAAGGAAACCACTAAAGCTAAATCTATAGACATAGCCACTATGGAATAATCATGTAACCAAGCGAGGTGTAAGTCGTGATAAACTGCCCATAATTTCGCCTGCTACGATGTGCAGAACCCCAAATTGGCACCAAAATCCACCAACCAGCGACCACTAACATCTTTGATCAGTCCCCCAACTATAGCAAGGCTTGGGTTACCTTTAGAAGATCTATCAGTGTTCAAACTGACCCATCCTTCTCAGGGTTTCTGCTAACTAACGTCTATTACTCTATTTCTTTACTTTATGGTAGAGTTTTACAGAACTCATTTTGATGTTGGAATAGTCTTGTCTATAATATACGTTTTATTAATTATTCAAAAAAAAAAGTTAACCTTAATTAAAAGAAACTATCATGCAATTCTAACAGTTATGTGTGAACGATTAACTTTTAACGTGTGAACGATTAAATCATACTTTTTTGTTTTGACTCTTACATTATTATTACCTTTCCTTTTCGTTTTGACTCTTGCATTAATAGTTTCTAATCTTCCTGTATTTGTTTTAAAGACGTCAAAGTCTTGCTCTTGACCACCAGAATGATCGAGAGTCGAACTTCTTGATCTGTAGTCCACCAAAGATCAATCAGTCCAACACTAACAAAAACATGCCCACATAACGCGGATGCAGATAAGTGCTTACGATGAATGCATATGTTTCATCACCATACATAATGTGAAAACTTGGAATTTTGGTAAGAGTTAAGCGAATCTAATCACACCACACGGTTCAACAATTGTTCGCCTTTGACTTGGTTTCGCCTATATCAGCAAAGGGTAAAGTAGAAAAAACTATTTAATGGTTTCATTTTGTTGGACTTTCTAGTATTTATTGAACATGTCGACATGGAAAAATGATGATAGTGATCGATCTGTATGAGAGTTAATCGCTGCTTCGTTTTGGCGGTTCTTGCGTTCTCATTCACATGGCATAGTGTATAGTGTATATATTTATTTAAAATATATAATTTATAAATTATGATGATATTTTAAGATTTATTAATCGATAAATTTTTAAAATAAATTCTGTAAAATCCTTCATTATTAAAAATAACAAAATTTACAGTTTGAATATATACATCTAAAAATTTATTTAATAACTTTAAAATTACAATTATACGTTTTTATCAATGTTTTAAAATTTAAATAAGAAATTAAACCAGACAAAAGATTTAATCTTTAAAAGGTCGAATCAATATTATACTGTCATAAAGCTGACTAAAGAGTGAATAAACTTAAAGAATTTGAAATATAATTGTCCTTATCCATAAAAAATTGATTTATTTTAGTTTACAAACACAATTTACAAAAATTACTGGCTAATTAATAAACTAATCAATTTTAATAATAAGTGTTGTTAAAATAAATCAAACCTGAAATTGAAAGCTAAACTAGAAAATTAGATAGTTTAAAATCTTTATGATTGAATTAGTCAAATTAGTTGAATTTTTAATCACTAATTTTTATTATTAAAACGTTAGACAAAGTTAACATAAGTAATTTAATATATTTACACTAATACGTTAATTGCATTTCGTATGTATATTATTGAAAAATATAATATGAACAAAGCAATTATTCTTCTCTTAGCCAAGAATGAAAAAGAGTCAAATGTGAACAGAAGCCTTGCCAAGAGTCGTCAAGGATACCAATTATGATCTTGTTTAAAATGCTCAACACCGAAGACCTACACGTCATCTTTTGTCTTTTGGAGGAGTTCCGGTTTGGACCCGGAACTACTTTAACGGACTAGATTCAAATCAAAGGAGAGCATCGATTACATGACAGAACGGAGACCGCTTTGTCCTTGTTCCTTTGTTTTTTTTGACTACCTTGCAATGTAATCGGTATTAAACGTGGAAGTAAGAGCAGGATCGTAGGATACTCCGAAACTTACCCTCCCCATATCTCTCGCCAAAATATCTATTTTGATACTTTTTTTTTTTAATCCTGGAAGAAGCTTGGAACTTTCATTAATGTTGGCACAATCGACCCTTTTATATTTGTCATCAGACCTCAATCTTCTCCAATTGTCGTACCCAAAAGCCTTGAACAACTCAAATAATCATCTTCAACCTTCAAATTTTCCAACCTGAGACACGGGTGCAAAAGAACTAACAAGTAGGATAAGGAGGAGGGAAACAAACGAGAGATAAGCACAGGCCATGGCTGTGGTCACCATGGCTTGGCTTTCAGGTGCAAACAAGGCTAATAATAGCAGTCCAAGTACCTTCTCTCGTTTCTGGCCCGACAAATCATCGTCCCCTTGTGAAAATCTCCAGATTCTTTCTTTTGAGACCGCCAGAACAATGTCTCGCCTTGTTGGTCTCTACAAGTTCCTGTCGGACGGTGAATTCTCCGAGCTACGAAATGGGGTCATGAAATCGCGGGGTGTTAGTTACTTGAATTCTGATGACGAGAGGTTTCTTCTTAATCTTGTCTGCGCTGAAAAGCTTGAAGAGCTTGATTGTGCTGCTATTACAGTCTCTCGTCTAGGCCAAAAATGTTCTAACATTGGGCTCAAGCGCTTCGATGTCGTGTTTGGAAATTTGAAAGAAGGGATCACAGACGGAGACATGAAGCTGGAATACAACTCTCGATATGCGCAGAAGATTGTTGAGAAGATGGAGAAGTATGTCTCTGCAACGTCATGTTTATTCGCAGCCTTGGAAGTTCTAGCCGAAATGGACTTATCAGAGAGGAAGCTAAAGCTAATGAAGCTAACTTGCGATCACAGGGTATCTCAAATCATGAACAACCAAACCTCCTTAGAAGAGAAACTTGCATTTCAGAGAAAACGAGTTAAGCACTACAAAGAAACCTCCCTTTGGGACAAGACCTTTGAACAAAGCGCGTCTCTTATGGCGTCAATCATATGCATCACGTACACCAGAATTTGCGAGCTTTTTGGTAGTTTTGTCTCCTGTTTGCCTAACATCAGTAAGCATTGCGGTGCAAGCAACAAATCACAACCCTTCAAAGTCCATCCAGACCAAGAACTTGTCCTTGTTAATGACGAAAAGAATTTGCTCAGTCTATTTCGGGGGTTCAAATCCGGTTCGCTGCCAAAATCGCCACGAAGATCATATCCGATCCCTACGCGTTTCTTCAGCGAAAAGTTGGAATTGGTTAAACTCAAGGAGAATACAATTCTGGGTGAAACAGGAAAGACCCTGAAACAGATTCTATCTTCACCACCTAACACAGTTGGCGACGCAGGTCTCGCTTTACGTTATGCGAACATAATTATTCTCGCAGAGAGGTACTCTGATTCACAAACAAGTGTAGACGAAGATGGTCGCGAGTTTATGTACGATATTTTGCCTGCAAGCTTAAAAGCGATGGTTAGAAGCAAGTTGAGAAGCAGGTGGGATAGGGAGGAGGAGGAGGGAGATGACCGTGAGCTGGCGGAGGGGTGGAGGGTGGCGGTGGAGGAGATATTGAGGTGGTTGGCTCCCATGGCACATGACACAGTGCAGTGGCACACAGATAGGAACTTGGAGAAGCAAAAGTTTGAAAGCGATTCGATGGTGTTGAAGTTTCAGACCTTGTACTTCTCGGATTTGGAGAAAACGGAGGCTGCAGTTGCAGAGGTTTTGGTGGGGTTGAGTTGTATATATCGGTATGAGAATCGGAGAAGAATGTCTAGGTGATCATAGCTTGTGGAAGTGGAGGTCTTTGGTAAGAGAAAATGGTCCATAACTTCTCTTGGCCACCCTTAGGCTTCTTCTTCTTCTTCTTCTTCTTCTTCTTCTTCTTCTTCTTCTTCTTCTTCTTCTTCTTCTTCTTCTTCTTCTTCTTCTTCTTCTTCTTCTTCTTCATCGTCTTCGTTCCTTTTCCTATGTTTCCATAATTTCACTAGGGAATGACATTCTTTTATTCTTTCATTATTCGCTCTAATTCGATCTAGTCATGTGCTTTTCGATTATCTAGTGAAGCGTTTAGAGATAATTTAACGAAATTTATAATAGAAGATGGGATATTTTTATTGAAAAGAAGTTCATCATCTAAATTTATCATAAATAATAAAAATTAAATTTCAGTAAAATTAAATTTTCTTGTTTAGTACAGTTAGTTATAAGTGACCACCAATAATTAGTTACTAATTACTTTGTTAAAATAAACTCTTTACTTTTAGCAGCATTTAAAAAGATATAATTAAAATTTTAAGTGCTTAAAGGTATTTTAAAAGGTTTAAATATCACTTGGATGTATCTAGACTTGACAAATTTATTTTGTTTTAATTTAAATTTTGGCCTAATTAATTTAAATTGTACAAATTTTCCCTTTAAAACGACTCAGTTTAATTTAACTTTTTAAAATGAAATTGTGTTCTTTGATTTAGTCCGAAGAGTCTTATACCAAAGTTAAACTTGATCCATAATCATTTAGTCTGCATTATACGAACTAATCGATATGCTTAGCTCCAACCAACATAATCATGCCTACGAGCATGGATTAGGAAAGATTATATTTCTTCCACTCTTGCAGCTGATAGGACTCAGGAGGTGCTTGGTGATCCATGGGTTTGGGAAGGATTTAATGGGTATGAAATAAAAAAGAAATGATTGATTATATATTATCAGGACAATATTATGATATCCAACTTTAAAGTATTGGTCCATACTCTTAGCATAAAAGGAATGTTAATCATTCAGGAGTGGCACTCTCTTCATCTTTTTTAGTATCTTTTATAATTAAATATAATTAATTAATTATATTTTTCCTCTTTTAGAAATTAAATATAACTAATTAAATTATATTAAAATTTGATGTAAAACAAAATTTTAATAAATTTTATCTATCAATAAATTTAACAAGCCAAACACTATCAATGATAATAGTACTAGTTATCATAATGGTTAGTTTTAACTAACCATTATGATTATAATGATGATTATAATGATTATACCTATTATCATTTCTTATTATATTTATTCATATTCTTATTACCATTACTCAAGTTAAGTTGAGTGCCTCTTAGACTTTTGAGATAAGAAGGAATTCATATTCATATCTTGCAGATCAAGCCTTGGCAACGACCCTAATCATAGGCTTGTAGTAGATTCAGACACAATTCCTGTAAGCCTCAAATTGTAACAAAAACATGAGTTCATAAAAACTGTGAAACATACTAGATTGAGGAGTTTGAAGTCTTAAAAGCGAGAATTAAGGAAGTTAGTTGCAGCTCGGCCCAATAATTCACCGATCACCATGTAATGAAATGAAATAATCTAATGCCTGCCTTGACAAGTTATCTTATCTTGTTTGGTAACATTCAAGAGGACCACTAAGGATTCATGTCATTGAAGTGTTGGACCATTTTGTCCTATCTCATAAAGTTGGACAACAATTAATTACAAATTTTAGTTTTTTAATAAATTATCAGTTAAGTTATGTAATTTGATCTAAATAAAGATAATAAAGTAACTCAATAAATGATCTAAATCAATGGGTCAAAGTCTGAAGGAAAGCCCGATATGAAAGCTATATATAAAGGTTAAGATTTCTGCAGTTGTTGATATCAATCGTAAGCATAAGGATTCTTTGACCTGTTAAGAGAGCTTATATTTTGAGAAAACTATATAAAGACCTTACCTGTGTCTCGAAAAGTAGTTCCTGTGAAGGCGGCGGTAGATTCGCACTTGTTTTGAATTCAAAAGCTTACTTGAAGCTATGAAGACCGGAATCAAGTATTTTTTGCATTTCTTCGTTTCTTGCCCTTTCATATTTGATTCGGGATATGTAACTAACGTACCGTTATGTGTTAACATATGGTATCAGAGCGATGACGTGATCGAGTAGATAAAAACGAAGATTTTACAGTTTTCTCTCCATAAGATTTTCGGGGATTTAACTTCTATTTCTTGGCTTTTTCTTTCTTTTTATTGCATGAAAGTAGTATACAGGCGTTTAGCCTTAAGAAATGGGGTGAAAACGAGCCTATGAGCCCAAAAAACTGACTCGAAACTCATCAAAATTTGCCATTTTTCAGTGAAGCAACATCTGATCTTGGGTGCATATATTATAGTGGCGTGGCGCGTGTGTCACATGTGCCAAACACGTAGTGCGATTTTGACAGAATACGTGCCTGGCATGTGCGACTCACTAGTCAGCGTTGGTGGGCACGTCAGCGAGTCACCATGCGTACACGACATGTGCCAGATGAGTTCTTCGAATGTTTGACTTGAGAGTGTGCTCAACACACCCTCTGCTAGACGAGAGGCTAATGTCATGCTGACGTCATCCGTACGAAATTGCTACAGTGATTAAAAAAACAAAAATTCAGATTTCTTATAAGGATGCTCCGTGGTAGGCCTAGGTCCTATTACTAGTCCTAAGGCGACAATTTTGGGATAGTTGGGTGAAAGTCTACAAAAGGATGGCAGGATACATTAAAGAAAATAAAAGAAGTTTCATAAGCAGCATGGCGGGTTCGTCGCGGCAAAGTAAATATTCACTGCGGCAAACATTGAAAAAAATGTTCAAGTGTCTTTCGGGAAAAGTTCGTCGTGGCGAATGCTTGGAATAGTCGCGACAAAGTTATAAAATAAAATAGAATATTGACTTCCCAAGCAAAGTCACAATCATGAGCTCTCAAATTTTCAATAGAATCACGATCATGATGGGTCACCACGGCAAAACCATGGGATATTTCCCAAGGCCTCATAACAGAAGTTTGTCGTGACGAAGTCGTAAGACTAAGCGCCACTCCTCTCGAGACAAGTTCGCCATGATGAACTTTAGACTTCGCCATGACGAAGTCCTACGATCTCGAGATAAAAGCCTTTTGGGTAAAGTTCACCACGACCAAGGTTTGGCTTCATCGCTGCGAAATCCCAAAATCGAACATAACTCCCTTCGGAAAAGGTTTACCATGGTGAAACCTTTAAGTTCACAGCCAGTCCCTAACAATCAACACCAATATTTTCACAACAATTAACCATTTAACGAATAAACTCCATATAAAATGATTGAGAAAATGAAAGGCGAAAACTAGAAAATTTATAAGCAAAACGTAACCATATTTTATTAACCTCAAAAGGAAAGAGTTTTTACAAAGCTTCAATGGGCATTTCAAGCCATAATACATCAATGTCTCATAATCCCAAAATACAAAAGATACATAAATGAGTAAAACTTGAAATGCGGTTAAAACCTTGTATTTTCCGTAATTAGCTTAAAATATAAAAAATGCAGATTTATAAGTGATGCCTTGACTCTAGACTCGATCACTCGATCTCTTGCTCATCACTTAGAGATGGGGAAGAATTTCGAGAAGGGGGGTGATGGGTAACAATTTTATAATGAAAAACAAGCAAAACCATTAAAAAATATTCATTGCCAATATAAAATTGCATTGCATTCATAAAACACGTATTTCTCAAATTCTCAACTTGTTAAGCAATTTATAAACACATAAGTCACATATGCATCAAACTTGTCAACCGATCATAAGCACATAAGTAAATCAGAATAGTTTGGGTAGGTTCATAAGCAAGTTCACGCGAATCTCAAGTATTAATAAAACGTAGTAACACAACCCGTCATAATGGTTTTGCGTAGTTTGTAAACAAATGAGAGTCCTTAAAGGAGCTCTATGCCACTAATGGGAGGTAGGAGAAGCCTTTAATAGAGTCAATGTGCACTTGACAGAATAGAATGGATCACCACAAACCTACACAACATGTTTTTCATGACTTGTAAACATATTGCCCAAAGGCACATTTCGAAAACATGATTTTCATAAACATGACATATTTAAAAAAAAACCATTTCAATTTTCGTTTCATAAATCATTAACAAAGATTCATATATCAATATGTAGCAATTTCTCAAATCATTCAAGAAGCAATCAATGCAACATTTTTAAAACAATTGAAATCATTTAACTTTATTGATTTGAAAAAAGATTTTTTTGGCTCATTAACTCCACTATAAAGATGAAACCCGCTTGAATTCCTTGCTTAATAACTTGTTCAAAAATGCCTCTCCTCTTACCTTCCTTGATTTCCTTTAACAATGACAAAAATCCCATTTAATAGGAATACAATTGAGAACCCAAACAAACCTTATTCACTAAAATTGATTCTAGAATACTTAAACTCATGCATTTCCTAAGCTTCATGACCTAAAACCCTTCCACAAATCCAAAGGATTAAAATTCAACTTACTTTGAATCTTCACCAAATAAAAAGATTATTGGCTCAAATGGAAGCTCTTCTCTTTCTCTTTTCTTTTTTCTCTTCTTAAACAACCTCAAAATCACTCTTGAAAGCTTAGAAAAAAAATAAAACCTAACTCACTTCCTTCTTTCTCTCAAGAACCGAAACTCTCCCCTTTTCTCTCTTCGTTTTCGGTTTTTCACTCTTCTTTCCCATTAATTCACGTTTTTCTTCCTCTAATAAACAAGACCACTTCTTCTTCCCATTATATCATAAATGGGTGCTAAAAGTCCACTTTACCCTTCCTTTAATGCTTTATGGCTTTAATACTTAAGTGGTATGCCAAAATTGCCCTTAATACACTCTTACTACTTTAATTCCATTAACCAATGAAATAAATCCTACCAATATTGACATAACAATTAACTCCAAAAATTAATCTATCAAAATCTCATAATTTATTTAAATCATACTTAACTAAAAAATTCGAGCCAACACTCCGAGATGTTTTAGGTCAATTTTCGGGTTCGGGAAATTCATAAAATGAAAATTTCCATTTTTATATATTTACTACATTAGTAATAAATTAAATTTTAATTACAGGAAAAGGAATTAAGGCGTTCTGAATCTGATTTCGAGCTAATTTTCATGTTTTAGACATCACATGAGGGAGATATTTCAAGTTTTTGTATCTCGGGTCTTATTTTCAGTGTTTGGGATCACACGATAGTTACTCAAAAAAGGTATTAAGACATTCTAAAGTTATTTTTGAGTGAATTTTTGTAGCGACCCGAACTTTGCGTCTTCGGTGGGTTTCCAGCACCTCGAGGCTGCGACACATCGGGGTGGATTTTTCCTCGGTATTGTCCTCTTTGGTACTTGGATGAGTCACCACTCGAATCCAAGACTTCAAGGTTTTGTTGCACTTAAGTGCACGTCTCTTACTATTGAGCCAACAAAACCTTGAGGTCTTGGGTTCGAGTGGTGACTCATCCAAGTGCCAAAGAGGACAATACCGAGGGAAAATCCACCCCGGTAGCAGTCGCGGGCCTCTTGAGGTGTGCGAGAAACGCACCCGGTACGTAAAGTTTGGGTCGCTACATAAAAAAGGATTTGGCTCAATGGTAAGAGGCGTGTACTTAAGTGCAACAAAACCTTGAGGTCTTGGGTTCGAGTGGTGACTCATCCAAGTACCAAAGAGGACAATACCGAGGGGAAATCCACCCCGGTAGCGGTCGCGAGCCTCTTGAGGTGTGCGGGAAACCCACCTGATACGCAAAGTTCGGGTCGCTACAATTTTTGTGCAATGAACTTGCCATAAAGGAGATACATGAGGTTCTCGTGTCTTGGGTGATTGGTTCAGTGTCCAGTGATGCATGATAGTCACTCTACTAAGATTTTTCCTTTATAAAATTCTCAAATGAAGTTTTCAGAGAATGTCTTTAGTATAAGTGTGTGACAATAAGGCTGTGCATTTGGATTTTTGGATTTATTGATGTTACATTGTCATATACCATATGCTCAAAAAGAATGTGATGATAACATAAAGAAGTATCCCTTGCATTTGTGGACTTTTTGAGTATTGATGAGGATGTAGTCACCAAAGTGGCTTTTCAAGTCAGTATTATGAAATGTTCTACTTGCATGTTAGGGAATGTCTTTGATTTTATGTTTGGTTATTCTACTCAATGGTGTTGGCCTTACATAACATTTTGAGATGTGCATAAAGGCATTAGATGGAAGAAAATTGTTGCTCAAGTGATCTATTTGCTTAAAGGTGGTAGTGTTATAAGAGTTAATGGTTTGTACTCTGATCACTTTTATGTGAAAGTTTAATTGCATATATTATGTATTCATCCCAAAGGTTTTTCATAATATGTGTGACCAAATTTTCAGTAAAGATACTATTTAATGACTTTGAGTATCGTTGTTGTTCTACATTTGTGTTGATCTAATCAATTTTATTTTACAGACACCTTTTTAGTCAACAAAATCAGTGTCACCATTAAAACCCTGACCGGTTTCAATACAAAGAAGTGGACAAAGGATGTATTGAATGCTATGGAGATAGTTGAGGTTGATATGACCATACGGACGGATAGGCCATCTCCACCTACATCCATGAGCTCTGAGAGTTCATAAAGCAGCCTGTGAAGCCTGGGATCAGTCTAACATATTATGTCTTATAACCTTTAAGAGATCCATACCTGACCATCTACTTAGTGGACTTTTGGACATAGACATAGCGAAGGAGTTACTTGGTAATATCTCCCAGAGGTACATAGTCTTACCTATTATTGAGACAAGTACCTTGATGAAAGAATTATTCTCAGTGAGGTATACAAAACAAGGGGGAGTAATGGAGTACATATCAATAATGATTCATCTTCACAGCAGACTGAAGATGATAAACATTCCTCTGTATGATGTCTTCATTGTTCACCAGACTCTGAACACACTCCCTCTAGAGTTTAGTAATCTGGTGATGATATATTACTCGTTGGATAAGGAATGAGACTTTAAAACTTTGATAGCCTATTGCATTGCTAAGGAGGAAAAACTCAAGTTGGCTACTCCTATAGCTCTCGAAGCAACTAAAGGGAAGGCAAAGATGAAACCCGCTAAGTTCAAAAGTAGAAAATTCAAATCTTCTCCACATGCTGATGTTGGTCAAACCAGTGTTAGTAAAGGTTCGTATGACATAAAGAAGCCAGAAGTATAAGGTGTAAAAGGAAAGATTATGACCATCAGGTAACTCCTTGAATTATTAATTTATGAATCTAATTCACAATAGTTGCATTAAGTATTTGGTGGCTATGTAGTGGAGCATCTGATCAAGGTGCTTCCATGATGCAATGGTTCATATCTAAGATAAAGCCAAATCAAAGGAAAGGAGGAAGTAATGGTTCACAACAATGAAGAAGTAGAAGTAATATCTAAGGGAAATGTATGCATTGAACCTTGTTGTAAGGTTCATTTAGGTTTTATTTGGCACATTTTATATGTAATCTTTTGATCAATTTTGGACAAAGAGGGTTAATGTTTTGTATTTAATGCTTTTGTTGTACAGTTGTTGTTTAATGCAAAACATAATGGTACAACTTTCTTGTTATATGGTTTGTATAGAATGTGTCTTACCCGAATTAGATATATGCTTCTTCATATTTTTCTAAACAAGTTATGAAATGAAGAACCCTAATGAATGAGAAGTCATACATGGAGTGGTATAAAAGTTTAAGCCACATTTCAGAGACAGGTTGAGAGATTAATCAAGAAAAACATTTCTCAATTCTAGATTATGATGATTTGGAAACATGTGCTGACTACTACAAGGGTAAGTTGATTAACAAAGATATTAAGGTCAACTCATACTTTTGATTTGTTGAGTCTGATACATAAAGATATCGGTGGACCTTGTACAGTTGCATTGTGCAATTCTAAATGTATTCTGACATTTGTTGATGATTATTTCCATTATAGTTATGTATTCTTGCTTAAAGACTGAAGACTGGGAATCAATTGGAAAAATTTATCAAGATAGTCAGATTTTGGGGGGGGGGATATCATAGCAAACATGGTGTTTTAAGGCCTTAAAAGGTTCGTTTGTTAGATATTTAGAATCAATTAGAATAGTGACTTAATTCACTATGCCGAGTAGTTCTGAGCAAAATGGTGTATTGCTGAAAGACATAACTACACCCTAAAGGACTTAAAGAAGTCAATGTAAAACAGGGTTATTCTACTTGATGATCTAGAAGTTTGAAAACTCAGCCTTACACACATTCGCGTATGTGGCTGCCCTACTGAAGTAGTATAATATTTATAAAGAAAGATTGCATGCTCATTTCGTTTATTACTATTTAGTAAGATATCTTGACCACTTTAAGGCCCTAGATTTTACTGCAGAAAAAAGGGGGACTAGAATAGTGGAATCACAAATAACTAAGTTTTTGGAATATGATGTCCATGATGATAATGGGCTCTTTGACCCTTCGGATGATAGCAGGGCATATACTACAGTTATTATGCACCCACTACTCATACAACTAGATCCAATGGATTTAGGTCTTTTTATCACGCCTTTACAGGAACAGGAATCTATATATGCACACACAATAGTTCCTGGAGGTACAATATCTAATGTAATTAGGTAAATCTACCAGAGTGAGACGACATGCTATCTTATCTAATTACATAGTCTATCAGGTGTAGAGGACTATGATATTAGATATGTTTTAAATCTAGTCACTTTTATGGAAGCTATTTCTGGACCCAATATAGATGTGTTGTAACACCCCACTCCTGCAAGACCCGAACCCGACATCGACGGTGATATCCAGGTCCGTGCCTCGCAAGGGTAGCGTGCTACATCACTCAGCATAAAACTCAGTATAACATTTTTTTTGGGCACACACACACACATATTATCATTAATGCGGAAAACAATTTATACAAACAATTCAATGGCCTTGGGGCCTTTTTTTACATTTACAATTTATTTCAGTCAATTGACTATACAAATTGTCCAAATCAGTAATACAAAAGTCCAAGAATAGAAATACACTAAGACAGACGCGAACTGATCCCGACCACTTCTCTGCTTCCTTAACCAGCAGATGTCATACGCCCGTTGCCTAACGGGGTATTCTTCTAAGTCCTGAAAAATAGATGCAAATTTTGGGTGAGTTTTGCGAACTCAGTGAGAAACCATCATCGATGGTTCACTCAACTCATGCATATTCAATCAATTTACGAAATAATACATACAATCACATTTCTCAAATGTAAGGCGTTTCGCCTTTAACACAATTCATATTCAATCATTCATAGATGCAATGCACATGTGACACTTTTCGTTTTCATTTCATTGTTGTGACCGTGCGTCTGAAACTGTCCCAGTGACGGGCACATTGCGTTGAGCCAGTGGCTCTGAAAACATTGGGCTTGAAGCCCTGATACGTTGAGCCTGAGGCTCTGAATACGTTGGACCTGAGGTCCGTGCATTGAAATAAAGCTCTCATATATGTTAGGCGTGATATGCTTACGATCTGATCTTGCTCCCGGTCACAATCGCTTTTATCTGATCGTACTTTTATGCATGCAATGTACATGTTCCAATTTCCATTTACATGTCAATGCTCTTTGCCATTTCTTCGGACTTTCGGTCCGGTATTTCAGTCATATACATTTCCAATTTATTGTATCCTACTATATCCCATTTAAAAGTCACATCCAATGTATCGAAATGCATAATTAACACTTCAATATCAATTTCCCATTCCCTCGGATCTTTGGTCCAGAGCTCCAACGTAATCATTCACAAATAGTTACACACAACTAGCACTTCGATAACAAATTTCCAATACTTCGGACACCTATGGTCCGAAATCAATCAAAAGCAAACACACATAATCCCTCCATTATCTCCACATGGCATAATTGCAAAATATTAAACACATAAAGGTTGAGGAACCAACTAGGTTACTCACCGAATAACTTCTGAGCTAATGCCGGGAAGTCTCTGCCACGTCCGTGGATCTACGGTCCAACTGAGCCTCTATAGCAATTAAAATAGGTAAACATTACCAACTGTATAGTTAGAATGACCAAACAATGCACATGGAATAATTAAAACGTGTATAATGCGTGTTCATGGCATTCCCGACCCTAATCTAAAGTTTTCCCATATTAAAAATTCCATCAAAAAAATTAGAAAGCTATAGCCACTGACGGCACCCAATTTGGACCTCAATCGGCCCAAAAATGACTAAAACAGTGATCGCCGGATAATTACCCGGGGCCACGTCAATTTCTCGTCTAAAAATTCCCAATTTCTCACAAAATGAAATTCAATATGTTACAAATCCGATGCCTCAAGAATCAGGTCAATCGGACGTCGGACGAAAAAAAAATTGACAAAAGAAACAAGTAGGTCACTTAATGCCAACTACCTCTCTTCCTTCCCCTTTCTTTCCTATTGCCAATCTGAATTTCCAACGACCATAATTCTTAACACACAAATCAGAAAAATACAAACCATAGCTTGTTGGAAAGGTCATGAAAAGCTCTACAATTTACAAGAAGACCATAAAAATCAATTCCAACCCTAAGGGTGTCAAATATCCCATCAAAGCTACTGCCTACTCAAAATGTATCAACACAGGACAGTACATTGATAATTCAAGAACTCACTGATTATTCAGCCAAAAATTACCAAATAAATATTCTCAATAATTTCACAATGTCATCTACAACTTTCATGAACAACCCAAAATCAAATTCCATTGCTAAACAAGTCAATTAATTCACTCAATGTTGCTGTCCCTGAAATCATTCAATTTGAGCAGTAAGCTTATAATAAGCATAACTCCTGTACACAAGTCAGAAAATCAGAACTTTATATCCCTGAAAAGATAAATCCTCAAACTTCAATTCTTCCTGAAATAACCAAGCTCCAATTCAGTCTCTAACAGTTTCAAATGCGTTATGCAAGTTTCTGGCCTAATCAGCACTTAACATCACAATGTAGGTTCAGTTTTTGAAATTCCATATCTCCCACATCTGTTTTCCAAAAAATTATAAGCCCTATATCATTTTCTAGATCAATGTGTCATCTAGACCTCTTCAGTACAATTAAAACTCCAATTCAATTCACAAAAATTACCAAAAATGCTTTCAATCCGAAAACTCCCAAAATCGACAAGTAGGCTAGGTTTCATCACAAAGCCTAAAACTAGTCAATAGTAATCAGTTCATATCTCCCAATATACAACTCGAAAAATAGCAAGATCAGTGGAAATGGAAAAATAACTCAATATGCTACAACTTTCATGAAGATCTTTTTCCCAAATTCCATATCAATTAATTCAGAAAAATCACCAAACTAATTAGGTCATAAATGCGGGTACTGTTTACAGACCCCAAAACAGAAATTTTCCATGCAAATTTTCGACCTTCTAACATTACAATTTAGCAACACCTATTTCATACTAAATTGAAGCTAACATCCCAAAGTTTAAGTGGCCACAAACCTCACCTCATTTGCATTCCTACACAATTATGTATGATCAAAACATTGCAATATGTTCAAGGTACATTTTCCAGATTTTTCCACCATTCAATCTTGACATTCAACTCATCTATTTAAATCATCATTTTAGCTTTAACTAACCATGCCCATGACATTAGAAGCAGAAACTTACTTGATTAAGCTTCAATCTCTTCAAACTCTTCAAGAAAAATCACCAATACCTAGCTCTCCACACAACCCACGATCATCATCCTCCAAAGTGATAGAGATAGGTTTTTTTTTATGGTGAGCAATAAAGAGAGGGCAAAGGGACAAGGAAGCAAATAGGAGATGATGACTAGGCTTAAAGTTGGAGGAGATCACAATCCATGAAGAAGAGGAAGAGAGAGCTACGAAGATGAGGGGACAAAATCACCAAAACAATTCCAAAAGCTTTTGAAAAGAGAGCATCGTGAGAGGGCCAGAAATGGACTCCAAAAATTCATTAAATAACCATTAATAAGACATAACTTGGCAAGTGACACTTGTCACTTGCCAAGTGTCAAAATTCTATGGTTTGTTTAGGTATTTCCCATTTAAACCCAAATTTCCAAAGAATGAAACTTGTCAATAATTCCTAAAGTCATGTATCAAAATTTCCATTGCCCACTGACAGTAAATTCTACTACCATTAATCAATTGGTCTGCCGCTTGGCATTTTTTTTTCCTAGTCCAAAATTTACCACGAAAAATTTCAGAAAAAAATTCCTAAAATTCTTCAAAAATGTAAAATCGGCAATTTCACTTTCCAAATCAATTTTCAAGATCAATAACCCACAATTCTCTAAACAGTCACTTTTATTTCCAATTATTCCGGGAATGTCCATGAATGCTTGTACAATTATTGTTATGAGCTAGGATTCCCTATTCATGTGCATGTGCACCGTATCTAATGCATGAGTATGAGATGTGTTGTTCCAATTTCTTTGATTGGTCTCACATATACCAAATTTTTAGGGTTCTAATCCTTTGTATGGAACCGGGATGTTACATGTGTGGTGGGATGCAATGAATGAAAATATGCAATTCTTGAAGCATAGTAAGGTTTGGGAGCCAGTTGATTTAAAACAAAACTACAAACTTGTCAGTTGTAAATGAAGATTATACCTGAAGGATTTCAGGATTGGGTTCAGCGGTTTATAGGTTGGTTTAGTTACCTAATGGTTCACTCTGGGAGAAAAGTTAACTTTAATGTTACCATTTCTCTCATATCCTCGTAGGATACATTTTGAGTGATTAAGGCAATTGTAGCTCATGATGATATAGAGTAACATCAGATGGCTGTTAAAACTGCTTTCCTGAGTAAAGATCCTTATAAAAAGGTCTATATGAAACAACCTAAAAGGTTTTAAGATCTAGATGGAACTGACATGGTTTGCACATTATGCAAATCAATATATGGATTACTTCAAACCTCCTGAAAGTGATACCTTACAGTTGATGAGGTTACGACCTCTTTCGACTTCATAGAAAAGAAAGTTCAAAGATGCTTGTAATATGATGTCAGAGGGAGCAAATTTATCTTCCTATTATTGCATGTTGATGATATATTGCTCACATCAAATAACTTGACCATATTGTATGAGGTTAAACAACTTTTGGTCAAAAACTTTGACATGAAGGACTTGGACGTATCATCTTTTGGCCTAGGTATTCAGATTCATCAGGACAGATCTCAACACTCTTCAGGCCTGTCATAGAGTGCATGCATTGAGTATGTGTTATAAAGGTTTAATACGGGTAATTGTAAACTTGTCGTGGCACCTATCTCTCATAGTGAGAGATAATATTTGTCACAATATCCAAAGAATAAATTAAAAAGAGAGGTTATGAGGAATGTTCCATATACTAGTACGGTTGATAGTATGATGTATGCTTGGCTATATACTAGGTGGGACATTATATTTACTATTTGATTGTTTAGTCAACATTTGGTTAATCCAGGTGTAGACCATTATAATACAGTCTAATGAGTATTGAGATACTTAAAGAAACTAAGGATTATATGTTGACATATAGCACAGTTAACATACTAAACCTTGTAGGAATTCATATTCAAATTTAGCTATGTGTTCTGATGATCGAAAGTTTACTTAAGGTTATATGTTTTAAGTTTGTAGATGGTACAATTTCGTGGAAGAGTGTCAAGAAGACACGACTGACTTCCTCGATCATGCATATAGAGTGCATGTTATGAGGTTGCTTCACAGACAGTTTAGCTCAGAAACTTGATTTCTAAGTTGTCTATGGTTGATTCAGTGACTAACCCCATTCGGTTATACTGTGGTAATCTTCTTGCTATGTTGTTTAATGACAACAAAGAATATCACAGTGTTTTAGCATTTAAAGGTCAATTATTTGGACATGAAGGTGTTGATACGAAAAGGTGACATTAAGGTTGGAGCATTTAAGGACTGAAAAATGTTAGTCGATCCTTTAACTAAAAGGCTTCAACCACTTATGTTTGTAACACAAGTATACAATATGGGTGTTTTGACATCCTTAGACACTGTTAATTAGGAGATTATTACGTTTGCTCTATATACATTTATACATTTGATGTATTATGATGGTATGATGACTCATCATTAAAGATGATCATCGTTTATCTTCAATAATACGTGTTATCGCATATTGTCATAATACATATAAAATTCTTAAAATTTGTGTCGATCTTAAGCATTTAAAGGACATTGGGTATATATACAGGTTGATCTTGTGCCTAAGTCATTTAAACGCATACAGCTTTATACAGATATCCATAAAGTTTGGCATGACATAGGAGATATAAGTTTTAATCCCATAAAGGTTCTCTAACTACAGTTTAACTGTAACATCCCGTAACCGATGGGATGGGTACAGTGCATTGCATTCATGATGTGGCATGTTCATGCATTTTAGTTATGTATAATTGGTAATTTGGTAATTATTGCACTAGCATACTTACGTACATACATGTATGACAAATTTCCAATTGGATTGTGTAAATTGGAGATTTGGAGAAAATTAGGTCAAATTGAGCGTTGAGAATTTAATTGTAATGAGAAATGAGATTTTAGGAGTTTGAAATATGAAATTGGAGTGTATGATCGTGAGTTTTATAATTTTGAGAATTTATAGAAATTTTTCTAGAATTTTCGGAGTAATAGGTCCGGATCGAAAAACTGACCTGATGATTGATTAATTTGATTTTCGGTTTCGAAATTGATTATCCAATGGCATAGAAAGATTAGAAATTTGATTTGAGGAATTAGGGTTTTGAGCCATTGGGATTCGGGAGAAATTAGAATCAGAAATTTGATCGAGGTTGTTCGGTCTGGTCTTGTGGCAATTAAAATTTGCCAAGCAAGCCTTAATCCCTTGGTATATAATGCTTATCCTTTGAAATTCTCTCCTACGACACTTGCTTGCTTTCCTTCATCTCTTCTCCTTTGTGATTTCTTCTTGGAGTTCTTGCTTGATTCCTTCTTGCCATTTGCTCATTCCTTTGTCATTGATCGATTCCCCTTGGCTTGGTGAAGAAAAGATGATATTTGGGTTTGGTTTTGGTGGATGCCGTGGGTGTGCTTGAGCTTGGGTTGGTGTGATCTCTGAAGTTTTTGAGGCTTTTAACAAGTAAGTTCTCTTGCTTCTTGCTTTAGATAGTTGGATTTGTGAAATTGTTGAGTTATATAGATGATTGGTTTGAATATTTGAGGAAATGGAAAATGTTAGGTTTCGGATGATGATTTTTTTGCTTGATTTAGGGATAATGATTGTTTGATGAAATAGAAGTTAAGGATTTGTTGTTTGATGTGTACTGAATTATTTGGGAGTGTTTTGAAAAGGAAAATCTGGATTTGGAAGTTGTAGAAGTCGGAATTTCTAGGTTTTTGGGCGTTGCTGGGTTTGCACGTTGCGACGTGCGCGAAGAACATGTCGCGGTGAGCAAGTCAGCTTCCGGACATCGCGACGAGTGCAATAACGCAGACGCCATGGCGAAGAAGAGAGACTTCATGGCGAGCAACGCCCAATTTCTGAAAATGTGATCTTTAATTTGGGATTTAGGAGTTAATGATTCAATTGGTTCCCGATTGATTTCGATTTGGAGATTTTGAATTTGAGACTTAGAATTGATATTGGGGAAATTCGGATTAGTGTCGGAATGTCATATACATGTATGGTACGCAATTAATTCGCTTCATGTGCATAATTGACTTTGAAAAATTGGGAAATTAGTAATATTTATGTGTTTTGATTGTATAGAGGTACCAGTGGAGCATCGATCTTCCGACGTAACTGAGACTTCCCGGCATTAGCTCGGAAGTTACAGGTGAGTAACCTAGTTGGTTCCTCAATATTTGTGTGTTTAATTATGTGCCTATACCATGTGGACGTTGGAGGATTACATGTGTTTGATTGAATTGGTTGGACCAAGGGTGTCCGAAGAAACGGTAATTTGTGATTGAAGTGCTATTCATATATGTGAAATTTGGTGTACATTTGGCATGTGTTAAATTGACAATTTGGAGCATGTACATCTCATGCATAAAGGTATGCTAAGATAAAGGCAGTTGTGACCGGAGCAAGCCTCAGAGCTTTAAGCTCAACGCAATAGGACCTCAGGTCCAACGTATATGAGAGCTTTAAGCTCAACGCACAGACCATCGGTCCACATTTTCGAGCCACCGCTCGATGTATCGAGGCATATCACGCCTAACATTTATCGAGCCATCGACTCAACGCAATGTGCCCACATCGACAGGCGATTTCAGCACACGATCACAACAACGTAAGAAAAAGGAAAGTGTCACATGCGCATTGCATATGAAAATGATAATTCTGAATATGTTGCTGTGTGATTATTTGTGTACTGTTTATATATGCATGAGTTGGGTGAACCATCGATGATGGTTTCTCGCTGAGTTCGCAAACTCACCCAACATTGCATTATAGTTTTTAGGACAGTGTTAGTAGGTTCCTTAGCTCCAGATTGTTAGAGTCTTCTCTGCCTTGAGGATCATCGGCAAGAGAGGCTATGGCGCAGAGGTGGGTCAGCTGGGATCTTTTTGGGATGACCTAGTTAGGAGTTATCAGTTTCTTTGTGTATTGTATAGATGATGCTTTGGACAAGATTATGTATTTTCGGATTAAAGAAATGAAAAGAAAATTTGGTTTCAATTTTTGTGATTATTTATATTTAGATGCCATGTGGATTTTAGTTGGTTGCTCGGTAGTGCACCTTTATCGTGGGTTACGTATCGGAGCGACCTGCGGGCGTCCCGATGTGTACCCTACGGTAAAGGGGCGCTACATTTAGTGGTATCAGAGCATGGTTTGGCATCTTTTGGGATTAGTCAGTTTTAAGCTTTAATTATAGTGAGAAATGCAGAAATTGATTAGAATTGTGGTTGTGTTGTAGGTCATCCGTCTTTGATGATCAAGTCGATCAACCAGCTGACCATGGTTTTGTTGGAGCTAGTAAGGAGTCGTTTGAGGAGCAACCTCCTAGAGTTCCCGTGAGACGGGAGAGGAGGTATGATAGGCTACGGAAGCAGGGGGCTGTGGACTTTTATAGCAGCACAGACCCTGCTGAGGCTGATGGATGGTTGGAGAGAATTGAAAGGGTCTTTGATCAGATGGACTGTGATGAGGAGGAGAGGTTTGATTATGTGCTGTCTCTCCTGCAGGGCCCGGCTTACCAGTGGTGGAAGACTATCCTGGGTAGTACCACCAGGCCTTGTTTATTGACATGGGATGAGTTTCTGAGGGCATTTAGAGACAACTACATGCCCAAGGTGTATTTGGAGATGAAGATCACGGGGAGTTCCTTGGTGATGAGCGAGGTGCGATGTCGATAGTAGAGTCTGAGGTCGTTTAATGAGTTGATGGGGTATCTCTGAGCTTTGATTATTCTGAGGCGCACAAGTCGCGGGAGATTTGAGGTGGGCTCGATATGGAGATCCGTACCAGGTTGGTCAGATCTGATATAGGCACGTTTGTGGAGTTGAGGGCTGTTGTAGTTAGGATTGAGCAGCTGTTGAGACAGAGTCAGCCGAGACCGGTAGTCGAGGATCCAGGGTAAGAGGTGACCGACAGCCTGTGGCGCTCTGTAGGAGTTTGATGAGCCTTGAGCAAGACTTTCAGATCTTCAGGAGGATCCCGACAGTTAGGATTTGGGCAGAGGGGTAGATTTGTGGAGTCTGGTAGTGGTAGTGGCAGTGGTAGAGGTGCAGGACAGTTCCCTCCGATTTGCCAGTTTTGTGATAAGAGGCACAGTGGGGAGTGCTGGCGGATGACTGGGGCTTGTTTAGCTTGTGGCTCTATGGAGCATCAGATCAGGGATTGTCCGCATGATGGGAGAGGCTCAGGGCGCCATAAGTGGGAGAAGGGCGGCGGTCTGACGATCTGATGAAATCATGATGGTGGACTGGACGGAGGGCCGAGGTAGAGCCCGGGGGAGAGCTGGAGACTCTTTTGGATGGACTGAGGGACGGGGCAGCCGACCGCAGTCCCAGGCTAGAGTCTATGCCATGAATCGACATGAGGCTCAGGACTCCCCAGATGTGGTAGCTGGTATGCTTCTGATATTTGATTTTGAGGTTTTTGCATTGATAGATCCAGGGTCCATGCATTCGTTTATTGCACCGCATTTGGAATGTAGATTGCATATGGATAGGGAAATGTTGTAGTGTGGGTTGCAGGTGAGTACACCTTTGGGTAGTACCACTATGTTTTGGGCGAGGTCTGCAAGGGGTGTCCGATTCGGATTGAGTCCGCGGTGTTGTGTGCAAACCTGATTGTATTGCCCCTTCGAGAGATCGATTTGATTTTGGGGATGGACTGGCTTACTGCACATAGGGCCGTCATGGACTGCTTTACCAAGGAGGTCGTGTTGGAATCTCCTGGTCAGCCTAGAGCTATTTTTCGAGGAGTTAGTCAGGCAGTGCCAGCCAGGATGATCTCGTTCATGAGTGCTTTGAGGTTGATGCAGGGTGGTTGTGAGGCCTATCTGGCTCATGTTGTGGATTCTAGAGCTGAACAGAGGTTGCAAGATGTTCTCGTAGTCAGGAAATTTTCCGATGTGTTTCCCGAGGAGTTACCGGGTTTGTCACCGGATCGGGAGACGGAGTTCTCGATTGACCTCATTCCAGGTACCGCTCCTATATCTATACCTCCATATAGGATGGCACCTGTGGAACTGAGGGAGCTGAAGGCTTAGCTTCAAGAGTTGTTGGATAAGGGGTTCATTAGGCCGAGTGTTTCGCCATGGGGTGCTCCAGTGTTATTTGTGAAGAAGAAGGACGGGACTTTGAGGTTGTGCATCGATTCTGAGCGGTGAATCGGTGTGATGAAGAATAAGTATCCTTGCCTAGGATCGATGACTTATTTGATCGATTCAGCGGGAGTTCGGGTGTTTACTAAGTTGGATCTGAGATCGGGGTATTATCAGTTGAGGATAGCAGAGGCCGATGTGCCTAAGAGTGCTTTCAGGAACAGGTATGGGCATTTCGAGTTCTTAGTGATGTCGTTTGGGTTGACCAATGCCCCGACAGCCTTCATGGCTTTGATGAATAAGATTTTTTAGCCCTACCTTGATCAGTTTATTATTGTGTTTATTGATGATATCTTGGTGTATTCGAGGGATAGACAGGAGCATGCCGAGCATTTGAGGATTGTATTGCAGCTTATGAGAGATAGGCAGTTGTTCGCCAAATTCAGTAAGTGTAAATTTTGGCTTGATGAGATTGTGTTTTTGGGGCATGTTGTGTCTGGTGAGGGTATTCAGGTGGACCCTCACAAGGTTAAGGCAGTGATGAGTTGGGAGGTTCCTAAGAATGTGTCAGAGCTGCGGAGTTTCTTAAGATTGGCCGGCTATTACCGGAGGTTTGTTGAGGGGTTTTCATTGATCTCCGCCCCTTTGATAAAACTTCTGAGGAAGAGTGTGGCCTTCAAATGGACTGAGGAGTGTCAGCAGAGTTTTGAGGGGCTGAAACATTGGTTGACCATTGCACCGGTGTTAGCTCTGCCGTCAGGGACTGGAGGTTTCGAGGTCTTTAGTGATGCTTCTCAGCATGGTTTAGGTACGTGTCCCGATCTGACATTTACGGTGATTGCCTATGTTTCGAGATAGTTGAGGTCTCATAGGGTTAATTATCCGGTCGTGATTTGGGTTAGTTCTTTGTGGTGTTTGCTTTGAAGATCTGGAGACATTATTTGTATGGCGAGACGTTCCAGATTTTCACGGATAACAAGAGTCTGAGGTATTTGCTGAGTCAGAGGGAGTTGAATCTCAGACAGAGGAGATGGATTGAGCTGCTGAAGGATTATGATTGTACCATTGAGTATCACCCTGGAAAGGCCAATGTGGTGGCAGATGCATTGAGTAGGAGATCTCATGTCAGTGCAGCTCAGATTCAGGTTTCGAGGTTGCCATGTTTAGTTTAGTTGAGAGTTCTGAATGTGCAGTTAGATTTGGAGCAGGATGGAGTTTTGATGGCTACTTTGAGGATTAAGCCGATGTTGCATGACAGGATCAGACGAGTTCAGGAACAGGATCCGGTTTTTGTGAGACTGAATGAGAGAGTGCAGTCTGATTTGGGTTCTGATTTTGAGTTGAGAGACGGGACATTGTGGATGGGACAGAGGTTGTGTGTGCCATATGTGGACGATTTGAGGCGTGAGATTTTGGAGGAGGCGCATTTGGCCGCCTATGCTATGCATCCTGGTGCAACCAAGATGTATAACACTCTGAAGCAGCACTTCTGGTGGCCTGACATGAAGAGGTAGGTAGCGGAGTTTGTTTCAAGATGTCTGATATATCAGCAGGTTAAGGCGGAGCACCAGGCTCCAGTTGGGAAGCTGCATTCGTTGCCCATCCCAGAGTGAAAATGAGAGCGAATCACTATAGATTTTGTGATGGGATTGCCTAGGACACCGAGGCAGCATGATGCGATTTGGGTCATAGTGGACCGGTTAACTAAATCGGCTCACTTCTTGCCAGTGAGGGAGAGTGGTACTCTCGATTAGTTGGCCCAGAAGTATGTGTCAGAGATAGTGAGACTGCATGGAGTTCCAGTGTCTATAGTCTCAGACATGGATCCCAGGTTTGCTTCGAAGTTTTGGAAGAGTTTGCAGTATGCTATGGGTACCAAATTGAGTTTCAGTACGACTTTTCATCCTCAAATTGATGGGCAGAGTGAGAGGATGATTAAGATGGTCGAGGATATGTTGCGAGCTTGTGTGTTGGAGTTCAGAGGAGCATGGGATCAGTATCTGGCTCTGATTGAGTTTGCTTACAACAATCAGTATCAGAGTAGTATTGGGATGGCTCCTTATGAGGCTCTGTATGGGAGGCTGTTAGGCCCCGAATTTTCTTTATGATGTCATTAAGCATGACTTGTGGTAATTATGTGATTATGTTTTAATTTGAGTTAATCGGGGGTATTAATGCGGAATTAAGGTTTAATTATGGTTTAAATGATTTTGGGCTTTGGCTTATTAGGAAGGGCCCAAGCCACTTAGGGTTTAAAGAGAAAGGATTATAAAGAAGAGGAAAGAAGAGAGGAAGAGTGTGGCGTCGACGGAGAGGAGAAGAGAAGAGAAGAGTTGCGATTTCGATCGGTTTCGACGATTCTAAAGCCTCAATCGGTAAGTTTTCGACCTCCTTATCATGTTTTCATTTGGATTAAACATTTTAATGGCTTGGATTGAGAGAAATCGATGTTTTAGGATTTTAGGGTGAAAATTGGGAAAATCTTTAGATTGATGATTTTAGGATGAATCTGAAGCTTAGAATGAGTTAGAATGGTAGTATAAGCCTTGATCTATGCTTTGCATTTGGTAGATTTGAGTTTGGAGCAGAATCGAGCTTGGGTTATCACGAAATTTGGGGTTGGTCGAGTTCGAACCGACGTCGCGACAGCGTATGAATGTCGCCAATGGCGTGTGGGGAAGAAGCCACGTCGCGACGTGTGAATTAATTCGTTTATTAAATCGCGGCGTGTGCTCTGCTGTGGACGTCATGACGAATGATCGGAGACATCGCGACGTGGCGTTTGGTTCGCGGCGAACCTTAACTTCCATGGCGAGTAGGATTATTCGTCGCGACGAGCGTCTCTTCGTCATGGCGATCCCCTGTGTTTTCGAAATAAGATTTTCATATTTTGGGAATATCTTTTGGTATAGATGTCGATTGAGGTGAATTTGGATTCATTGTGACCTAGAAATAAAGGGCTCCGAGTTGTATGAAGTCGGAAGTTGAATTTGCCTCGCGGGGTTGAATTTTAGGAGAAGATCGGATATAGATTTTAATGCTTTCTTTGGATTCCAAGCTTAGCACATTTACTATGGATATTGACTAAATGGAACTTGGTTGTTTTAGGAAACCAAGTGACCCGATTTTATCGCAAGAAGAAGGACATCGATGTCAGGATTCTCGGCGATTAGAGGTGGGTAATATTCTTATAGTTATTGTGTGATTAGGCAATTCTTGCCTATATATGAATATATGTTATATGTTATGCATGTTAAATGTGATGAATAGAATGACTTTGATTTATCTATTTTGACATAATCATAGGAATTGATAGAAGTGCATTATGATTTTGAGCATGTTATGCCTCGACTTGATCATGGCATTTTGGATAAATGAAAACATGAAAACCTATCATTTGATAAAATGATTTCGAGTATGATTATGTGATTTTGTTTGGGCAGAGTGGAACCATTTCGTTAAATCACGTGCGCTTGACAAGAGCCTTCTCCGGCTGCCGCTTGTGGCCTATGAGCTCGAATGGACTCATTTAGTTCGAGGATGTAAACTTGGTTTCTTCCTTTTGTTTCCATGGAACCCTCGAGCCATTGTTATGTGCATTGCATATGTGAATTGATTATTATGACGCATACTATGTGACGTATTTATGAGCTGCATTAATTATAATGAATGTGTACTTTAGTGATTGGCATGTGAATGTCGATGTTGTATATAGATATAATATATATACATTCATATCTTTGGATTTGTGCTAATTGCCTATGGCTATAATTATATTAGCCATCGAGCCGCAGTAGCTCAACCCATTCCTTTCCCTCCTCAAAAGTGGTCGGGGCGATCGTTGACTTTCGCGACATCGAAACTTCGGACAAATTAGGAGCTTTATATTAAGTTAGTATTTTGTTGGCCCTCCGAGCATGTTAACATTGAGCATACTCATGTATTTTTGGATTTAGATTTCATTTTGTATTTTGCTCTAATTGAGGATACTTGTTGACTTTTCTTAATTTGCAATAGTATGAAATCCCTATGGTTATAGGGTCTTTAATGTATGGAAATGTATGTATGTATCGTAGGACCGTTTGAGCCTAAATGTTGGGATCGGGTCCGCGGTTTGGGGCGCTAGGTGCGGGCGTGACCCGAGGGGCCGCCTCGGGATTCGGAGATCCGGGGCCCGGGCCCAACAGAGGCAGTGTAGGTCTCCTCTTTATTGGGATGAAGAGGGTATGAGGATGCTCGAGGGTCCCGAGCTGATCCAGGACACAGTGGATAAGATAAAGCTGATTCGGAGTCGCATCAAGGCGGCTCAGGATAGACAGAAGAGCTATGTGGATCAGCATCGGAGAGAGATAGAGTATGATGTGGTTGATAGAGTGTTCCTCCGAGTGTCTCCGTGGAAAGGTGTTCTGAGATTTGGTCGGAAGGGCAAGTTGAGCCCTAGGTACATTGGTCCATATGAGATCCTTGAGAGGATAGGACCTTTGGGCTATCGGCTAGCTTTGCTAAGTGAGATGTCGCAGTTGCATGATGTGTTCCACGTGAGTATGCTCAGACGGTATCGATCAGACCTGACCCATGTGATTCCGGCTCAGGAGATTGAGGTAGCCAGTAATTTGAGTTATGTGGAGGAGCTAGTTCAGATTGTAGGGTTTCGGGTCAAGCAGTTGAGGTCCAGGGTTATTCCATTGGTGAAAGTCCTTTGGAAGAACCATTCGACTGAGGAGGTTACTTGGGAGACTAAGGAGCACATGAGGAGGTAGTACCCTCATCTGTTCGATCAGTCAGGTAAGAAAATTTTGGGACGAAATTTTTATTAGGAGGGGAGAATTGTAACATCCTGTAACCGATGGGATGTGTACAGTGCATTGCATTCATGATGTGGCATGCTCATGCATTTTAGTTATGTATAATTGGTAATTTGGCAATTATTGCACTAGCATACGTACGTACATACATGTATGACAAATTTCCAATTGGATTGTGTAAATTGGAGATTTGGAGAAAATTAAGTCAAATTGAGCGTTGAAAATTTAATTGGAATGAGAAATGAGATTTTAGGAGTTTGAAATATGAAATTGGAGTGTATAATCGTGAGTTTTATAATTTTGAGAATTTATAGGAATTTTTACGAAATTTTCTGATAATAGGTCCTAATCAAAAAGCGACGTGATGATTGATTAATTTGATTTTCGGTTTCGAAATTGATTATCCAATGGCATAGAAAGATTAGAAATTTGATTTGAGGAATTAGGGTTTTGAGTCATTGGGATTCGGGAGAAATTAGAATCAGAAATTTGATCGAGGTTGTTCGGTCTGGTCTTGTGACAATTAAAATTTGCCAAGCAAGCCTTAATCCCTTGGTATATAATGCTTATCCTTTGAAATTCTCTCCTACGACACTTGTTTGCTTTCCTTCTTCTCTTCTCCTTCGTGATTTCTTCTTGGAGTTCTTGCTTGATTCCTTCTTGCCATTTGCTCCTTCCTTTGTCATTGATCGATATGACCAAATGAATAGTATTTTCTTACCAAGTGAATAGAAAAAATTACCATATGACCAAATGAATAGTGTTTTCTTACCAAGTGAATAGAAAAAATTACCATATGAATAGTAATCAGTGAATTTTAAACGTCCATAACTTCTTCGTTTTAAATCGAAATTTTACTTATTTAATACCGTTTTCAAGATCTCGCTAAACTCTATCAACATTAAGAAATACCCTTTTTCCAAAATGTGACTCTAAGATACTCTAAAACACAATACATGGTAGCTGCCCATTTTAAAAAAAAAAATGGACAGCACCTCCCCTAAAATTTGATCTAGCCAAACTTTTCAACCT
Organism: Erythroxylum novogranatense; assembly: GCA_029891385.1. NCBI lineage: Eukaryota > Viridiplantae > Streptophyta > Magnoliopsida > Malpighiales > Erythroxylaceae > Erythroxylum > Erythroxylum novogranatense. The sequence continues at coordinate 755,355 of JAIWQS010000236.1, read as the reverse complement.
AACTCCTACCTGCATAAGAATACTTCTATCTTCCAATTCACAAACATACTCAACAATCAAACCATCCCAACTCCAATTGGCAACAACGCAAGCCTAGGTATCTAACAATTCATCCATTTAATTTTCTTAAGACATATCATTCCATCTTTACTTTTACAATCTCAAACATGAAACCTCGTAATCATACATTCGAAACATATACAAACATACAATGAAACTTCAAAACCTTAAAAGTTTACATGAAATACACAAATACAATGCTTTAAAGAGCATTTTAGCCCTAATACATCAACTTCCAAAAGAAAGTCTAAAATGCTAACAAAGCATCGTTTTATAAAGTTTAACTTTAAAAAACAAAAGCATCGAGTATCCTTTATTCCGATCTGTGATCCGATTCTCGCTCTAAACCCGTGGAGGAAAGGAGGGGTGAGCACGACGGCTCCGTGGGTAACGATCTAATAATTAAGCATAAGCCAACACATGCATCAATAATGATAATTTCATGTCAATAACCATCAATTTCATTTTCTAACAAATAGGACATTTACAAAATCACCAAATATCGATAACATCACAAAAGTACATCACAAATGGTCGAGTGATCCTAACAGACGTACTACACATGTTCGACGACGACCATGTGTAGTCAGGAAAACGAGGGGAGTCCGATTTGGATCTCCTATGTCACTATGAGGCGGTGCGAAGCCTATGATAAGTCTTGCACTTGTTAAGCAGAGGGATCACTACTGAACCCACGAAATAATACATGATCATCTTAGGCATTCATTCTAAATTGCATACTCACTTTATCATTTTCAATTCGATTCCAACTCATTTTAATTAAGCAATCATCCGAAGGATTTGCTACAATTTGTCATTTCAACAAATCACATGTATATAATCTCCAAATTCACATATTCACACCTTATCATTTAACAAACAATTTTATAAACCTTTACACATATATACATCCAAAGGCACATAATACATGCTTAAACTATCACATTCGTTCAAAATACACAAATCATGGCTCAATACTTAATGATTAAAAGTTACCCACCTTGACTTTGATGGCTAGGAATTGGGTTAACTTTGATGGATCGTTTGACTCTCCTCGATATCCAACGCCATGATTGACCTTAATTAAATCATAATAAGGCCAATTAATGAAAAGAGTAAAGTGCTGGAATTTTAAATAAAAAAATGAAAACCTACATTTAAGCTAATCTAATCTTCCTTATATCTCCAATTACGCTAATTTACCTTAACCAAGGCATACAACCCTTCATCAACACATAATTAGGCTAATAACTCAATGACGCCTATGCTGAAATTTTTTCAAACATAACGAAACTTAAAAAATTAAACCGACGTAACCTTACCTAACCCTTCTTATACCTTCCCTAGGCTATCCCAGCATAAAACCCCCATCAAAACTACTCTAAAAGTCCAAAATTTCTCAATCCTAAGCCATGAACACATGCTGGAATTTTAACAAAACTTTCTAAAGTTTGCTTCTTTCATTTTCTTTCACCAATACCTTTCAAACCACCATTATTAACCAAACTAATATCAAAACCAATCAAATTTGAAAGCCATTTAACCATCACGACATCCCCTTCTATTTTCTATAGAAACCTACACAAAACACTTTCCTTTCTCATTCTTTCACTAAACCCTCATCCAATCATCCATTTAAACATGAAAGAAGATAAAACATCAAACAAACCACTCTAAAATTTCGAAACCCTAACCAAACCTAATCTGATTTTTGTTTCTTCTTCCTCTTCTTACCTTCTTCTTCTACTTCTAACCATATGTTTGAAATAAGAAAGAGGAAACCCTAAAAAAATAGTCAAAAATTCGAAATCTCCTTACCTAGGTTGAAACCCACGATTTCTTCTTCTTCGAAAGATGAATTTACTCCTTCCCTTCCTCTTGTTCTCACATAAACCACGTAGATCTACCTTGCTCAAGCTTGAAACACCTTCTTCTTCCCTTCTCCTTGGATGGCCGAATCTTCTCCCTTCTATTTCTCTTTTGGATTTTCGAAACTTCTCATTCTCTCCTCTCTTTGTAACTTTCGTATGGCTTGTTAAAAGACCTAACATTTTTCTCCTTTCTAACTTACTTCCTATGCAAAAATGACATCATCTTGCTCCCTCCCTTGCATTTTCGTTTCCCCCTCTTCTTTTAACCCTAATTCTTCTTTTAACTTAAACCTAATTCCTTAACCTAACTCTTTAACCTAACTCTTAAGCCCAATTCTTCAAGCCCAAGTCTTTTCCCTCCTTCCAACCTTTCCCAAATTTCATTTTCCCTCCTTCCAACTTAAACTTTCATCTTTCCCTCCTTCCACTAATAATTTCATGGGCTCCCACTTAAAAGCCCATAGGCTCCATTCCTTTTTTTTTATTTTAATCTTCCATACAAACCCTAGCCCACTTGATAATAAACCTAAAGCCTTATAACCATTTAAACATATTCTAATTTATTCCTAACATGACCTAATTTAATAATTCTTATTCTTTGACAATATAATACAAAATTAAAATTCTAATTTAACTAAATTCTGAAATTTAATATTATTGCTATAAATTCTAACTCTCAATTTCTTCATTACTAATTATTGCTCTAAAATTCCAACTTATCCTAACCAATAGGAAATCTAAAAAAAAAAAAACCCTAATTTCATACTAACCAAGAGACAATTTAAATTGCAAGCCTATTTAATAAGGAAAAAGGGATCGGGGTCTAACATTCCTTCCCCCCTTAAAAGAATTTCGTCCTCGAAATTCTTACCTGACTCAATGAAAAGCTGAGGATACTTCTCTTTCATAGCTTCCAATGGCTCCCACGTGGCCTCTTCCACCGAATGGTTCCTTCATAACACTTTTACTAACTGTATTGTCTTATTCCTAAGCACATTTTCTTTTGTATCCAAAATCTGCACTGGAAGCTCTTCATAACTCAAATCCTCACACAATTGAACTTCATCAGCCTGAATGACATGGGACGGATCTGATCGATATCTCCTCAGCATAGAGACATGAAATACATCATGTATCTGAGATAACTCTGGAGGCAAGGCTAACCTATAAGCCAACGGACCAATCCTCTCCAGTATCTCATAAGGTCCTACATACCTCGGACTCAGTTTCCCCTTCTTGCCGAATCTCAGAATCCCTTTCCACGGAGAAGTCTTAAGAAACACCTTATCGCCGACCTCATACTCCATCTTTTTCCTATGTGCATCCTCATAGCTTTTCATCCTGTCCTGAGTTGCCTTCAGCCTGTGCTTAATCACATTGACCTTATCCACTGTCATCTGAATCAACTCTGGACCCAAAAGCTTCCTGTCTCCCTCTTCATCCCAACACACCGGAGTCCGACATCTCCTCCCATACAGAGCCTCATAAGGAGCCATCTGAATGCTCGAATGATACGAATTGTTATAAGCAAATTCTATCAATGACAAGTGTTCATCCCAAGCTCCTCAAAAATCCATCACACAAGCCCTGAGCATTCCCTCAAGAGTCCGAATGGTCCTCTCAGATTGACCATCGATCCGAGGATGGCGATCTTGAAACTCAACTTAGTGCCCATAGCCTCCTAAACCGCCCCAAATCTCGAGTAAACGAGAATCCCGATCGATACAATCGAATCCGGATCCCATGCAATCTTACCACCTCATCAATATACTTCTTAGCTAGCACATGAAGAGGATCATCATCTTATTGCGGAAAATGGGCTGATTTTGTCAACCTATCCACGATCACCCATATGGCATCATGTCTCCTATTGGTCTGGGCAATCCCATCGAAAGTCCATAGTCACCTACGCCACTTCCACTGGAATAGATAAAGGCTTTAAGCATCACGAAGGTGCTTGATGCTCGGCCTTTAACTTGTTGACACACCAAACACTTACTCACATACTCGTACATCTTTCTTCATACCTCTCCACCGAAATGTTCTCTGAGATCCCTGTACATCCTGGTACTGCCTGGATGCATAGCATACTGATGCATTATGCGCCTCATCGAATCTCATCTTTAACCTCCTTGACATCAGGAATGCATAGCCTATTTCTGACTATCAGAAGCCCATCATCACTCATTACCATGTTAGACTTCTTACCCTTTTGCACCTCTTCCCGCAGCTTACCCAAATCGGGATCCTGAACTTGCAACTCTTTCACTTTTCTCGAGGATCGGTCTTACCTCGAAGTAGCAATCATGCACTCAGACTCTTCTGTCTCAAGTCGATCCTGAGCTTAGCCATCTCTTCCAATAGCGGCGGATATCTTTATCGAACATATGCTATGGAAGACTTCACCTTTCAAGGCATCTGCAATAACATTTGCCTTACGGATGATACTCAATCAACGTGTCATAGTCTTTAGCAGGCTCAATCCACCTCCTCATCTCAAATTCAGCTCCTTACGACTCAATAGGTATTTGAGACTCTTGTGATCTGTGAAGATCCTCGTCGAACCCTATACAAATAATGTCTCCGGATCTTCAAGCAAAGATCACTTCTTGCTAACTCCAAATCATGGGTGGGATAATTTACCTTATAAGGCTTTAGGCTGCAGTGAGGCATATGCTATCACCTTATCTTCTGCGTAAGCACATCCTAACCCCTTTCTGGAAGCGTCACTATACACAGAAAAACTCCCATCTCCTGTAGGCAACGCTAGAACTGGAGCACTAGTCAATCTGTGCTTCAGCTCCTCAAAACTTCTCTGGCATTCATCACTCCAGACAAACTTCTGATTTTTCCTTAACAACTTAGTTAAAGGAGTAGCAATTAAGGAAAATCCCTCCACAAATCGCCTATAGTAACCAGCTAAACCCAGAAAGCTCCTCACCTCTTTCACTGTCGTCGGGCGTGCCAGTTCACTACAGCTTCAACTTTCTTTGGGTCTACATGCACCCCATTCGCGAAACAATGTGACCAAGAAAAACTACCTCACGCAACCAAAATTCACATTTCATGAATTTGGCATACAACTCTCTCCCTCGGTCTCGCAACACAATCCTCAAGTGTTCCTCATGGTCTCTCTCACTCAGGAATATACCGAATGTCATCGATAAACACGATAACAAAATGATCTAAAAGTCCTAAAGACCACATTCATCAAATCCATGAAAGCGGCGGGAGCATTGGTCAGTCCAAATGGCATAACAAAAACTCATAATGGCCATACCGAGTCCGGAAGGTTCTTGCTCACATCGAGACTCCTTAATCCACGAGTTGATGGTAGCCGGACCGAGATCAATCTTGGAAGACCATTCCTCCACATGGCTGATCAAACAAGTCATCTATCCGAGGCAATGGATATTTGTTTTCACGGTCACCTTATTAATTCTCCCGTAATCAATGCACATCCTCCGTGTTCCATCTTTCTTTCGAACAAATAAGACCAGGCGCTCCCGGGGTGAAGTGCTCGGTCTAATGAATCCTTTATCTAACAGATCCTCTAATCGCTGCTCCTTATTTCTCATTGGAGCCATCTGTAAGGTGGAATCGAAATAGGAGGCTGTCCAGGAGCCAAATCAATAGCAAACTCAATCTCCCTCTCCGTGGCAAACCGGGCAACTCCTCAGAAACACATCGGAAATTCCTCACAATGGGAATATCCTCCACCTTACTCTCTTTCTGCACCGGTATCCATGACACACGCCAAGAAGGCTTCTGCCTCTCCCCATCGATCTAGCGACTAACAAAGTTTGAAATAAGTCTCGGCGGTGTCAACTTCCTGCTCTCTGAAAACTACCTTCCCACCTCTCCCAGATCAAATTCTTCTTCCTTTTGTCACAATCTAGCTTCGCCTTATACTTCTCCATCACGTCCATTCCGCGATCACATCTAACCCCTTCGATCTAGAGGTAGCAGTCCACTACCAAACTAGATCCATCAATCCAAGCTCACAATCTCTAAAGATCCCACACAACAACAGTCCTCCCTAACGGAGTACTAACAAATAGAAACTCGTCCAATAGAGGCGACGCATCTTTGGCAATAACACACTCGCAGAGACAAAGGAATGGGTGGAACCGAATAAAAAGAACATAAACATCGAAATGAAAAATTCGAGCCATACCGAGAACAACCTCCGGTGCAGTTGCAGCCTCTTCTCGAGTTATAGCAAACACCGAAGCTTGCTTGCCCTCTCGGTCTCCCTGGAGGAATAGGCTTCTTCACGCAGACCAGGCGCCCACTTGAAACTGGTCTAGTCCCCACTGTCTCCACTCTCCTCGAGCTGGCGAGATCCGCCCCTCGGGCCCACAGAGAGGCGATTACTAATCGGTGTCCCTTCTCTCCACACTTGAAGCAGGCACTGTCAACTTGACATATTCCCGATGTGGATTCCCACAATGCTCACATAGAGGGTCGGGTTCTGCTTCTCTACGCCTGCTATTTCCTCCCACCGAGGAGGCATGCCTTGTCTCGCTTTCTGAGCGCCCTTCTCATTGAGGGGCACTTCTTGCCTCCACGACTCTGCACCTGAAACTCTTCTCACCCACAGGCGGTCTGAACACTACCCCTCTCCTAGAAATCGCTCTCTGCCCTTTCTTTTCTGCTCACCTCTGTTTGATGTTCTCTAGTTTTTACTTTGAGTGCCGTGCATCCACCAGTGGCGATAATCAGTGAAATTGTGAATCACTACCTTCTCCTTGATTCCTAGATGGAGGCCCCCCTCAAACTTTCTGCACTTATCGTCTTCATTAGCCACCACATAAGCTGCATACCGAGACAGTTGGGTGAATCTCAGCTCATACTCACTAACAGACAGCTCCCTCTGAGCCAAATTCATAAACTCTCTGGCCTTTTCTTGCATATAAACCCGGGAGAAATACTTCTTCTGAATAATTCTCAAAATCACTCCATGATAACACAGAGGTACACGACTCTGTGACACCGACTCCCACCAAAGGAAGAGCATTCCCCTGCAATAGACTCACTGCATACTCAAGCTTCTCCTCATCTGTGCATTTCATCTGCACCAGAACCCTTTCAGTTCTTTTCATCCAAGCCTTAGCTTCCTCAGGATTGGTGGTACCATGAAAGTCCGCCGCACCAAACTTTCGCAACTTGTCATACTGCCCGCCCCTAATCACTGGAGCTGGAGCTGGAGCCTGAGATCCCTGACCTAAGGCTACGGTGAACGCCTGGGCAAAAGCCTGGAAAAACTGCGGATCCATCGCAGTATAGCAGAGGAGGAGGAGGAGGTTGCTCCTCGGGTTGCACACTAGGTGCCTCTGAGCCAGAGCCGAGTGTGTCCTGCATCTTGTGGGACATGAGACTCATCAGTGCTCCCTGGCGAGAGCTAGAAGCGAGAAAGAGTGCCATGGGATCTCTGGCCGAGGTGGCATATTTACTCCTTCAAAATAAAACCAGTGAAAACTTTTAGTTCAAAGAAATCATACTAAAATCAGGTGGCAATTCATCATGTAGTCAAAATTACCATGTAGGCATGTAAAATCAGTGAAAACAATACAAAAGAACACAAATCATGCAATCCCTAACATTTTCCTTCTACCCGAACCTAAACCGAAAGCTCTGATACCATAAGTGTTGGAACCCCTCCCTGGGGCGACACGTGTCCGACGTCCTGCGTGACATCTGGACGCGCATCCCACGAGGAAGCGATTCCTCACCACAAAAGAATCCTCAAACCGGACTTATTTTCACTTCTTTGAATAAAGTTGGAAAGCTCGACCTAAGTCTCTTCCAATAGCTTTGATCTGTTTAGGGCCCATCATTGCTCCTATACTTAAACTACTACAAAAACCTAGACCTCTAGGTTAAATGAAATCAGAAAACGCCTCAATCGGATATTTGTAGGTCACAAAACGACCTTTCGGCAAAACCGACACTCATCGACCCTAAAATCCAACTAAAACCCGACACTCTCATTTTACCGAAAAGGATAGAAGATTGAGCTAGTTAATTAATGTTTCAAATCTCATGTGAATCGAAGGTCAAAAGACAAAGATACAAAGAAAATAAAAAAAACGATTATTATAGGTTTACTTAAAACCAACTTGATTTATTTATAATCTTTTACCTGAATCCAATTTAAAACTAAATCCTACATTTTAGCCCAAATTCAAATTCTTATATCAAAGATTTGAAATTTCATACCTTTGATACCAAAACAAAAGAATGACTTATGGTACTTGCGTTGAAAGATTAGAAGATAGTTTACACCTTTTATGACGGAAGGAAATAAAGTCATCTCAATCCTTAAAGTAGAAATCTAGCTCATTTCCATATGACCAAATGAATAGTGTTTTCTTACCAAGTGAATAGAAAAATTACCATATGAATAGTAATCGATGAATTTTAAATGTCCATAACTTCTTCGTTTTAAATCGAAATTTTACTTATTTAATACTGCTTTTCAAGATCTCGCTAAACTCTATCAACATTAAGAAATACCCTTTTTCCAAAATGTGACTCTAAGATACTCTAAAACACAATACATGGTAGCTGCCCATTTTAAAAAAAATGGACAAGATACCTCCCTAAAATTTGATCTAGCCAAACTTTTCAACTAACTCCTACTGCATAAGAATACTTCTATCTTCCAATTCACAAACATACTCAACAATCAAACCATCCCAACTCCAATTGGCAACAACATGCAGTTTAGGTATCTAACAATTCATCCATTTAATTTTCTTAAGACATATCATTCCATCTTTACTTTTACAATCTCAAACATGAAACCTCATAATCATACATTACAAACATATACAAACATACAATGAAACTTCAAAATCTTAAAAGTTTACATGAAATACACAAATACAATGCTTTAAAGAGCATTTTAGCCCGAATACATCAACTTCCAAAAGAAAGTCTAAAATGCTAACCAAAGCATCGTTTTATAAAAGTTTAACTTTAAAAAAACAAAAGCATCGGAGTATCCTTTATTCCCGATGCGCCGATCCAGTTTCTCGCTCTAAACCTGTGGAGGGAAAGGAGGGGGTGAGCACGACTTCATGGGTAACAGATCTAATAATTAAGCATAAGCCAACACATGCATCAATAATGATAATTTCATGTCAATAACCATCAATTTCATTTTCTAACAAATAGGACATTTACAAAATCACCAAATATCAGATAACATCACAAAAGTACATCACAAATGGTCAGAGTGATCCTAACAGGACGTACTACACATGTTCGACGACCATGTGTGGCCAGTGAAACAGGGGAGTCCGATTTGGATCTCCTATGCCACTTAATAGGCGGTAGTGAAACTATGACAAGTCTTGCACTTGTTAAGCAGAGGATCACTACAAACCCACGAAATAATACATGATCATCTTAGGCATTCATTCTAAATTGCATACTCACTTTATCATTTTCAATTACGATTCCAACTCATTTTAATTAAGCAATCATCCAGAAGGATTTGCTACAATTTGTTATTTCAACAAATCACATGTATATAATCTCCAAATTCACATATTCGACACCTTATCATTTAACAAACAATTTTATAAACCTTTACACATATATACATCCAAAGGCACATAATACATGCTTAAACTATCACATTCGTTCAAAATACACAAATCATGGCTCAATACTTAATGATTAAAAGTTACCCACCTTGACTTGATGGCTAGGAATTGGGTTAACTTGCCCCAATGGATCGTTTTGACTCTCCTCAATATCAAAACGCATGATTGACCTTAATTAAATCATAATAAGGCTAATTAATGAAAAGAGTAAAGTGCTGGAATTTTAAATAAAAAATGAAAACCTACATTTAAGCTAATCTAATCTTCCTTATATCTCCAATTACGCTAATTTATCTTAATCAAGGCATACAACCCTTCATCAACACATAATTAGGGCCAATAACTCAATGGCGCCTATGCTGAAATTTTTTCAAACATAACGAAACTTAAAAATTAAACCGACGTAACCTTACCTAACCCTTCTTATACCTTCCCTAGGCTATCCCAAAGATAAAACCCCATCAAAACTACTCTAAAAGTCCAAAATTTCTCAATCCTAAGCCATGAACACATGCTGGAATTTTAACAAAACTTTCTAAAGTTTGCTTCTTTCATTTTCTTTCACCAATACCTTTCAAACCACCATTATTAACCAAACTAATATCAAAACCAATCAAATTTGAAAGCCATTTAACCATCACGACATCCCTTCTATTTTCTATAGAACCTACACAAAACACTTTCCTTTCTCATTCTTTCACTAAACCCTCATCCAATCATCCATTTAAACATGAAAGAAGATAAAACATCAAACAAACCACTCTAAAATTTGAAACCCTAACCAAACCTAATCTGATTTTGTTTCTTCTTCCTCTTCTTACCTTCTTCTTCTACTTCTAACCATATGTTTGAAATAAGAAAGAGGAAACCCTAAAAAAAAAATAGTCAAAAATTCGAAATCTCCTTACCTAGGTTGAAACCCACGATTTCTTCTTCTTCGAAAGATGAATTTACTCCTTCCCTTCCTCTTGTTCTCACATAAACCACGCAGATCTACCTTGCTCAAGCTTGAAACACCTTCTTCTTCCCTTCTCCTTGGATGGCCGAATCTTCTCCCTTCTATTTCTCTTTTGGATTTTCGAAACTTCTCATTCTCTCCTCTCTTTGTAACTTTCGTATGGCTTGTTAAAAGACCTAACATTTTTCTCCTTTCTAACTTACTTCCTATGCAAAACGACATCATCTTGCTCCCTCCCTTGCATTTTCGTTTCCCCTCTTCTTTAACCCTAATTCTTCTTTTAACTTAAACCTAATTCCTTAACCTAACTCTTTAACCTAACTCTTAAGCCCAATTCTTCAAGCCCAAGTCTTTTCCTCCTTCGAACCTTTCCCAAATTTCATTTTCCCTCCTTCCAACTTAAACTTTCATCTTTCCCTCCTTCCACTAATAATTTCATGGGCTCCCACTTAAAAGCCCATAGGCTCCATTCCTTTTTTTTTATTTTAATCTTCCATACAAACCCTAGCCCACTTAATAATAAACCTAAAGCCTTATAACCATTTAAACATATTCTAATTTATTCCTAACATGACCTAATTTAATAATTCTTATTCTTTGACAATATAATACAAAAATTAAAATTCTAATTTAACTAAATTCTGAAATTTAATATTATTGCTATAAATTCTAACTCTCAATTTCTTCAATTACTAATTATTGCTCTAAAATTCCAACTTATCCTAACCAATAGGAAATCTAAAAAAAAACCCTAATTTCATACTAACCAAGAGACAATTTAAATTGCAAGCCTATTTAATAAGGAAAAAGGGATCGGGGTCTAACAAGTACGTAAATTTTCAGTCATGAAATCCAACAATGTTCAGTGTCAAAGCATTACCAAAATATCAAATCCCTAAGAGAAATTAAGATTTCAGCCACAAATCATCATATCAAGCAATCCAAAAACATAATCCCTAGACAAATTCACGAGGGAATCAAATATAAATGAAGAACATGGAGGTTGCGTTGTATTTGGATATAGGTTGCATGATTTGCTCCTGGTGGTGTCTACGCAGTTTTCTCTTGGAGGCTGCATTCTTGAGTAGTGAATGTGGACTGCATGCTTAGCTCATGGATGGAGGATGGAGCTAAGTGGGGACTGCTGTTGTTAGAGGCTAATGCATGTTTTTGGAATGGTCATAAACTGTGTGGGTTTTTGGTAAGGGTTATGTGGGTCTCTATATTAGTGGGGGCTGCGTTGCTTTTTGGTGGAGTGAGGCTGAGTCATTTTTGTTGTGGGCGGTAGCTATCCTTTCTTGTAAAAAATGGAGATTGCGTTGTGAAGAGGTTTGCAGGTTTGGTACATGGGCTGAAGGGTTATACTTACGTTGTCTTGTACTGGTTGAAGCTATTAGATGCATGAATGATGTGGTGTATACATGAGTGAGTTGGATGCTGCTTCTTTAATGTGCGAAGGTTATTGTATGAGGTCGTTGATAGGTCTACATGCGTGAATGAAAAAGGTAGCTTGGTGACTGCATACTTAGGTATGTCGGTCAATAAAGGCTGTGTGTGTGGAAGTGGAAGTGAGGGTTGTGTTGGTGGAGGCTGCTTGGTTTTTGTTTCTTGTGCGTGAAGTGGTGAGTGTATGTGTCGCTTTATGCATGAATAAAGGCTTCTGTCGTATGTTGTGAGTGGCGTTTTTGTTGAAGTTGCAAGAATAAAGGGAGGTAGCGTGATTGGAGTCTTCAAAGCTACTGCGTGTGTGGGTTATAGTTGTTGCGTGTGTAAGTGTTATCTACGGGCATGAATTTAGTGGAGGTGTGAAGTGGGGGCTTGAATAAAATGGTGACTCTTCTTTTTGTTCCTGTCTCCCCCAACCACGCTAAACGCTTTCTATTTCTTTTCTTTTTTAAAAAAATGCTAGGCCATCTCCCCCATGTGACAACGTTACACTACGTAGTGTTTTTATCTAAAAGAAATGTTGAAGCCTCTTTTTTGCTATGCAGCATTTCACACATGCATAATTTTAATTTACTGTTGTCTTGTTTTCTTCACGTGTTTAAAACACACTAAACAAATGGCTTCGATGTCTTTTCAATTTTAGCCACTTTTGCCTTCTTTTATTCAAAACAACTTCTACATCCAAATATAACATAAAAACGATAACTTAGCAAATATCTACCCTAAAGCACTCCATAATTGACCCAAATTAACGCATCAAATAATAGCCTATTAGTATCATTATCAAATACCCCCACACTTGAACTATGCTCAAGCAATTTAAACATAATAGAAAAATAATTTCATCAATTCATTTTCAAAAAAAATCAAGTGTGTGCTTTTCATTCAAATTTCAACAAACTTAAGCTTTGATTTATTACACATATCATAATTTTTTCATCAATGCACATAAACAAGGTCAAACGCAGACACCATTGATCAAAGGCACATATAAAATTTAGATGGATTTTCTCACATTTTCACTCGAATCACTCAAGTGTTTAGGGTCAGTGCTTCACTCAAGACTCCCTCTAAGAGACTACACTACCATACTTGCATATTCACTAATTCTCTACTACATAAAATACACACCAACATGGATCAAAAGGACTTTTATTTAGGGTTGTAATGTGGTTTGAGTATAGGTAGGATAAAAAAGGTCATTGGTTAATTCACAAGCATTAATAAAGTTCTAAACAAAAGGGAAAACTAAATGCAAAGTCTGAGATATGCAAATGAATGCATAAGACTACCACTACTTGCCACTAACTAATGCTACTATGTTTGCTTCTTTTTTCTGTGTCTTTCTTTCTTCTTTTTTTAAATCAATTTTCTTCTTTTCTTCTTTTCTTTTTTTAAAAAAAGAAAAATCAAAAGTAACATAACTTAATAAAATATGAGTAGGAGTACCTCTATAAACATCTCAAAAAACAAGTAAGCTCAAAAGTCCTAAACTATAAACCAAATGATCACTTAACACTTCATTATACTTGTGATCGGACAAGGCTAGTGGAGTTTTGGATTTTTAAGTGTTTATTTTGCAATCAAAAAGGGTAAAGGCTCAAAAGGGGTTGCAAGGGATAATGCATAAGGTGGGTCATTTAAGCTAATGGGTTTAAAACAAATAATGCCTTCATCATTTCTATAAAGCATGCATCTCATAATTTCAAATAGATTCAATGCAAGTTCTAGAGGTAATCTTCCTAAGGGAGTATCAAACATAACAAAAAACAATGAAATGAATATAAAATGCATTCATGTAGGCTCAAAATCTCATATATGCTTATATGAAAGTCCATCAAAGTTTTATACATTACTTAATCACTCAAGCATCAAATTTTTGACTGAGTTTATGTAACTAACTATTTCAATCAATCCATATGATTCACCTTCCACTCAAGTTGCCTAAGTCAAATTCAAGCACACAACTCAATCATCAGTCCAAGTACTATGACAAAATGGCATGGTTTAACCTTCATCACAGTTCAATTGCAAAATTGAAAAAATTTTAAAATTATTCCCACCCCCATACTTAAATGAGACATTGTCCCCAATGTTAAAAAATAAGGAAATGAGAACATAAAGACTCCCTGGATTATAGGAGGCTCAACGACTGAAATCAGAATTCACAACTCCCATCTTGCATTCCTAAAAAAACAAAACAGATAATGAAAAGACAAATAATATACTTAAATAAAAACAATAAAAAGAAACTAAAACAACAAAGAACTAAACTGAAAGGATAAGGTGGGGTGCCTCCCAACAGGTGCTATGTTTAATATCAATAGCTTGACGTTGCCATTTGATCACGGGTCTTTGATTGAAATGCTTGCAATGTTGCTCAACTCTTGACCATAATAATGCTTCAATCTTTGCCTATTCACTTTGAAAGTTCTTCCATCACTTCTCTCAACTTCAATCACTCTATAAGAGATAATATTCTTCACAACAAAGGGCCTCGACCATCTGAGAGTGCCATTTACCTGGAAAAAGCTTCAATCTCGAGTTGAAAAGTAAAACTTTCTCTCCTAAAGCAAATTCTTTCCTTATGATGTGTTAGACATGCCATTGCTTAGTTTTCTCTTTGTAGATTTTGGAGTTCTCATACGCTTCATTTCGAAATTCTTCCAATTCACACAATTGAAGAGACCGATTTTTAGTCAATTTTTGCCAATCAAGATTCAACTTCCTAACTGTCCAATAAGCCTTGTATTCCAACTTTACCGGAAGATGAAAAGTTTTTCAAAACCAAACGATATGGAAACATGCCAATTGGAGTCTTGAAAACCATCCTATATGCCCAAAAGGCATCATTAAACTTGAGAGCCTAGTTTTTTTGGTTAGGGTTCACCATTTTCTCAAAAATGTCCTTGATCTCTCGATTTGATATTTTAGCTTGGCCATTTGACTGTAACTGGTAAGGTAAAGCTACCTTGTGTCGAACTCCATATTTGGTTAAAAGATTAACCAGAAGCTTGTTGCAAAAATGGGTACCTTCATCACTAATAATGGCCTTTAGAGTGTCAAATCTTGTGAAAATATTTTTCTTGAGAAATCTGAGAACAACCTTGGCATCATTTGTTAGTGAAACTATGGCTTCAACTAATTTTGATACATAGTCCACTACCAAAAGGATATAGGATTGTCGATTTGGAGAATGTTCCCATGAAGTCAATACCCCACAAATCGAAGACCTAAAAAATGTTGGTCAAAGGAAGCTTATGATGTCATGAGATACTACCCATTTATTGACATCGATCACACATCTTAGCGAAAGCATAGTTGTCCTTATGAAACATAGGCCAATAGAAACCAGATTGGAGAACTTTTGTTGCTATTCTTGTTAGGCCAAAGTGACCTCCATATGGTGATGAATGAAAATGCTCCAAAATTGCTAAGACTTCATCTTCCAGGATACATCTTCGAATTACATGATCAGGACCTCTCTTAAATACTAAAGGCTTATCCCATAAATAACTTTTCGCATCAAATAGGAACTTCTTCTTTTGGGATGGATTTAAATTCAGAGGAATCAAACTTGTAGCTAAATAATTCACCACATTGGCAAACCATGGAAGCTTTTAATTGACTTGGAATAACTGCTCATCTGTGAAAGCCTCTTAGATAGGTATTGGTAGCTTTGATTCCTCAAGCTCTAATAGAGATAAATGGTCAGCAATTGCAATTTTTGTCCCCTTTTTGTCCTTAATCTCTGCATCAAACTCTTGCAAAAGCAACACCCATCAAATGAGTTGCGATTTGGCATCTTTATTTGCAAACAAATATAAGATTGGTGTATGATATGTGAAAATCACAACCTTGGACCCAATGATATATGACTGAAACTTGTCCAAAACAAACACAACCACTAATATTTCCTTCTATGTAGTAGTGTAATTTTGTTGGGCATAAAAAAAAGTCTGGCTAGTGTTGCACCTCATTTCTAGAGCCTAACATCTGGAGTCATAAACCTTGAGATTATAAACCTGTAGGGTTATTTCAAAGAACCCTCTTTGGCCATCATCTTGCAAGGGTGGTGAGCCCACTTTAGTCAATCACCAAAATCATAATTTGACTTCTTCACAATAATGGTAGCTCTAAGTCTCTAATTTGCTTTAAAGAAAGAATCATCTCAATCGAAGCTCTATCGCTCAAGATATACAAAAAAAAAAAAGTGTGTTTATACCTCAATCATGCTCTCCCAACCGACTCCTCACTTTCTCTAAAACAATTTTTCCAATCAACTCTAAAAGATACAAATTTCTATGGATAGATATAGAAACATGTCTTATAAATCTATTACTTCAAGAATCACTTCATTTAGAGGTCGGATGAGGGAGTTATGGCCAAAAGAATCCAACATATTTATATCCTCAATCATTTTGTACCTGTCTTGGCGCAATTGTCATAACTTTTTCTAAATATGCTAGATTGAGTTTGTTCTTAGACTGTTTGAAAGTATACTTCTATATCTACAACTTTCATAAAGACCAAAAAGTGATATTTTGCCATTTAAGAGGTCAAAATTGCAATTTACTAAAGTTATCCCGTGAATGTCTATTTAATGGACATCCATGTCCGTTTAACGGGGTTAGAAGTCATTTTTAGCCAAGAAGGTTCATTTAATGGACATCCATGTCTGTTAAACGGACACTGGTGACGCTAGGGGTCATTTTTGTCTCTTATGCGTGAAGTGGTGAGTGTATGTGTTGCTTTGTGCATGAATAAAGGCTGTTGTCGTGTGTTGTGAGTGGCATTTTTATTAAAGTTGTGTGAATAAAGGGAGGCAGCGTGATTGGAGTCTTCAAAACTACTACATGTGTGGGTCATAGGTGTTGCATGCATGAGTGTTGTCTACGGGTATGAATCTAGTGGAGGTGTGAAGTGGGGGCTTGAATAATATGGTGGCTCTTCTTTTTGTTTCTATCTCCCCCTAACCACGTTAAACTCTCGCTGTTTCTTTTCTTTAAAAAAATGTTGGGCCATCCTATGTGACAATACTTCACTACGCAACGTTTTTATCTTAAAAAAAAGCGTTGAAGCCTCCTCTTTGCTACGCAATGTTTCACACATGCATAATTTTAATCTGCTATTGTCTTGTTTTCTTCACGCGTGTCTTGTTTTTTTTCATGTGTCCAAAACACACTAAACTAATGGCTTCGATGTCTTTTCCATTTTAGCCACTTTTGCCTTCTTTTCCTCAAAACAACTCCTAAATTCAAATATAATATAAAAATAATAACTTAGCAAATATTTGCCCTAAAGCACTACACAATTGACCCAAATTAACACATCAAATAATAGCCTATTAATATCTCTATCAATAAAGTTGGAGAAATCAAGACCTACAAACGAAGATGATATAATTTAGATCATAAAAGTGTCATCCTAATTTGCCGCACTCTATTTTCCTATTCATATTAGTGAGGTATTAGGTATACATGATTGTATTAGATCTGCGTCGTACATAACATATACATTTGATACTTTTCAGTATCGAAAGCCTTGCAGGTCGAAATGATGGACTTTCGTTATCTTTGGATCAAATGTTTTATTTTTTAAAACTTAGTCGACTAATTCAGTAGCTTGGCTTAACCGAGTTTTAAAACTAGAGTCAAAACTACAATTAATGCTTATCCAAGTGAGAGAATATTGGGCAATTTTATCATATTTCATAAAGTTGGACAACTATTAATTGCATTTTTTGGTTTTTTAATAACTTATCGGTTAAGTTACGTAATTTAATCAAGATAAAGATAATAAAATGATCCAATAAATGATCTAAATCAACAGGTCGGAGTCTGGGTGAAAAATGGATTTTAATCAGTGTGGATCATATTTATATTGGGCCTGTGATGGAGAACCCCGATATTGAAGTTATATATAAAAGTTAAGATCTCTTACAATTGTTGATATCAATTGTACGCATAAGAATTTTCTGACTCGTTAAGAGAGCTTACATTTTAAGAAAATTATATAAAGACCTTACCCGTATCCCGAAGAGTAGCTCCGTGAAGACGGTAGTAGATTTATGCTCATTTCGGCTTTGAAAAATTCGTTTGAAGTTATAGAGACCAAAATTAAGTATTTTTCACATTTTTTGTTTCTTATCTTTTTGCGTTCGATATGACATACATAACTAAATTATTCTTACATATTACATGATGCCTAATCCTGCCTTCTAGACAATAAATTGTTGCCAGAACTAGACAATAAATTGTTGCCAGAATTGGACAATAAACGAATAAAAGTGTCCAATCCTTCTCTTTACCTCCGGTTACGGCACCTCCCAATCACAAGTCACGACATAGAATTTTTGGGGCTAAGACATCAATAAGACAGGCCATTCCAGAGCTTTGTCCTCTTTGGTTATACTTATACCAAGTTTTCTGGAAATTTGATGATAAATTATCAATAATGTTGAGGATGACAAAAGTGGTCTAGCTCTCAAGTGGAAAAATGATGTTATACTTTAAATTAAGAATAATTTATTCTTAAATTTTTCTCTTTTAAGAGTATTATTTAATGAATTAAGTGATACTCCAGATTTAACTATTATGTATCAAATTATGGGAACTTGAACACAAAATCTCAATTGGTAGATCTTAATGTCATTTGTTTTTCCTTCTCAATTTGCTAATTGATTTCACAAATTGGGAACAAAATTAATTTCTATTTTGAGTGGAGAACAGAAGAGCTTAAAACCTAACCTGAAATCAGCTTCAGTTTCCAGAAGTCTCCATTTTGTTTTGTAATTCAATCCCCAAACCCCATAAATCCTCCCAAGTCCCATTACCATACCCAAAACAAAGCTCAACCTCAATCTACATGCCACATCATAACGCCAATATCCAAATGAGTGGCTGCTGGCAATTCCCTAACCCAAATCCACAAGATTTTATCTACCCTTCCAAGAAGCCTGACTCTATAAAGCACACGTCCAGGAACCTCTCTCTTTCTCAGGGACAACATACTCCAAAAGCAGCTTTGTATTCTTCTCCAACTTCTCTTTAAACCCTTGTCGTTGGATCAATGGCTGTTTCAGTTTCAACCGTTGGAGCTGTCAACAGGGTGCAGGTACTGTGGTTTTCCCGCCTTTTTGCGTTTGCGCACTTCAGCTTCTTAGTTTCTATTGAGCAAGCTTAAACACAAGGCTGTTAGCTCCTTTTTGGTGATCTTTCGTTATACTTTCTGCAGTTCAATTTGAATGTCACTAAACCATCAGGACAGAGCTCGGCGTTCCTTGGCAACAACTTGAAGAAGCTGAACTCCAAGGTAAAAAGTCAGAGGGTTTTGTCAGGGAATAATTGGAAGGTTGTTGCGGAGCACGACGAGGAGAAGCAGACATCGAAAGACAAATGGAGAGGCCTTGCGTTTGACGAATCTGATGATCAACAGGACATAACTAGAGGTAAAGGAATGGTGGACACTCTCTTCCAAGCTCCTATGGAATCAGGAACTCACTACGCTGTCATGAGTTCCTATGACTACATCAGTCAAGGCCTAAAACAGTAAGTCATCAACTTCCTGAAATCGAATAATACCCAAGTATCATTAGCTCATTGGTGATTTGCTATACAAGTTAGTTCTGTGCTTAGTTCTGATTGTGAATTTGAATATCAGGTACATGGACAATAATATGGATGGATTTTACATTGCTCCAGCATTTATGGACAAGGTTGTTGTGCACATAACTAAGAATTTCTTGAACCTCCCAAACATTAAGGTGAGTTAAAAGAGATTTTGGAGAGTCCTTGAGCTCCCCTAAATTGTCTTGATTTCACAGAAGTAGTGACATAGGAGTGATCATAGCAGGTTCCTCTCATCCTGGGAATCTGGGGAGGCAAGGGTCAAGGAAAATCTTTTCAGTGTGAGCTTGTCTTTGCCAAGATGGGAATCAAGTAAGTGACAGAAGAGTATGAGAAATCTAACTAGTGAACTCTGTGGTCACGATGCTTAAATTCTTTGGTCTTTTGGTGATAATTCAGCCCAATTGTGATGAGTGCTGGAGAATTGGAAAGTGGAAATGCAGGGGAGCCTGCAAAATTGATCAGGCAAAGGTACCGTGAGGCAGCAGACATTATCAGGAAGGGAAAGATGTGCTGTCTCTTCATCAATGATCTAGATGCAGGAGCTGGTAGGCTTGGTGGAACTACTCAGTACACTGTCAACAATCAAATGGTGAATGCTACCCTCATGAACATTGCCGATAACCCCACCAATGTCCAGCTCCCTGGAATGTACAACAAGGAGGAGAACCCCCGTGTTCCAATCATAGTCACCGGCAATGATTTTTCCACATTGTATGCCCCTCTTATCCGTGACGGCCGTATGGAGAAGTTCTACTGGGCTCCGATCCGAGAAGACCGGATTGGCGTCTGCACAGGAATCTTCAGGACTGATAATGTTCCTAAGGAGGACATAATCAAGCTTGTTGACACATTCCCTGGGCAGTCCATTGGTAAGCTTATGCAAAAGAACTAGTAATGTTGATTGATGTCAAGAATTGGATGCTTATAGAGATGTATCTATTGTTATTATCTGCAGATTTCTTTGGTGCTCTTAGGGCCAGAGTTTATGATGATGAAGTGAGGAAGTGGGTATCAAGTGTGGGCGTCGAAAGTGTTGGGAAAAAGCTTGTGAACTCAAAGGAGGGACCTCCAACATTCGAGCAACCAAAGATGACTCTGTCAAAGCTGCTCGAGTATGGCAACATGCTTGTCCACGAGCAAGAGAACGTGAAGAGAGTCCAATTAGCTGACAAGTACTTGAAAGAGGCAGCACTTGGAGATGCAAATGAGGACTCAACCAAGAACGACTCCTTCTATGGTCAGACTCTTGATCTGTCTAGCTCAGATTATGCCAAGTTCTGAGAAGTAAATTATGTTCTGATAAGAATGTTTTGATACAGGCAAAGCAGCACAACAGGTAAAGATTCCTGTTCCTGAAGGTTGTACAGACCCATCAGCACAAAACTTTGATCCAACGGCTAGGAGCGATGATGGAAGCTGCGTCTACCAACTTTAGGATAATCATGGACTTTAGTCTGTAATTTGGTAAAATGTATACTTCAGTTCAGTAAGTGTCCTTTTCCTGATGAAGACCAAGTCGTTGTACAAGATTTCAGCGTGTAATTCAAATACTGTTAATTATACAAAGCTTTGCTCATTAACCATGTCAATATAGCAGCCAAACCCATCCAACCAATTGGGTTTGGCAACTGGTTCGGTTTCAGTTTCTGAGCTGCTTGAAATTTTATCGGATCGGAGTCAAGTTCAACCAGTTCGATGTTAGGAAATTAAACTATTTCCACACAACGAAAGCGCCAATAGAACAACACAAAGATTTGATAACGGAGTTCGGCCAAATTATGCCTATGTCTCCTGGGACTACTACATACCCTTTTATTAGGGAGAAAAACAACACTTCTGTTGTTTACACTCAACACTCAACTCACTAGTGTTTTCACACACTCAACCCTTACCCCAATACACTCAAAAAATTACTCACCAAAATTTACCACTCTTACTAAGAGTTATTTTGGTTTTGGGATGAGATAAATGGGAGGAGAGGGGTTTATTTATACTTGTTTAGCCTCCCCCTCCTCTCTCATTTCCAATATGGACAAAGTCCCTTTACCTAACAATCTCCCACGAAAGCGATTTCATATGTCTTCACACCCTCATTGATCAATGAGCTCGCCTAGATTTTATTATTCTTGAGGTATTTGAAGTTGCACACACTTGAGTTTGTCGATGTCACCACCTTGGTTAACATGTCTGCAGGATTCTAACTTCCAAAGATCTTCTCAGTGTTAACACTTCATCTTCTAGCAAGGATCGATGAAATGATAAATATTGATCTTGATGATGAAATCTGAGCTTTAATACTTTTATCATCCCTCCCAGAGTTGAGTCTTCTGATCACATCGGTGAGTAACTTCAATAGGAACCAATAAGTTGAAGTTCAAGGATGTTAGTGGCCTAATTATTAACGAGGAAACCCAAGAAAAGAAGTAGGTGAAACCTCATCCTCCTCCGCCTCGCAGCAGAATCAAAAGGAAGAAGTAGAGGGCGTGGAAAAACTAGATACCGTGATAGATCAAAGGACAGGAGGTCCAAGTCACGGAATCTGCTACTTCCCAAAACTCAAAAATATTGAGTGTTGGAATTGTGGAAAGTTGGGCATTACAAAATCAATGCAAGAATGGTTCAAAGAAGTAGTAGTCGAACAATCGGGAGGCAATATAGCTTCCACCAAAGTGAGGATGGCGCGTTGATATGTGCCTTAGAAAACAAGCGAAGAGGCATGGATATTGGACTCGGAGCATCGTTTCATGCAACTTCGAGAAAGATCTTCTTGAAGTATGTGCACTGGAAATCTCGGCGGTGTGTATCTTGGTAATGATCAACCCCGCAAGATTGTCGATAAGGTGTAGTTAAGCTCAAACCGAATGGAGCCATCCGGGAGTCAAGGATGTCGGACATATCCCCGATCCGAGAAAGAACTTAATCTCGGTGGGACAATTAGCAGTGAAGGCTACATCACAACTTTACGTAGTGATGAATGGAAGGTATCAAAGGAGCAATGATTGTAGCACAAGGAAAGAAGAATGGTACTCTCACCTAACAAATGAGCATGTTGTTCAATTGCGGTTATGCAAGGAGTGGAGATTCCAACTTGTGGCACCGAGACTTAGCCACGTGAGTGAAAAGGAATGAAGTTAATGCATTCCATGGAAAACTATCAGTCTACGGTCGAGAAATTGATACGTGTGAAGATGCATCCTGGAAAGCGAAGAGAGTCGACTTTCAAGCAGTGGTAGAACGCCAAAGAAGGAGAAACTTGAGCTTGTGCATTACGATGTTTGGGGACCAACAACTACTCCATCCATTGGTAGAAAGCACTACTCGTGACATTCATTGATGATCACTCCCGTGGGTGTGGGTTTACTTTCGAGACACAAGTCAAGTATTTGATGTTTTAAAACATGGAAGGCTATGGTTGAAAATGAGGCGGGTCTCAAGATAAAGAAGCTTCGAATCTGACAATGGTGGAGAATATGAGGACACCAGATTCAAAAATTTTTACTATGAGCATGGAATTAGAATGGAGAGCAGTGCGCAGAACGCCACAACATAATGGTGTAGCGGAGCGTATGGAATCGAACCTTAAGCGAAAGAGCTAGAAGTATCACGGATGCAATCGGGTTTACCAAAGCAATTCAGGCGAAGCGGTCAACACAAAGACTTATCTCATCAACCGAGGTCCATCGGTTCCATTGGAGTACAAGATACCGTAGGAGGTTTGGAGTGAAAAGATGTGAATCTTTCACACCTCAAGGTATTTGGTTGTACAACATATGTGCATATCGGTGATCAAGGCGTAAATAAACTTGATCCAAAATCTAAAAATGCACATTTATTGGCTATGGTGAGGATGAGTTTGGATATCGCATTTGGGATGATGAAAGCAAGAAGATCATTGAAGTAGAGATGTGATCTTTAATGAAAAGTCGATGTATAAAGATCGACATGCATCGGAGAACACTTCTCGGAGAGACCTCAGATTTGTTGATATCGTGAATATGCCAAATTTTGCGATGAGACAAATGGAAGTAAATCCTCAATCAGAAGAAACTGTTGAAGAAGAAGCTCAGCCTGAATCACCACAACCCACCTCTCCTGTTCCTGAGTTAAGAAGGTCTTCTCGACCTCATGTGCCAAACAGGAGATTCTCAGACTATCTATTGTTGACTGACGGAGGCGAGCCTGAGTCTTACAAAGAGGCATGCCAAGCGAAGATGCCAAAGAGTGGGGCTTGCAATGAAAGATGAGATGAGATCTTTAATCTCAAATCAGACTTGGGAACTAACAAAGTTACCAAATGGAAAGAAGGCTCTTCACAACAAATGGGTATATCGGGTCAAAGAGGAGTTTGATGGTTCCAAAAGATACAAAGCTCGGTTAGTAGTCAAAGGTTTCCAGAAGGAACTAATAGACTATACCGATATTTTCTCTCCGGTGGTGAAGCTTAATACCATCGAGCGGTGTTAAGTATTGTTGCAAGTCAAGATCTCCATCTTGAGCGACGATGTGAAGACGACATTTCTTCATGGAGACTTGGGCGAGGAGATATTTATGCACCACCGGAGGTTTCTGGAGAAAGGAAAGAGCATTTAGTGTGTAAGTTGAAGAAAAGCATGCGGTGCAAAACAAGCCCCAAAGCGATGGTACGAAAGTTTGATAACTTTATGCATAGGAAGACTTCGGAAGTGCAATGTCGACCCTTGTTGTTATATCGAGATATCGGTCCGCTTATATCATTTTGCTACTTTCGTCGATGACATGTTAGTAGTGGGTTCCAATATGGATGATATCGAAATTTGAAGAAACAATTGTCAAAAGAATTTGACATGAAAGATCTGGTCGGTAAGAAGATTCTTGGGATGCGATCACGAAATAAGCGAGAGGAATTACGCTTATCTCAGCGAATACATTAATCGTATTTTGCAGCGGTTTAACATGGCGAATGCTAAACCAACAAGACTCCACTGCCGAATCATTTCGCTTATCCCAAAATCACCTCGAGACAAATGAAGAGTGAGACTTGATGGCGAAAATTCCTTATGCCTCTCTATTGGGAGCTTGATGTATGCCATGGTATGCACAAGGCCGACATAGCCATCAGATGGAGCGATTAAGCGGTTTATGGCAAATCTGGAAAAGTCCTTTGGGAAGCGATAAAGTGGATTTTAAGATATCTTGAGGCTTACCAAGAAATGCACGTGCTTTGGCAAAGGAGAAATAAAAGTACACTTATGTTATTTCAGTTATGCGGTGAAGTTGATAGAAAAGGAGCACCACGGTTACATTTTCATCTGTAGGTACAACAACCGTGAGTTGGATATCGCATTCGGAAGATTGTTGCCTTATCTACTACAAAAGTGAGTATATAGCAATAATCAAGCTAGCAAAGAGATGATTTGGCTTGAATTTCTTTGTCAAAGTTGGGTTTTATGCAGGAGAAGAATGTGCTATATAGTGACGGTCAGTGCAATTCATCGGCGAAGAATCCAAAGATTCCACCCGTAACCAAGCATATTGGTGTTCGCCATCGTACTCAGTGATTGAAGACTTTGTTGAGTTCATTGATGTGATGATCTCTGAGGTGCCTTCCGCCATCTTGAGTTGAACAAACGCGCATCAAATGTACTTTGTTTCTCTCGAAGGTTTTCATAATACTCAGTTAGTTCCTCCATAAGGGCTTTTGTGGTTTTGCCTTTAACACATTAAAGGCTATATTAGGGATAAGGTCATTCGGATTGCTCGAGGCCTACATCGAAGAATAACCCATTCTTCTTCGACATGTTTTCCGGATTCTTTCAAAGAGTGGTAAGCGGTTCTTGATACAAATAATCCTCTATATGCATCTTCGATTTAAATCCGTGCCATCGAACTTATCGATTTTGTTGAGCATATCATCTGGCGCCATTACTCCCATCGACTTACGGTTTCTTTTGAGGTGACAACTAGTGAAGTGAACCGATTCGGTAATACCGGAAAGACCGTCAAACAGACTCCTTAAGCAGTATTACCATTCCACGTAAAATCTCGGGAAAGGCGGAGGGGTCACAAACGGTCCCACTTAAAACCCGGCCTCCTAGACAGAAGTTACGTGCACGGTATATTTATCCCAAGTTGAGGCAAGTTTTCTGATGCAGAGGATCCACTCATGTGACAACTATAGAGCATACTAACTTCAAGCTTCAACACCCCCAAGGAAAGTTTTACGATGTAGAAGATCCACTTCTTGTGGCGACTACGAGCATACTCACTGCTCGAAGGCTCGATACCAATTGTTAGGAAATTAAACTATTTCCACACAACGAAAGCGCCTAATAGAACAACACAAAGATTTGATAACGAGGTTCGACCAAATTATGCCTCGTCTCGGGACTCTGCATACCCTTTTTATTAGGGAGAAAACAACACTTACAAGTGTTTACACTCAACACTCAACTCACTAGTGTTTTCACACACTCTCGACCCTTACCCCAATACACCCAAAAATTACTCACCAAAATTTACCACTCTTACTAAGAGTTATTTTGGTTTTGGGATGAGATAAATGGGAGGGAGGGGTTTATTTATACTTGTTTAGCCTCCCCCCCTCTCTCATTTCAATATGGGACAAAGTCCCTTTACCAGTATTTGTTCTATCGTTTTATAGGCCTGGTGAAATAAAAAAAGGCCCCATAAATTAAAATATACTTAAGTTTACATGTTTGTATGAAAATATAAATTACTCAATTCATAAGTCTAAATACTCAATCAAATATTAAATAATCATAACATCAACTAATAATATCTTATAAACATCATTAACAATAAAATAACTAAAAATAGTAATAATGTAACAACAAAATAGTAATAACACAATCAAACAATAATATTAGATTGCAAAACATTAAAAAATTACACTAACAAATATCAGAGGATCATGATTTATGAAAACAATTTCTTCGTGCATTTCTAGATGCAAAATCATTAATAATATTATCAAGATCAATATTGTCCAACATATCCTTCTCGATACATAATATAGCTAAACCATTCAACCTTTCTTGTGACATTGACGACCTCAAATATGTTTTCAATAATTTTAACTTGGAAAAGCTTCTCTCAGCTGATGCTACAGTCACAAGTATAGTCAATAGAATTCGATAAGCAATCGAAACATTTGGATAACAATCTGCAGCTTTAACAAATTCTAAAATTTCAACAGATGATATTAACTCATTTGGCAAAGTCGTTTGCAATACTTTTAATTCAGAAAAAAGATCATTTAAATCCACATCTGACACATTATCATGAGTAAAAATCATCGTAAAATTAGTGCAACATTTTCTTAATTCCTTATCATCCAATAACCTCAACTTCCTTGAATCAAATAGGAATCCAAAAATACTATCAAATCTAGTTAATTGTTCAAATCTATTCTTTAATGAAGTAATTGCCATATCTACAACAACTAGAAAGTAATTAACTCTGAAAGAATCTTCAGCTGATTGTATTTCTCCATTATGGTTAATTTCATCAAATTGTCTTTTCCTAATAATACAACGTCTAGTTGGAAATGTAGGCTCTATATTCATCTCAAGCTTGAAGACTTTTGGCAATATTCATACTAGAGCTAAACCCTTCATCTCTATATTTATCAAAAAATATCATCACATCTTCTAATTGCTTTATGGTAGCATTAATGCACATAGATTTAGATTGCAACTTTTACTCACCATGTTAATAGCGAATAAAATATCATACCAAATAACCATACCAAGTAAAACTCAAAACTCTCAAGTACACTAACCAAGCTTTACGCTTCACTCTTTGACTTGGCATCATCACAAGATCTAGATAATTCTATCAAAGCCAATCTTATTTGAGGAGCTTGAAATCTAATAGCTTTAACACTTTTATTCGACTCTCCCAACGAGTGTTAGACAATGATTTCATAGTTAAGCCTAAAACATTATCAAGCAAAACTTTCCACCTTTTAGGAGAACTTGAAAATAATGCATATATCGTTGCCTGACTCCAAAAATGAAACGACTTTAACACAAGAATGTGCCATATCACTACGAGTAAGATTAAGATTATGACAAGCACACGACATATATAATGCTCTTGGATTTATTTCAAGTAGTCGCTTTTGAACCCCTTGGTGTTTTCCCTTCATATTAGAACCATTGTCATAACCTTGACCTCTTACATTATAAACATTAAGATCAAGAGAATTAAAAGCATTCAATAATTCATTGAAAAGTCCCAATCCAGATGTGTCATCTACCTTTAAGAACTCTAAAAAGTACTCCTCTATTTTTATTTTATTATTGGACATATTCACACATCGTACTAACAAACTCATTTGTTCTTGATGACTCAAATCTGGGGTACAATCAAGAATAATAGAAAAGTATTTAAGCCTCTTTAATGATCCTTATGATAGAACTTCTAACATTATGAGCCAGCAGAGAAATCAACTCATTTTGAATTTTGTGACCAAGATAATGATGATGAATTTCATGATTTTGAATCGTCTAACATGATCTTGCATTATCACATCAAATCCGAAGAATCATCTCGATCAATCCTAAAAATTACCATTACTATCTTGGTAAAGTTTCTCGTTGGATCTGGAAAAGCTAAATTATATTTAGCAAGATATTTCACAAGAAAAACTATTCTTATCAAAACTTGTCTCCAACGTTCTTTCTCCTTTGCAATTTCTTGTTGCAAATCTTTATCAACTGTTTGATTTTTGCTCAATCTCACTCTTAATTCATTCCAGGTTCTCATATTAGTCATATGCTCAATGCAATTCTCATGTTCTTTGAGTCTCTCACTAAGATGCTTCCAATATCTAAATCCGTCATTTGCTAATCCACTTTGTTTGTTAATAGATTTGAACAACTTACAACAAAAACAATATACTTTATCTACATGTTTAGAATAAACCAACCATTTTATATCGCTAATCTCTCCATTACTCAAATTCCTATAATAATAAGAATATGAAAAATGACGAGACGTATTATCTAAAGGAAACATAAGATTTAGTTCTCTTATAGGCCCATTTTCAACTAAAATATCCTTGCTTTATTATCAAGATTATCCCAATTTTAGGATCATAAATGTCCAATATAGGGCTTACTTGCTCATACGCTTTAAATTTTCTAAAGTGGATGCATTTGGTACATGATCAGGCTCACTTAGATTTCTAATATCCTCATGAATATGAATCTCATCACTTATGTTTTCTTTATGTTGTTCAAAACTACCTTCATCTAATTTCTCGGGACTCTCACTAGAGGAGCCTACTCTTTTAATAAATTTATTAATTGCTCCTTTTTGAGATTCTATCAACTGTGCTACTTGTTTTTTTTTTCCTTTTTTCACTTCCAGATAAATGCTTTTTAGGCAACATAATATAAACCAATTACAACACAGTTGGACTAGAAAAAGAACAAAAGCACCTGTATGGAATTTGGAAGAAGTATCTGCAGTACAACCAAACTCTAATAGCTTCACAATATATCACAAAGATATATAAAATGTATTATACATGATAGAGAAAAATAAATAGCAAAATTTAATAATTAATATTAAAAATAATAACAAAGAGCAAATTTTAATGATAGGGACACACTAATTTCTAAAAATATAAGAAAATAACATACTTAGGAAAAATATAGTAAGTAGTGGAAATGATTGATTGATTATTATTATTATTATTACATGTTTATTATAATCATACGTTTTTATAATAAAGAAAAGCCATTTATATAGTCTTTGAATTGAGTAACTTAAATTATTTGATTTAGTCATGTTATCACTAAATTTAAGTGAATTCTACAAGAACACAAATCCAACAATTACTACATTATTTGTGGCAAAATATAATGAAAATTATAATTACAAATATTAAATTATTATAAATAATAAGTAATCTAAAAATAAAAAGAGGATACAAAAATAAATACAATATCATTTAATATAAATGTTACGATTTAAAATGCTAATATAATGTCCATGTTAATGACAAACTACAAATTAATTATAAAATACTCAAATATTTAATAAGCTAAAATACATTGAAAAATCATAAACTTTACCTTTAAATTATAATCGAACTCGGAAGATAGAGCCAGTGAATTTTTTTTCGCTAATTTTTTAGTTGGAGCGCCTTAAATGCATATATTGATGAAAATAAAAAATTTAGAAGGTAAGAATATAACCCAAATGATTCAAAACTATTTATAATCAAAAAGTTAACGTTAACTTATTAAATGTTAATAACGTTATTACTTTTAAAGTTAAAGATTTGGTGTTGACGTTGTAACTTGTAACTTGCTCCAGCAGTCAAAACGTTTTCTCCGCCATTAAATACTCCTCCACCGCGCTGCTCCCAATGTTTTTCTAGCAGTCACAACGTTTCCTCCCTATTAAATACTCCTCCACCGCACAACATCCGTTAAAGACTTCTCTCCCATTCAATACTCCACCACACAACACCCATTAGACACCCATTAAATATCAGAGGCCCCTTTATATGGTGGGCCCTGGGCAGGTGCCCTGGCTGCCCCTGCCCAGGGCCGGCTCTGCCTTTACCTAACATTCGATAGATTGGAACTCAATTCTTTAATCATCAAGACAAAACAATGTAATTCTAATTCTAATTCTAATTAATTAATTTTTCTTAAATTTATATTCTGTCTTATTTTCAGTTTAATTTTAATTTTATTTGGTAGAGATTAATTTTATAAATATTCTTTTATTATATTTATATTTAGTGTTTTTAGTATTATTTTTAATCAAAATTTTAAAAATTGAAAATTTTTAAAATTAGAAAACAATATACAGGATAGCGTTTCAGATAAGACTCGATGGCGTGCCATAAAACCAGGGAAAGGGTGTTCGCATGGGTAATTCAGTTGGTTATTGACAAGGTTAACTTGAGACAAGAGAAAAGGGTCAAGGTCAAAGAACATCTAGCAAGGCCCAAAGCCCAAATGGGTGAACCTAATCTGAACCTTGCAGAAGAGTGTGTGAACGACTTTTGTCATTTCGAGTCACGACTCACGTGAACCCATCTAATGAAAATCGTGAGGCTGGAAGAAGTAGCTTGTTTTGTTGCAACCAGAGAAGAAGATGTGCAACCAATCTTCATTTTTTTTCTTCTTGTTTTTGGGTATAAAGTTCAGACCAGATCCTGTTTTATAAATCAATTCCTACTCTATTTTATTAAATAACAGGATTGAAACATTCTAATGGATAGAGAGAATCTCAGCCGCTGAAGTTAATTACTGTGTAGGCCCACTTCAATCGTCACAAATTGGAAGCAAAATAAGAGAAGGTTGTCACCTTCCTCGGTTGTTTGTGTTCAGCCATTTAAGTTCACTTTTGCTTGCAGTAATCCACCTTCACCAGTCTCCATTTTCAACGTAGGAGACCTGCTCTCTTGACTCTTCTCTTGAACATATCATCCTATTCTTGTCCACCCTCACCAACCTCTTAGTATCGCTATCTCATCCTCCTCTCCGAATGCGTGGATTTGATGGTCTTCCTCTCTGACATGGCCCATCTTCTCAAAGTTCTCTCCTTTTTTATCTTTCTGTTAGTTCCTACCTCATGCCAAATCGATGAACTTTTCTATGCCGGATTCAGAGATGCAGGCACCAACATAACATTAACTGATATTGCAGAAATTGAAAAAAATGGCATCCTTCGCTTAACCAATGACTCTACTAGATTAATAGGTCATGGTTTTTACGTCTCTCCATTTCAGTTCAAGAACAGAACAGATGGAAAAGTCTTATCTTTCTCTACCACCTTCGCCTTTGCTATAGTCCCCGAGTATCCAAGACTCGGTGGTCATGGACTCGCTTTCGCAGTATCAACTTCTAAGGATCTAAAAGCTCTCCCAAGTCAGTACTTAGGCCTCCTCAACGCAACAGACGAAGGTAACCTCACGAACCACCTATTTGCGGTTGAGTTCGATACTGTGCAAGATTTTGAGTTCGGTGACATCAACGACAACCATGTTGGTGTCGATATTAACAACTTGAGGTCCAATGCCTCCGCCGTCGCAGCTTATTACACTGAAGATTCTACCAAACAAGATTTAAATCTCAAGAGTGGTAATCCAATTCAAGCATGGATCGATTATGATTCTGTTCAACAAATTCTCAATGTAACTATTGCCCCCAATTCCGAAAGACCAAACTTGCCAATCTTGTCGATTCCTTTAGATCTATCAACAGTTTTTGAAGAGTATATGTATGTTGGATTCTCTGCTTCAACGGGTTTGCTTGCTAGCTCGCATTATATTCTTGGATGGAGTTTCAAGATTAATGGGCAAGCTCAAAGTTTGGATCTTTCTTCGTTGCCCCCACTTCCTGGTTCAAAGCACAAGCATTTAGATACGACTATAGGGGTTTCAGTTGCATCAGTTGTTATTGCAGTTACCGCGATTTCTCTGTGCGTGTTTTACTTTGTTAGGAAGATTAAGAACGCTGATGTAATAGAAGATTGGGAGTCTGAAATTAGTCCGCATCGGTACTCGTATCAAGAGCTGAAAAAGGCAACGAAGAGTTTCAGTGAAAAGGAACTTCTCGGGCATGGTGGTTTTGGTCATGTTTACAAAGGTACGTTACCAGGTTCAAAGATACAGGTTGCTGTTAAGCGAATCTCAAATGAGTCCAAACAAGGACTGCGAGAATTTGTATCAGAAATTGCCAGCATAGGGCGGCTTCGTCACCGGAATTTGGTGCAGTTAATGGGATGGTGTCGTCGGAGAGACGATTTCCTTCTTGTCTATGACTTCATGGCTAATGGTAGTCTAGACAAGTTCTTGTTTGATGAGCCTAAAGTGGTCTTAAATTGGGAACAAAGGTTCAAGATAATAAAAGACGTAGCTTCAGGGCTTCTTTACTTACACGAGGGCTATGAGCAAGTGGTGATTCACAGAGATATTAAGGCAAGCAATGTTCTTTTAGACGATGAGCTAAATGGTAGACTTGGTGATTTTGGTCTTGCAAGATTGTATGAACACGGTTCAAACCCGAGCACTACACGGGTTGTGGGAACATTGGGGTACTTAGCACCTGAGCTATCAAGAACAGGGAAGGCCACAGAGAGCTCAGATGTGTATGCATTTGGAGCACTTTTACTAGAGGTCGCATGTGGTCGGAGACCAATTGAGCCCAAGGCGTCACCTGAAGAAGTCCTTGTGGATTGTGTTTGGAAAAAATTTGCAGAAGGCAGAGTACTTGATGTGGTGGACAAGAGACTGAATGGCCATTACAGTGACAAAGAAGTGTTGATAGTGTTGAAACTGGGGATTATGTGCTCAAATTCTGTCCCAATGGCACGACCCAACGTGAGACAAGTAGTGGGGTACTTGGATCAAGAAGTTGGATTGCCTGAAAAATTGAGGGCTCCTGATAGTTTTTCTGCAGAGGGGTTTGATGATCTTGTGAAATCTTTAGCTTCCTCATCTTCTGATCCCATGATTTCCTACCCTTTCATGGAAAATGGGTATGGCGGTAATGCTAGTTTTGCTTGTGTTTCTACCTCTTCCATTCTCCTTGGTAGAGGAGACAGTAGGTAGGGAATTTCTTGTACAGAAGCAATTTTCTTGAGATAATCTCAAGTAATCGATTACTTTGAGTCGAGCCAAGTACAATAACATACTAGTTTTGCTCTGCTTTGTTTTGGACTCAGATTTCAGCTTTGGATCACTCATTCTTTAAGTCTGTTATTAAATTACGTTTCTTAGTAGCATGTCAAAGCTTGTCAATGCCCCGTATGTTTATATAGTTTTCTTCTGTTTACATGTGAGTTAGTCAACATTTTAAAAATAATTAATAACTTGTTAATAGTGTATTCAAATAAATTATTAAGTAAATTACTCATTCAAATTCAGTTGATGGAATTAATCTAACCAACCTTAACAATCTCTTTCAAACATCTTATTTTAAAACCTTCTTTTTTTTTACTAAAAGTATTTTTAGCTTCAACGCTGCAACAAAATATATAATCATTTCAAAACATTCAAATTGGACATAATTGTTATAAAAATTAAAGTTTAATCTGAACGTTTGAAAACGTTAGGTTCAAGTTGTATTCTATTGTAGACATTAAAATTCAAAATACACTTTTGAGTTTTGACCCTTTTATTTTATATTTTTTAAGTTTGCTTTATCTTATGTGAATATATAATTTAGCACTTCAATCTTTTTTACATTTAGACGACATCGTATTAGTTTTAACTGGTTCAAGTTATTCAAGTCAATTCTCGTAAACTCAATTAACTCAAGATTCAAACTTGAATTTTGAATCAAACTAAATCCCTATAAATAGCTTTCACTTTAATAATGCACGATTTCTTAATCAATATAGAAATTTCACACATTCAAAGATGGAATAGACCCGCTTGCTGAAAACTCCAAACAAACAAAAAAAAGGGCTCAGATTTCAGCACGTTCTTGATGCAAAAGAATGAGAAATGTATGGAATTTCAAAGGTGACAACTAATAAAGTCGAATTTAATTCCTTTTTGTTGATCGTCATTTGACTTGTAAAGAACAAGGAAACCTTGTCAAAGCGATGGCTAATGGCCACTAAAGTAGTGGAGGGCCTGGAAGTGTAGTCCCGAAATGATTGAACAAGATAAAGCTGTTACAGTGAGGGTGGAGTCTCATCTTTTCAATTATAAATTATTTTATGGAAAGGAATCATTGAATTACACCACTTTTGATAATTACTATTGGTTAGGCCGGCTGTGCTAGGCCCAGGCTTAGGTCCACGCGTCCACGATCCATTCGCAGGTGGAAACCTCCCATGATATACGTAAAAACATAAACCTAGCATCTATTCCATATATAAGGTACTATTTTGTCATGATACAGGTACGAGATTCAGAACCCTGACTTTCTCTGTTTACAGCCACCAAAACTCTCACAAAAAGACTAACTTAAGCGTTGGAAGGGCCTGCCGGCTATCAACCCCCGGAGTGTCTTGTGCTGTTTTGCAAGTATTCTCTTGTTGAAGACGACCAATCTCATGGATTCAAACAAAGAGTGCTCAAATTTCTCATCGTAATCGGCAGAACCAATATGGCCCACCGTGAGGCCCGACATCGTGGCACCACGTCCAAAATACTCAGATCACCGGTCAAAGCGTGCCTAATCCGGATATAGCGCCGTTCTTGGACTTAAGGCCACAACGGATGGGTTTGTAGTTACCTGCTACTCTCCCGCCAACACATCATGATTGTCGCACACAGTCTTCGCACCTGAATGATCAACCACAACCTCAGAACCCAGATCAAGAAGAACAGAGCGTAGCCCTGAAGGACAATGTTGAGACCAATACGTATCCAAAATTTCAGCACCCTCCTCCTACACCACAACAAACCTCCCTCACCCGAAAATAGATCTAGGAAGAGGCTGATCTATTGATTCGTCAAATTTTATAGTCTCAGCAGGAACAACAACAGACACCCACACGACAGATTGGTATGATGGCCGATTGCCATTCTGTTGAAGCTTTAGAAAAAATCATGGACGATCAGATCAATGTGGCCATGAATTCCCGTCCGGATCATCCATCAACGCAATATAGCTCTTTCTTCATTCTAACAATCTTGGATAGCCTCCCAGCGGCCGGCACCAAAATACCGACACCTGAAAAATATACTGGAACACCGATCCCCTAGACTATCTCGCAAAGACTTCCAATGATGATGAACTATCAAGGCCCCCGACGTCATTCAATGTAAGGCATTTTGCACCGCCTTTCAAGAAGGAGCCCACCGATGGTTCAATAGTTTACCCCCATGTTGCATTACTTGCTTCGAGGATTTTAAGCTGCTCTTCCTCAATCAATTTGCTACAAGTAAACGACCACAGAAGACCACCTTGGAAATGATGCAGTTGACCCAAGGCAGGAACGAAAATTTGCGGGAGTTCATCACTCGGTTTAATAATGAAGCTGTCGAAGTTCTTGATCTCACTTGCTCGTCTATGTTAGCAGCACTGATGAGCAACACAAAGGATGAAGAGTTTAAGAAATCACTAGCTCTCGATCAGCCCAAGTCTATTTAAGAGATAAGAAATCGGGCGGACAAGTATATCCAACTCGAGGAAGTGTTGAAAATACAAACGTAGAAGCGATTTACCGCAGCCGAGTGGCGAGCGGATGATTCCTACAAGCTTACGTAAGGATCACCGAGTGGAAAAAGCAACCGATCGACAGGGACATCGACGAGAATTCACCTCGCTCAACAAGCGATATGCGGAAGTATTGGCGGCCATGAGAGCAGATGGGGAACCCTCCGAGAACCCAATAAGTTGAAGACTCCCCTCAAAAGAAGGGACCCTGATTTATATTGCCGCTTCTATAGAGACATCGATCATGACACGGAGGATTGCTGGGACTTAAAAAAAGTCGAACTCCTTATCCAAAGGGGAAGGCTGGGTCGATTTTTGAAGTACAGGAAGAATGCCGATCGAGAAAATGAAAATAAGAGCGGTCGGTCCGACAACTGGCGACAGCCTTGGAGGCGAAACGATATGAATAATGGAGGGAGGCAGAATGGGCATACTGACGATCGATGCGAAGCGAGAGGATAGTCCAGGGCAAGAGGCGACAGAAACACTGGATAACAAGATGACCGACCGGTTAGGGTCATTAACATGACCTTTGGTGGTAGCACAGCAGGCGGGTCTACCGTTAAAGGTAGAAAGAGGTATGCCAGGCAGGTCGGTGAAGACTTGTCGGCCAAGAGAAAGAAGCAGAACGATGGGATGATACCATTCAACGAATCTGATCTAGATGGAGTTAGTTGTCCTCATGATGACGCGCTCGTAGTAAATCTAAACATGGATGGTAACGAGGTGAAACGGGTAATGATCGATACGGGCAGCTCGGTCGACCTATTGTATTATGATGCCTTCAAACAGATGGAGATACCAGAGGATCGACTACTGCCTATAGAAGGACCTATCAAAGGGATAACTGGAGCATCAGCTTACCCATTTGCTCGAGTCTTTTTGAAAGTAAAATTCGAACAAAAGCCGTGTCAAGTAGAGAAGGACGTTGAGTTCCTAGTTATGAAGTTTGCAGGGGCGTACAATGCGATAATCGGACGAGCCACTCAAAACGCCCTCAGAGCAGTTGTCTCCACCTACTACCAAGCAATGAAGTTTTCAACATCCCATGGCATCGGTGTTGTCAGGGGTCAGCAGAGAATTGCTAGGGAATGCTACTTAGCGGAAGCAAGGACACTAGACGGTGGTAGTCTTGACAAACTCTCTTGACGTGAGAGCTGATGAAGAAACGGAGAGGATGAACTCCGTAGAAGAAACGCAGCAGGTCATATTGGATGAAGCAGACCGCTTCAAGTTCACAAATCTAGGTTTCGAGATTTAGAAGGGCCTAATCAAAGAAATCACGGATTGTTTGGTAGAAAACAGATCGGACTTAGCTTGGGTACCGAGCGATATGCCTGGAATTTCTCGATCGGTCGCATCACATTCTCTCGGTATCTGAAAAGATTGCAAGCCAGTTAGACAGAAGAAGCGGTGGCAAAGCAAAGAAAGGCAGGAAGTGATTGAGAAAGAAATAAAAAAGTTGCTTAGTGCTGGGTTCATTCGGAAGTCAAATACCCTGAATGGTTGGCAAATGTTGTACTTGTGAAGAAGAAAAACGGAAAGGGGAGAATGTGCATTGACTTCACCGACTTAAACAAAGCGTACCCAAAGGACAACTTCCCTTTGCCCAAAATCGATCAGCTGGTAGACTCCACGTCAGGGCATGAACTTCTCAGCTTTTTGGATGCTTTCTCGGGCTACCATCAGATTCAAATGAGTCTCGAAGACGAAGAGAAGACAGTTTTTATAACTGACCAGGGCACGTATTGCTACCAAGTAATGTCGTTCGACTTGAAGAATGCAGGGGCCACTTATCAGCGGCTCGTCATGGAAGTTTTTAAGAAACAGATTGGTCGATCAATCGAGGCCTATGTGGATGATATGGTGGTAAAAAGTAAGGCGGCCGCTGAGCATGTGGAAGATCTCAAAGAAGTCTTCCAGACTCTTAATAAATTTCAGATGAAGCTGAACCCGGAAAAATGCGTCTTTGGTGTGGCATCTGGAAAATTCATGGGGTTTATGATTACTCAGCGGGGGATTGAAACTAATCCAAAAAAGATCGAAGCTATCGTCCAAATGCCCTCACCGCGGTACTTGAAAGATGTTCAGATATTGACCGGACGAATAGTTTCTTTGAGCAGATTCGTCTCTAGGATGGGGGACAAGTGCCTCCCGTTTTTCAAAATTTTGAGGAAAGCAGATGTGACCCAGTTTCAATAGCCGGATGAATGCGAAAGAGTATTTCAACACTTGAAGCAGTATCTGACTAGTCCACCCATCTTGCAGAGCCCAGTTGAGGGGGAGAATCTGATTTTGTATTTAGCGATGTTATTAAAACCGGACCGGACCGGGCGGTCCGACCGAATTTTGTCTGAACCGGCCAGCTGTCCGGTTCGGTTTTAATGAATAACCCTTGAATATCAAAACCGGCCGGTTTATCAGAGAATCGGCCGGTTTTCTTAGGAACCGGTTATTTGATAACCGGATTTCAAGTTACAAAACCCTTTTCGTTCTTTTTTCAAGAAGTTTAACTGAGGTAATACGCAGACCTCCCAAGGAAACAATGATCGGGTTTAGAATCGAATCAACAAGGACAAGCCATGAGAGCCAAGTGGAAGAAGAAGCGTATGAGGAGGTTGAAGAGGAAGCGCAGAAAGATGAGACAGAGATCCAAGTAGTCTCCTAAAGGAACGATCGTCGTTTTAGTTGTTTGCTATTTTCTTAGCGAGGTTGAAGAGGAAGCGTAGAAAGATGAGACAGAGATCCAAGTAGTCTCCTAAAGGAACGATCGTCATTTTAGTTGTTTGCTATTTTCTTAACGAGGTTGAAGAGGAAGCACAGAAAGATGAGACAGAGATCCAAGTAGTCTCCTAAAGGAACGATCGTCGTTTTAGTTGTTTGCTATTTTCTTAACGAGGTTGAAGAGGAAGCGCAGAAAGATGAGATAGAGATCCAAGTAGTCTCCTAAAGGAACGATTGTCGTTTTAGTTGTTTGCTATTTTCTTAACGTTGTCGTTACTCTCATGTGGTAGTTTTCTGGACTTTTATTTCATGTACTAGCGATTATAGTTTTGCTAAGACATCTTTACTCGCTTTAATGGGATTGTGTTCTACTTTTTTTAAAAAAGGAACCTGGAGGTAGTAGATTTCAAAGCTTGGAAGATGATCCAAACTTTGTCCTTCTGCTTCGCTCTGTTTCCGGAGGACGTGGAAGTGAAGAAAAGGTTGTTGATTTACTAGTGGGTCGGCGAGGGCCTGGTGGAGTCAACGATCGAGGAGGAGTCTAGATTGAAGGAGAGCACCGTAATCCTAAACATGAAAGGAGTATGAGGCTTATCTTTTTTAGATTTGCGTTGGGGATGAGTTTGAGGTTTAGGCAATTAGCTTTTCTAGATTTGCGATGAGTTTTATGGTAAAGCTCATCCTCACGCAACTAATAGTCCATTCTTAACTAAAATTTTTAGTTAAGAATGGACTATTAACTAAAAAAAGGTTTTTTAGTTAAGAATGGACTATTAGAGTTACATTAGGATGGAGTTTGGTTATACACTTATAGTCTGAAACAGTTACAGGACAGGTTTAGTTAATAATTCATTCTCTACTATGCTACAAATTTATTTCTGATTTTAACTTTTTATTAGAATTCTTGCAACAATCGGTTTTGTTACTAGCATTCCATCGTTAACAAAGTCGATTATCTAAAAGAATTTAGCTTAACTTCTCTCTGGTATTATAGAGGTTTGTAACATTTAGAATTCTATTTTATATTAATTTCTATAAGATTTAGAACTTTATTTATTTTTAGTTCATTAGATAATAATAAACATTGGTGTATTTTTCATTTCAATAAAATATTTTATTTTTATTTATTCTTATAAAATTTTCATCTTATTTATTATATTCCGGTTTGATAGCGGTTCATTACCGGTTGAACCTTTAAACCTTAAACCTTTCCTTCGACCGGTTCGATGTCCGGTCCGGTTTTTAAAACATTGGTATTTGACAGTCACAGAGGGGGCGATCAGTGCAGTCCTTATTCGATCGGAGGGAAATGAGTAATTCCCGATCTACTACGTTAGTAAGGTGCTGAATGGACCAGAAACACGGTATGCGCCCATAGAAAAGCTGGTTCTCTCCTTGATAACTGCGGTGCGGAAACTAAGACCCTACTTCCAGAGTCATACCATCGAGGTATGGACCGACCAACCCCTCAGACAGTGCCTTCAAAAGCCCGAGATCTCGGGGCAATTAGTAAAATGGGCAGTAGAGCTGGGGGAGTTCGATACCCAATACAAACCTCGGATGAAGATCAAGGCCCAAGTGTTGGTGAACTTTGTTGCAGAAATAAGTCAACCTGACTTGCAGGGCGAGCAACACCCTGCCTGGAGCCTATTTGTTGATGGGTCGTCCAACGCTGAGGGATGCGGAGCAGGAGTGATATTGATCAGCCCACACCGGGAAGAAAAGGTAGAATATGCTCTTCGGTTAGAATTTAGAGCCTTCAATAACGAAGCAGAATACGAGGCTCTGATAGCCGGCCTCTAATTGGCAAGGAAAATGGGGATAAAGTATCTGAAGGTATACAGCGATAGCCAAATAGTGGTTGGTCAAGTCACTGGGCAGTATAAGGCTAAGGGGAGCAGCATGATCAAGTACCTGGAGTTGGTAAAGTAGGAGTTGAGTAATTTCGAGCAATACTCGGTCAGCAGGATATAACGGGCTCAAAATGCTAAGGCAGATGCACTTTTCAAAATGGTTTCCGATCGAGATGCAAAAAATAACGTTTTGATCGATCAGTTAGACCGGTCTAGCATTCAGAAAGCCAATGAAGTCCTTAACGCAAATGCCGAGCGATCAAGTTGGATGGAACCGATCAGACAGTACCTCCTCGGAGAAACACAGCTGGAAGAAACCTTGAAGGTCAAGAAACTAAGGGTAAAGGCGGCCGAATATGCGATCGTTAATGGCACCTTGTACAAGCGATCTTATGATTGGCCACTACTACGATGCTTGAGCGAAGAAGAGGCAGAGTAGGCAATGGCTGAAGTCCACAAAGGAATGTGCGGAAATCACGTAGGAGGCAGAATGTTGGCTCATAGATTGATTAGACAAGGGTATT
The DNA here is from genome assembly GCA_029891385.1 of Erythroxylum novogranatense. Taxonomy (NCBI): domain Eukaryota; kingdom Viridiplantae; phylum Streptophyta; class Magnoliopsida; order Malpighiales; family Erythroxylaceae; genus Erythroxylum; species Erythroxylum novogranatense. The sequence goes on along the minus strand of JAIWQS010000236.1, from coordinate 714,527 downwards.
ACTGGCCGACAATGAAGAGAGACTGCTAGGAGAAAGTCAATCGGTGTGAGGCTTGCCAGAAAAATAGTAACCTGTCTCACCAGCCGACTGAGAGGATGAAAATCGTGAGCCATCCTATCCCCTTTGCTTAATGGGGAATGGATATACTAGGACCTTTCCCCCTTGGTCTTGGACAGAAGAAGTTTTTGATAGTAGCAGTGGAATACTTCACCAAATGGGTAGAAGCGGAAGCGGTCGCTACAATTACTGAGTAGAAGATGGAAAATTTTGTAAGAAGAAACATACTAAGTCGTTTTGGGATGCCTATGGTGTTGGTTACAGACAACGGTCGACAGTTCAACAACGATAAGTTCAGATATTTCTGTGAGCGACTAAAAATAAGGCTCCAATTAACTTCAGTGGCTCACTCTCAAAGCAACGGTCTTGCGGAGAACACTAACAAAAAGATAATGAGTGCCCTCAAGAAGCGTTTAGATGAACATAAGACTTGGGTAGATGAACTAGATGAAGTATTGTGGGCGTACAGAACTACCCCAAATGGAGCCATAGGGAAAACACCGTTCAGGATGACCTTTGGGGCAGAAGCTCTAGTTCCAGTAGAAGTGGTGTTGCACAACCAAAGAGTGTCGAGTTATTAAGAAAAGCGGAATAATGAAGCCCGCCGGGCAGAACTTGTGCTTCTCAATGAAGACAGGGATAGGGCAGCCGCTTGTTCGAAGCCGTCAGGCAAAAAGCAATGAAGTTCTACAATAGAAGGGTAAAGTCGAGCGACATAAAGGTCGGCGGATACGTCATGCGAAAGGCCAAGGCGACTGGAAAGCATCCTGAAAAACTCGGTCAGACATGGGAAGGACCCTACCAAGTGGTCAAGCAAGTCGGACATGGCTCTTACATCCTGCGTAATACGAATGGGAAGATTCTACCGAGGCCCTGGAAGTCTCAAAACTTGAGGGCATTCTACCAATAGATAAGCCTTATTTTAGTTATCTTTTCTTTGTTTATTATTGTTTATTGTACTTGCAACTTGTGGGTATCTTTTTCCTAGCCCTGCCAGTCAGGTTTTTTAACGGTCCATGCCCTTGTCATCATCAATAAAGGGGTTTCAAATTTCTTGGCAAGAAAAATCTCACTAAATTTGGCAAGAGGAGAAAATTCCATCAACTGATAGCCCTCGATATCGCTCGGTCAGGTTGCCAAGACAAGATTCTTGGAATCAGGCGATGCCGAGAGGATTAATCTCGGATCGCTTAGCCTTGACCACGCTCGGCCAGGTTGCCAAGACAAGATCCTTGGAACTAGACGATGCCGAGAAGATTAATCTCGGATCGCTCAGCCTCGACTACGCTCGGCCAGGTTGTCAAGACAAAATCCTTAGAACCAGGTGATGTCGAGAAGATTAATCTTAGATCGCTCGGCCTCGACCACGCTCGGCCAGGTTTCCAAGACAAGATCCTTAAAACCAGGCGATGTCGAGAAGATTAATCTCAGATCGCTCGGTCTCGACTACGCTCAGCCAGGTTGTCAAGACAAGATCCTTGGAACCAGGCGATGCTGAGAAGACGAATCTCGGATCGCTCGGCCTCGACTATGCTCAGTCAGGTTGCCAAAACAAGATCCTTGGAACCAGGCGATGCTGAGAAGACGAATCTCGAATTGCTCGGCCTCGACCACGCTCGTCTAGGTTGTCAAGACACGATCTTGGAACCATCGCTCGGCCTCGACTACGCTCGGCCAGGTTACCAAGACGGGATCTTAAAATAGGCGATGCCAAGATAGGATCTTGGATCGCTCAGCCTCTACATCGCTGGGCCCCTACATAGATCGACCAGGTGGCCAAGACGGGATCTTGGAACTAGGCGATGCCAAGATAAAATCTTGGATCGCTCTCTTGTCTCGATCGACCATGCTATTTGGAAAGATCGCTAAATCTCAACACAACAAATAAAGATGGTAATGAAAAATAAAAGAACTCTATTTCCTTGAATTAACGTTCTGGCCACAAGCCCGACCAGATGAGCTTTGAAAAGGAGAAAAAATCATTTTGATCCTTCGGGGGGAGCGGAAGGGCCAACAGCCGGATCGGCAGGAGAAGGGCCAACAGTGGATCGGCATTCTCCAATGGAGAGACATCCTCTTCATCGAACTCAGGTCCAGTGCCTCATCCAGCTGGACCTCTCTTTCCTTCTCAACTATCTCCCTTACTTCCTCCATAGAAAGGCCGAGAGCGGTGGAAAGCATCGGCTCGACATAATCCTCGAATGAAGGACCATCCGACCCGTCATGGATGCAAATGTCGTGGCAATTCTTCATGATCGAAAGGGCCAAGTCACAAGCAAACTCTAAGCACTCCTCCTGTAAGAACCGCCTTTTCCATCGTTTGATTGCCTCAACTCTCTGCTTTTTGATGGAGTCTTGCAACTCCTTCAGTCTATCCTCGGCCCTCAGTTTGTCCCTCACCGCTTCATGATAGTCTTGGAGGAATTTTGATCGAAGCTCCTGCTCCGTCTCCAGCTTCCTCTTCAAGTCCTTACATTCCTTGGCTAGCCCGTTTTTCGCAGCAATCACCCTGCTTTTTTCCTCCTCCCCTATAGCGAAGTTGAACTTTCAAAACGCTCCTCTCATCCTCCCAAAATTTCTTCTCCTCCTCCAAGGAAGAGAGTTGAGCCCAGGAGACGTCTCTATCTTCTTTGGCCTCTGAAAGCTCGGCCCTCAAAGTGTTCACTTGCTCAAGAAGGTCGCGGACTTCCCGGTCCAGCGTTCGGATAGTCCCGTCGAGCTGTTCGACACGTTGGTGCATCGCGGAGGCGAACGACAGATCCCTCGCATAGCTACGGGCGAGACGGGCCGCCAGCTCCTGATTGTCCAACGAGTCTATATGCTTCTCGTCCACAGGGGGAACGACCTTTGAGCAATGTGAAGAGCCACATCGAAGTCCCCAAACAATGCAGCCTTATCCAGACTGATCGTTGGCTCCCACTTCTCAGCGCCACCGCCGCGTTTTTCCTTGCCCTTATCCGACGGGCAAAGACGCCCTCCCCTTCTCTTTCCCTTTCTCTTTCTTCCTGCCTTAGTCTGATGGGCAGGGCGGTCGGTCGATAACCCTAACGATCTTTTTCCTCTTAAGAGGTGGCTCAACCTCTTCCTCCTCCTCTTCTATGACCGCTAGCCCTTCACTAGCCAACCGGTCATCATCTGGATCGCCTTGCATACTGTCGGGCGAAGGCCGCAGACGGCTCAAAACAAGGGCCGAGTAACATCCACGCTGGCCTCTCCTTTCTTGTCCTGCCCTTTTGTCTTCGAAGAGGGCCTGGCAGCCTTGCGCCGGCCTCTGGTAGGGTTGGAGGACCCGACAAAATCATTGAGCCTTGCCATGGCTGCACAACAATAAAAACATGTTAGAAATCGAAACCAATACTTACAAATACAGTAAATAGTTCAACCACGAGGAGTCAACCAGAGGAGGCAGCTTCTTCTGCTAACCTGCTAATTCGGGTGAGGGGTCGATTAGGAATGAATCAGACGAGGCCTCCCAGCGATATCCCAGAATAAGACGATCGAAGTCATACCGACCGAAGCTCCTTAATGCAATCGACTACGTCCCACTCCTCCCTAGTAAGAGACAGGCTCGACGCGTCATTCCATCGCTCGGCTAAAGGATATCTCCATGGCTGGGACTCAAAGGAAGATCCCGAAGGCCTCACGAAAAAGTACTTCGTCCGTCAAGCTTGGACCTTTGAAGCCGTTCCAGCCGGGCGATATCGAGCATCTCTATACTGCAGATGAGGGACCCCGGCCCTAGCACTTGAACTCTGATTCATTCTTAAAAAATGACATAGGATGCCTACTGAAGGCGGACAACCGAACTGATGGCACAGCAAGGCCAAACCGTTAATGAATCTCCATCCATTCGGAAGAATTTGGCTCGGCCTCAATTGGTAGGCGACGCACACCTCGTCAATGATCGGGGCATACAAAAGCTTCATACCACCGACTAAGAAGAAGCTGTCAAAAACAGCGAAATACCCTCCCAAATTACTGTGGATCTGTTCGTCCTCGGAGGCCAGCTTAGGTTCCTAGGACAAAGGGATATTGTTCCTAATAATCGACCGATTCAACTCCCCTACGGTCATCGTTATTCTTCTTTCGTGGCTCCTCAACGACCAGCCCATCCTTCCGGTCACTCGCCGTGACCCCCTCAATACCTCTCACCCTCGGCACCGCCACTGCTTCCGCCATTACTTCAAGTGGCCTGACTAGTTGGGAGGCCCTCTCGGCGGTTTCATCCCTAGGGCTAACCCCACTTCTAGGACTGGTTGACGACATGCTTACAAAGAGGAAACTTTGAGGAAGAAGCGAGAAAAAATGACGTACTTAGTTAGTGATTGAAGTTGGTAATTTGAACAATGGCTGAAAGAAAGCGCTGTAGACTGTAGGCAAGAAGGTGCAAATGAAAGCAGAATGAAAGCCGGAGAACAAAACAAGCGTAAAGAAAATCTGTAGTCTGTCGATCCTGAGTATTTATAGAAGAACGATCGAATGGACGTATTAACCAACGCTTGACGCGTGGAGAAAATCCTAGTCGAACTCAGACACGTGGCAAAATCTAAGCATAGGTGAATTAGGGTTATTAGAAATTTGGAATGGCGCAACAATTAAAGGACGACTTGACAATACACACAAGAAGCAAAGGGCGTCATGACGACGTTAGAGGGCACGAATCGTCGAATGATTACACCTAATGTTTCATTTAAGCCTTGACGTCCAATCGATCGGCTCTACCACAACATTCGCCCGATTGACCTCATCGTTGCACCTGGTCGACCTGGCATATCGTTATGGCCGATCGATCGGTTCTGTCATTACCCTCGATCGGTCCGCCGTGTCATTGCATCTGATCTATCGACCGCATCAAGATAATCGATCGATCAGTCCTAGCACGAGCTGCCTTGGAGACACGCTATATGATCTTTATGTATTCCTCCGACCCTTCTCTTAGGTCAGACTCGAGGAGTAGGGGGCTTATGGTTAGGCCGACTGTGCTAGACCCAGGCTCAGGTCCACGCATCCACGGCCCATTCTGTAGCTCCCCCTCATCGTAGGGTACACATCGGGAAACCCGAAGGTCGCTCCGATACAAATCCTACGATGAAGGTGCACCACCGTAACATTTCCCAATAATATCCACATGGCATCGTAATAAATTAAATCACAATATATCGAAATCAAGAATTAGAATCCAAAATAATAATCATCTGCATACGTCGTCCGATAACAGTAATAGACAAGTCTATCACCCCTAAACAAAACCAAAAGGAAACCGACACAAACATCTATCCTAAGTCATCCTCAAAATCCAACCCAAATGACCGACTCATGAGCCATCGCTTCTCCCGCCAAAGACGCCAAGACGGTAGAAAAGGCTATCTCCGAGCTAGGGGTCTACACTAACAAATTCTAAAAATAGGTTGCAATTTTGGGTGAGTTTATGAACTCAAGGAGAAACCATCATCGATGATTCACTCAAATCATGCATTACGCAAATTACGTATAAAGACGCACAAGAATATTCAATTAACATTATTATATAACAATTTACATAGTTTATAACAATTTACGATGATCGTAGACAATATTACGAGAGCATAGAACAATTTATAGTATCGCATCACAATTTACAAAAACTCGCATCACACGCTTCATTAATCATCACACAACGTGGCAATTCAATCACCATGATATAATGCATATGAGACTCTTTCCATTATTCAAGATATTGTGCCCAAGTGCTCGATCGATTGTTCGATGGGGGGCGCGTCGTGATTTCTCCCTCGGCTAGGCCCGTCGATGCGATATTCGAGCTCGAGGCTTTTTTCAGTGATGATAGCAACTTGGGTCGCATTCCATTATCTGATCATGCATTTATGCATGCAATGCAGTGTTCAGTAATTCAGTATTTAGTGATTCAGTGTCTGCTATAAAAACCCAGTATTGTATTTCTCAATAACATACAGTAATTCAGTCCAGTACAGTAATCCAATCCAGTACAATAGAAAGTGATCATGGAAATTCACAGTCTAATACAATAGAGGCATACCATCCGATACAAATCCCACGATGAAGGTGCACCACCAAAACATTTCCCAATAATATCCACATGGCATCGTAATAAATTAAATCACAATATATCATAAATCAGTAAATTAGAATCCAAAATAATAATCATCTGGTACAGTCGTCCAATAACAGAATAGACAAGTTTATCAGTCCCCTAAACAAAACCAAAAAGGAAACTGATACAAACATCTATCCTAAGTCATCCTCAAAATCCAACCCAATAAATGCCATAAATACTTGAAACAACTACTAATAACAACTTTAAAACCATAACCACTTACCAATCACGCTCAAATCCACAAATCTCTAAGAATCGCCGTAAACCCTAAAACTTTCTCAAACCAATGATAACTCACTCAATCCTTCTCAACCTTCACAATCACAATAAATCGCTTAGGCTAGCAATAGGAAGAAAACCATAGAGGAAAGATTGAAGAATCCTTACTTATGGAGGAAATCGAAATCACCGTGGAGAAGAGGAAGAAGAAAACGTTAATGCCTCGGGTAACTTTCCCAAATCTCAACCTAGGCTATATATAGACCTAAGTCTTCAAATCACCCAAATTTCACCTCTAAATTTCAATGGCTCACATTTTAATTTCCTAACAAGATAACCCTAATATTTCCTTTGCCATTGGACAATTATTTCTGTACTATACAATAATCATCATACTCCAAAATTTTCGGTCCGCATTTTCTCCGAATTTCAAATTTTCTCATAGACCACTATCAATTGCCAATCACTCTTAGACTATTCTAAATCACCATTCGCTCACTTACTCTTAATTCCTCAATCAATTACAATCCAATCGGTCCAATCCACAATCCAATCGGTTCTTACTCACAATTAAGTCAAAAATCATGAATGCATGTACCTATGTATAAATGCATATGCAATAGACCTGTTCCTCTATAATCAGAGGCCAGTAACATGCTCAATCGGTGAATGCAATGAAACCTATCAGTCTGACCCATAATTACCAAAATGTCCTTGCTAACAGTAACGGGATGTTACACATTTGCAGGTGGAAACCTTCCATACATACGTAAAGACCTAAACCTAGCATCTATTCCATATATAAGGTACTACTTTGCCATGATATAGATACGAGATTCAGAACCCTGACTTTCTCTGTTTACAGCCACCAAAATTCTCACAAAAAGACCAACTTGAGCGTCGGAGGGGCCTACCGGCTATCAACCCCCAGCGTGCCTTATGTTATTTTGCAGGTATTCTCTTGCTGAAGACGACCAATCTCATGGATCCAAACAGCAGTGCTCAGCCTGATCAGAATCAGGCAGAACCAACTATATTATTTTCCTATAGGAAAATAAAACAACAATATTCCTTTCTATTAAATTAAAAAAAATAATCCATTGATTTACTTTTAATCTATTTAAATTTTTGGTTCAAATTTTTAATTTTTGATTTGATTTATTTTAATAAATTTTATTGTTCAAAATTGATTAGTTTATCAATTAATCAATCAAATTTTTAAATTAATTATTTTCATATATAAAATAAATTAATGAATTATCATTTTATAGTTTTTCAACTAAAATTCAAATTTTTGATAAATAAGAACAACATTTTTAATCATATTTTAAATTTTTAATTTTAATCAATCTTTAATCAATTTTATAATGGTTTAATAATAATTGGACTTTTTAAATTTTAAATCTATTGTCTTACTGATTTAATTTTGGTCCAATTTTGAAAAATCAGTTTCAAGCATAAAAGTTATAAACCATTTTAATTTGGACGATTCTACAATTTAATTCGTTTTAATTTGGATGATTTGATAATCTAATTTGTTTAAAATATTAAAATGACATTATTTTTAGTCTAAATTTAAAATTTAATTAATAAATTGAATTGATGATAAAATTACAAAATCACTAAAAATATGACCCAAAGATTGCTATGATTCGCTGAAATAGTATCACAAAATTAATATTTCTCAGTAGCTGGAGTGAGAAGTAGTGTATTTTTGTTTGTAAAGGACATGTATAAGATTAAAAATTATAAATAAAATTTTATTAAAATTTATCATATTAGTTTTCTTTAATTTTAATAACAATTTATATTAAAATGTAAAAATTAAATAATAGTATTAATAAAATGTAAAAAAAATTGAACAAATGTATGGATGATATGAAAATAGAATAATATCAGTTTACTCTTAGAAACGGACGAATACATTGTGAAAGTTAAGCCAAAGTTAGACTTTATTTCTTAAATATAATTTATTAAATTTAAATAAAATAACGATATTTTAAATACTAAATTATTTAAATGTGTTCAAATTAAATTTAAATAAAAATGAGTTGACTCGACTATCTTTTGAAAGAAAAGAAAGTGATACAAATAATGAATTTATTTTTAAATATTTGCTTGTATTCTAAGGCAGATGTAAAACAAATCGTGTGATACCTAATCTATTGCATAATTATAGGATAAGTATCATATAATATAAGGACTACTTTTCAATAGCAAGTTGTTTTAAGTGGAGCAATTGAGGCATATGCCACTTATAAAGCCTCTGATAAAGTTAAAAAGGTTTCAATACTATAATGTATACTTCCAAGCAACAGTCGGTGGATACATCACTGTTAAGCAGAAGGACCAAACAACATTGCAGGATTAGTCCACAGGTTTCATAAACCTTTGCTACATTGGAACCTTTTCAATTCTAAATAATATTGTTTTAAGTAAATAAAATTTAATTCGGATTTGCTTCTAAAGTTATATCCTTATCTTCTTAAACTCAAATATTAACTCATACATAGAATAATAGATATCGTCAATACTTCATGAGTCTATGATATTTCAAATACTGAACACCTTTAGTATGTATTCTATGTAATTGGAGTTAGAATAAGTAAGTGGTTCTGCCGGATTCAGGCTGAACGGTGCGTTGCCGTTTGAATCCATGAGTTAGCAACCTTCTGCGTTGTTCTTCGACGTAAGTATACCTGCAAAACAAGGAAGGCTCGTCGGGGGTGATGTCCCGATTAGCCCCTCCGACGCTCAAGTAAGTTTTCTGGTGAAGGTGGGAATCGATGTAGAGAAAAACAAATTAGGTTATGATCTCGTACCTCGATTATGGGAGAATAATACCTTTTATATGATTTTGCAGTTAGGTTTAGGTTTTTACGTGTTTGCATGGAAGATTGCCTTCTGCTAATGGGTCTCGGATGTGTGGATCAAGCCTAGATTAATCAATAGGTGTAGGACTGACTGATCGGCCTGTGGGTTGTTGTAATTGAGCTCGGGCCCAAATATAGCCGACCCAACCATAAGCCCCCCTACTCCTCGAATCTGAGCGAAGAGAAGGGTCGAGGGAGTATGTTGGGACGTTGTTGCTCGTCTGTTGCTTCATAGCTCGTAAGCAGGAGAGCTCATCATGTGGTCGATCGTTCAGTTTCAACCGGTCGGATACCGACCTATTGGGCCTAACTGCTCGTATTGTTATTGGTTGGCTGAGGGCCCTTGACTGATCGGTCTCATCGACTATTGCGAGACAGCTTGCACGGAAGCAGATCGGTTGGTTATCATTGGTGAGCGTGTGGGACATTTACTGTAGACGGCGCGTGCTGTTTGACAGCTTTCAAAATCTGAAACGTATCGTCCTTTAACCGTCGTACAGCTATCATGTGTCCTTTCGACCGTTCATGCCGTTTCGATTTTAAATAGCCTCGATTCTTCCCAGATCTTGTCGTGTGTCCAAGACTGCTCAGATTTCTGCCATGTGTCGTAGTCCGAATGGGTCATTATCGAGGGTTCCTACTGCCAACCCTCTATAAATACTCAAAGTTGGTGAGTTGTGGCGGTTTTCACCTTTTGCTTTCGTACTGCAACTCGCACTTTGCTTTCATTTACTCTCAAATCGTTCAAGGTTCCCAGAAACTTCTTTTATTCCGCCGTCCGATTTCCCCATTTCTTCTTTCTAAATAGGTACATCCTTTTTCTTCTTCATTCCTTCATTCCTTTAGTCCTTTTTCTTGATAGTCATGTCGACGGGTAGTTACGGGAGCATGGTGGAGGTGCAGAGAGATGTCGATGAGGAGAGAAAGGATGGCTTAGTTGTGGAGTTCCCACCTAAGATCGCATCGCCATGACCGTGGGAGAGTTGAGCAGTTGTGCATCGGTATAATATCCCTACGTCTTGGAGGCCCCGATTGGCTTTGAAGCATGAGCGAATCCACAGCAATTTTAGTGGAAACTTCACCGTCTCCGGGAGTTTTTTCTCAGTGGGCGGCCTGAGGCTCCCGTATGCCCCGATTGTGGACGAGGTGTGCGTCTTGTTCGAGTTATTACCGAGCCAGATTCCTCCGAACAGTTGGAGATTTATAAACGGGTTGGAGTTGCTGTGCCATCAGTTCGGCCATCCGCCCACCGTCGGCGTTCCATTTTCTGAGGATGAGCCACAGTCCGAGCTCAGGGGCTGGAATCCCCTTTCTTCAATATCGAGATGCTCGGTATCGCCCGGCCAGGACACCCTCAAAAATTTCTTCCTGGCGGACGAAGTATTTCTTTGTGAAGTCCCCAGAATCTTCCTCCGAGTGCCGACCGTGGAGGTATCCTTTGGCCGAGCAGTGGAACGATTCGTCGACCTTGTCCCTCAGCAAGGAGGAGTGGGAGGTGGTCCGTCGTATCAAGGAGCTCGGCAGATACGACTTTGCCAGGCTCATTCAGGGGTATCCCAGGGGGGCCTCGGCTGATTCGTTCCTCGTCGATCCCCTCCACGATTAAGCGGGCAAGGAGGAAACCGCCCCGTCCGGTTGACTCCTCGTGATTGTATTAATTTTGAACTTATATCAATTTCGTTTTCTAACTCAATTTAACATTGTGCAGCCATGGTGAGGATGCCTACCCAAACTTCCACGTCAAGGAAGCAGGCCTCTGGGAAGAAGGGGAGTGAGGCGGAGACCGGTGAGGGCGTCGCTTTGTCCATGGGGTTGGTCTCCTCGCCTACGCCGGTGGGTGCTCCCCCTGCCGGGGACCTTCCTGTGGCATCGGAGCCATTAACAATTGTTCCAGTTGTAGAGGAGGAGGAGGACGTGGGCCCTCCTCTTAAAAGGAAGAGGTTGGTTCGATTGGGTGACCTTCCACCCCGCTTGAGCCAGTGAAGCTGTGGCGAGTAAATGAAAAAGGGAAGGAGAAGGCACAGGCCGTGAGCCTTGGGCAGTGGGAGCCTGCCATCAAGTTGGGCAAGGACGTAACGCTCGGGGACCTCGAGGTGTCCCGCTACCTTGCTGAGAGGGTTACTCCCCCGGCGGACGAGGGGTTTATGGAGAAGAAGGGGAACCTGGAGTTGGGTTCCCACTGCTTCAGACAGGCGCGTCTGCGACAATGTTTTTACCGTCTTTGCAGCTTGGAGACTCTGGACCAGGAGGTTCAGGATCTCCATGATCAGATGAAGGGTTTGAAGGGCGAGCTGGCAGAGGTGAAGGAGGGGAGGGACCTCCTTCAGGCTAAAAACGCATCTCTTGAGGAGGAGAAGGCGGCCCAGGAGAGGGAGGTGGGAGCTTTGACGGCTCGACTGGTCGAGGTAGAGGGGAAGAGGGAGAAAGAGAACGAGGAGTGGAGGAAAACGGTGAGGGCGGAGAGGGAGATCAACAGGAAGTGCCGCCAGGACTGCCATTCCGCTGTGACGGAGAGAGATAGAGCGGAGAAAACCTTGTGAGAGGTGCGGTGCTCTGTCAAGGAGCAATGGATCGAGGCCATCAGCGATGGAAGAGGCGGTTCTTGTACGAAGAGAGTTTAGAGCTCGCCTGCGAGGTAGCCCTTTCGATTTTGAAGAGGGGCCACGAGCTCTATACTCCTGAGGGGGTGGCATGCACTTCTTTTGAAGACTATGCCGAACCGCTTATTCCTGAAGCTTTCGGGCTTTCTTTGGAGGGGATCACAAAGAAAGTCGAGGGGGAACCGGTCGATGTTCCGGATGAAAGGCTAGATCTTAGCTCCGAAGAGGAAGAGCTCCCTCATGATGTTCCTTCGGTCGTTTCCTCGGGTCCTGCTCCTGTTCCCGTTGTGTCGCTCCCCGGAGAAGAAGAGCTTCCCAGCGAAGATATTCCTCCGGTTGCTCCCCTGGGTCCCGCTCCTATTGTCTCTTCCTTTGCTTAGAGGCTTCCCCAGGTATTCTCCTTCTCCTTGGTGTTGGTAGTTCCCTTCTCCCATGTTGTAGAGCTCACTGGTGGGGCTTCAGGGCGAGGTGAATTTAATATGAATAAAAATCTCGTTTCCTTTTCTCCAAGTCACTTTTTCGAAGTCAATTTTTGTATTTATGTTCCTTGTTTCAGATATAGAGTAGGGTCAGGTGTTACTCGCGGTCGGCCGAGCGAGATCCCAAGGATCTCGTCTTGGCGATCGATCGATCGTGAGCGATCTATGGCAATACCGAAGCGAGTCCCAGGATCTTATCTTGGCGACCGATCGACCGTAGCCGATCTATGGAATACCGGCGATGGCGATGGCGAGGGACCTGTGGTTCTCATCTGGCGACCCGACCGACCGTAGTCGATCGATGTGGAAGTCTTAGAGCCATGGCGATGGCGAGGACCCAGGATCTCGTCTGGCGACCCGACCGAATCGTAGTCGATCTGTGGAAGTGCCGAGCAATGGCGATGGCGAGGACCTGTGGATCTCGTCTGGCGACCCGACCGATCGTAGTCGATCTGTGGAGAGTGCCGAGCAATGGCGATGGCGAGGGACCCAGGGATCTCGTCCTGGCGACCCGACCGATCGTAGTCGGTCTATGGAGAATGCCGAGCAATGGCGATGGCGAGGGACCCAGGGATCTCGTCCTGGCGACCCGACCGATCGTAGTCGATCTGTGGAGAGTGCCGAGCAATGGCGATGGTTGATTGAATTTTTATTCTTTGTCACGTATAATGGAGCTTTTCATTGCCGAGAAATCTGAAAATTGCTTTATTGATGATAATAAAGGCATGGGCCGTTAAAAAACCTGTCTGGCAGGGACAGGAAAAAGGTTCCCACTCGTTGCATACAAAAATGTTAATAAGGAAAGATTTAACTAAAATAAAACTTATCTACTGGTAGAAGGCCTTCAAATTCTGTGAGTTCCAAGGCCTCGGTAGAATCTTCCCTTTCTCATCGCTGAGGATGTAAGAACCACGCCCGACTTGCTTGATCACTCGATAGGGTCCTTCCCACGTCTGCCCGAGCTTTCCTGGATGCTTTCCAGCAGCCTCGGCTTTTTGTAGGACGTACCCACCTACCTGTACGTCGCTCGGCTTGACCCTTCTGTTGTAGAACTTGGTCGCCGTTTATCCGATGGCTTCGGCGGCGGCTGCCTTTCTATCCTCGCTAAGGAGAACGAGCTCTGCTCTGCGGGCTTCATCATTCCGCTCTTCTTCATAACCCGACACCCTCTAATTGTGCAATGCCACTTATTGGAACCGGGGCTTACGCTCAAGGTCATCCTGAACGAGGTCTCCCCAGTGGCTCCGTTCGGTGTGGTTCTATATGCCCACAATACTTCGTCTATTTCTTCCACCCAGGTCTTTTGGCCGTCCAGGCGCTTCTTAAGGGCGCTCATTATCTTTTTGTTGGTGTTCTCAGCAAGACCGTTGCTTTGGGGATGGGCTACCGAAGTCAACCGTAGCTTGATCTTTAGTCGGTCGCAGAAATCTCTAAACTTGCAGTTGTCAAACTGTCGACCATTATCTGTAACCAACACCATAGGCATCCCGAAGCGGCATACTATATTTTTCTTAATGAAACTTTCCACCTTCCTCGGTGATTGTAGCGACGAGACTCCGCTTACCCACTTGGTGAAATACTCTACGCCACTATCGAAATTTCTTTTGCGGGACCGAGAGGAAAGGCCCGATATATCCATTCCCCATCGGCGAAAGGGATAGGATGGCTCACGATTTGCATTCTTTCGGTAGGCTGGTGAGACAGGCTGTTGTTTCTCTGGCAGGCCTCACATCGGTCGACCTTTTCCTGACAATCTCTTCTCATTTTCGGCCAGTAGTACCCCTGTCTGATCAATCGGTGAGCCAACATTACGCCCCTATGTGATTTCCGACATCCTTCATGGACTTGACCATTGCTCGCTTTCGGCTTCTTCCTCATCCAAGCATCGAGCGGTGATCGGTCGTAGGACCTCTTATATAGAGTGCCGTTAACTACTGTGTACTCGGCGGCCTTTATTCTTAGTTTCTTGGCTTCCGTTGCGTCTTCTGGTTGTTTTCCTTCTAAAAGGTCTTGTGTAATTGGTTACATCCAACCGGACCGACCCGATATTCGTTGAGAACTTCCTTGGTTTTACGAATGCTAAGCCGATCTAGTCGTTCGACGAGCGTTATTTATGGCATCACGGTGGAAGCCATTTTGAGAGCGCATCCGCTTTAGCGTTTGAGCTCGTTCTATTCTGCTGATTGAGTCTTGCTCGAAATTACTCAACTCTGTTTTACTAGCTCCGGATACTTGATCATGTTGTTCCCGGCCTCGTACTTCCGGTGACTTGGCGACTACCACTGGTCATCACTATGTATCTTGGCGCTTCACCTCCATCTCCTTGGCGAGTTGGAGGTCGGCTATCGAGCCTCGTATTACTCGCCTCGTTATTGGAGGCTTTGAATTCTAGCCGGCGGCGACTCCACCTTTTCTTCCAAATACGGGCTGACCAAGACTACTCCGCTCCGCATCCCTCGGCATTGGATGATCCATCAACAAACAAGCTCGGTGAGGCTGGAACTTTCGTCCTTGAGCTCGGTTGGCTCATCTCTGCGATGAAGTCATCCAACACTGCGCTTTAATGGTCGTGCGGGGCTTGTATTGTATATCGAACTCTCCCGTTCTAGCCCATTTTATCACCGACCGAAGTTTGGGCTTTTGAAAACCTTGTCGAGGGTTGGTCGGTCCATACCTCAATAGTATGACTTTGGAAGTAAGGCCTACGCTTTACGGCTGCCATTATCAAGGAGAGGCGAGCTTCTCTATGGGCGTATATCGCGTTTACGGCCGGTCAACACTTTCTTTGACATAGTAGGCGAGTCTTTGCTCGCTTCCTTCCGATCGGATAAATACTGCGCTGATCGACCCCTCCGTAACCGCCAAGTATAAGATCGATTCTCCCTTCTACCGGGTTTTGCGAATAAGCGGCCGGACAAGTATTGCTTTAAGTGTTGGAAAGCTTTTTCGCACTCATCCAACCATTGGGCTGGGTCATGTTAAGCTTTCCTCGGGACTTTGAAAACAGGAGGCACTTGTCTCTAGTCGGAGATGAACACCTTTCAATGAAACTATCCGACCGGTCAATATCGAACATCTTTCGGTATTGCGGCGAAGGCATCGTATGATGGCCTCGATCTTCTCTGGATTAGATCCGATTCCCGATTGGTGATCATAAACCCGTGAATTTTCCGGATGCCACCCCAAACACGCATTTTACGGGTTTAGCTTCATCGGAATTTATTCAAGGTCTGGAAGACTTCTTGGAGATCTTGTACATGCTCCTCGGACGTCTTACTTTTGACCACCATATCGTCTAGATAAACTTCCACAGTTTGGCCAATATGTTTTTTGAAGACTTCTGTGACGAGCCGTTGATAGGTCGCCCCGGTGTTTTTCAAACCGAAAGGCATTACTTGGTAGTAATATGTGCCTCGGTCGGTTATGAAGGCGGTTTTTTCTTCGTCCTCCAGGCTCATTTGGATCGATGATGGCAGAAAGCATCCGAAGTGAGTAGTTCATGGCAGGAGGTGGAGTCTACTACCGGTCGATCTTAGGCAAGGGAAGCATCTTTTGGACATGTTTTGTTCAAGTCGGTGAAATCTATGCACATTCTCCACTTGCCGTTCTTCTTTTTCACCAAAACAACATTGGCTAGCCACTTTGGATATTTGACCTCTCGGATGAAACCGGCCTCCAGCAACTTCGCTACTTCCTTCTCGATCACTTCACCTTCGCTCCTTCTTGTGTCATCGCTTCTTTTGTCGATCGACTGCGGTCATGCGAATCTGAGAGAATCGATCGACCGATCGAGAAATTCGGGCATGTCATTTGGGTACCTAAGCGGCCGACTTGTTTTCCACCAAGCGATCTGTGATTCCTTTAACCAGTCCCTCTGCAGCTCGGAACCTAGGTTTGTGAACTTAGAAGGATCGGCTTCATCCAATGCGACCATTGCGTTTCTTCTCTGGGTTCAATCTCTCCGTCTCTTCGTCGGTTCTTACATCGAAGAGAACTTCGTCACCTTCCGCCCCCGTCTAATGTTTTAGTCTCTGCTAAATAACATTCCTGGCGATTCTTTGTTGACCGACAGCGATTACTACCCGTGGGTGTCGGAACTTCATAACTTGGTAATAAGTGGAGACGACCGACCTGAGGGCATTTTGAGTAGCTCGCCTGATTATTGCATTATATGCCCCTTGGAACTTGACGACCAGGAACTCAACGTCCCTTTCTATCTGACATGGTTTCTGCCCAAACTTCACCTTCAAATACACCCGGCGAGCGGGTAAGTGGCCTTCGGTTACTCCTTTAATGGGGCCGTCTGTAGGTAATAGTCGCTCCTCGGGTACCTTCATTTGCTTGAAGGCCTCATAGTCTGACAGAATCGGCCGAGCTGCTGTGTCAATCATAACCCGCTTCACCTCGTATCCGTCCATGTTGATTCTGACAAGGGCATCGTCATGAGGGCAACTTACTCCATTGAGGTCGGACTCATCAAATGATATCACCCCGTCGCTCTCCTTCGACTTTTTGGTCTATGAGTCTTTGTCGACCTATTTGGCATATCTTTTTCTTCCTTTAGTGGTGGATCCTCCGGCTGCATTTCCGTCGGATATCGTATTGATGACCCCAAATGGCTTGGTCTTCTTCTTGCCCAAAGACATTTCGTCGTTCCTTTCCTTGACCGCCCTCTCTCTTCTCGTCGGTCATCTGTATTTGTGTTTTGTCGCCTTCATTTACATCATTTGATTCGTATGGTGCGTCTATTGTCGGTCCGACCCGTTCTGCGATCGGCATTTTGTTCGTGTTTCACGAACCGGCCTAACCTTCCCTTTTGAATGAGGAGTTCGATCTCATTTTTCAACCGCCAGCAATTTTTCATATCGTGACCAACCTCTCTGTGGAAACGGCAATACAAGTTGGGGTTCCTGTCCTTATAAGGGGTCTTCATTTTTTCAGGCTCTCGGATAGTTTCCCCATCCGCTCTCACAGCGCCAGTACTTCTGCATATGTCTTGTTTAGTGGAGTGAACTCCTGCCGATATCCCTGTCGATCGGTAGGCCTTCTCCATCCACGTGGTTTTTTTGCTTGTGCGAATTGCATCTATCATTTGGTGGCGATCATCTGTCCGACGCCTCGTATTTTTCAGCACTTCTTCGTTTGAATGTACTGTCATACTGTTTCTTATTTCCTGAACAGATCGGGGCTGGTCGAGGGCTAATGATTTCTTGAACTCCTCGTCCCTTGTATTGTTCATGAGCGCGGCCAGCATGGATGAGCAAGTGAGGTCGGGAACCTCGACCGCTTCATTGTTGAGCCGGGTGATGAACTCCATGAACTCTCATTCCTCCTTGGGTGAGTTGCATCACCTCCAAAGTCTTTCTGCGATTAAACTCGTGGCGAATCGATTCAGAATAACTCCTTGAAATCTTGAAACAAGTGATCAACTCGAGGCAAGCCGTTAAACCATCGCCGAGCTCCCTCTTGAAAGGCCGTCTGAAGCCTTACATTGGATAGCGTCCGGACCTGATGTAGGTTCATCATGGATGGAAGTCTGCGAGTAGTCCAGGGTCGGTCTTCTGGTGTATTTCGAGGTCGGTATTTTTGTGCTGGTCTTTGGGAGGCTATCAAGATCTCCGGAGTAAAGGGAGAGTGCCTTGCCGTCGGGTGCTCTGGGCGGAAGCTCGTAGGTCGTTAATCCGATCGTCCACGATTTTTCTAGGTTTTGTGTCCGGTGGCGATCGGTCATCATCTTTGGTTTGTCGCCTGACTGTCATGCAGACGTCTATTCGTTGCGCTTGGGGCTGCGGGATCTGGCGAATCAACAGATCGGTTTGCTTCCTCGATCATTTTACGGTCGAGACGGAGTGCTTGCGATCGGAATAGGTTCTATACCCGATCGGTGTTGAAGATTCGGGTGTGTACTGGGTGCGACGTTATCCTCCACAGCCACGCTCTGCTCTTCCTGTTCCAAGGTTTGAGGTTGTTGTTGATCGTTAGGATAAGAGGATTCCGTGAGCGGGAGACGTGCGGTGTAGGCGGCATAATTGCGGCATTTGCAAATCTGAGACTTGCATCGCCCGAGAACATGACGATGGCTACATCGAGATTCGTCGCCGTCGCTTGGCCCGATTGTGTGGTTACATCGTGGTTCGAAAGTCGGGCCCCACGGTGGGCGCCAATTGGTTCTGCTGGATTCAGGCTGAACGGTGCGTTGCCGTTTGGATCCATGAGTTGGCAACCTTCCGCGTTGTTCTTCGACGTAAGTATACCTGCAAAACAAGGAAGGCTCGTCGGGGGTGATGTCCCGATTAGCCCCTCCGACGCTCAAGTAAGTTTTCTGGTGAAGGTGGGAGTCGATGCAGAGAAAAACAAATTAGGTTATGATATCGTACCTCGATTATGGGAGAATAATACCTTTTATATGGTTTTGCAGTTAGGTTTAGGTTTTTACGTATTTGCATGGGAGATTGCCTTCTATTAATGGGCCTCGGATGTGTGGATCAAGCCTAGATTAATCAATAGGTGTAGGACTGACTGATCGGCCTGTGGGTTGTTGTAATTGGGCTCGGGCTCAAATATAGCCGACCCGACCAGTAAACAATTTCTAATATATCTCTATAGATCTAATTCCTATAATTAAGTTGTTAAATTTTCATATCTAGTAAAAGTTGTTCTTGAACAATTATATTTTCAACAATTGAAAATTAAAATTGTTGTTCTCTATAAACAATATGTCTCCATATACTCCCACTAAATAGGACAACTATACTCCCACTAATCTTGTTGTAGTTATAATAAATTTATAATCATCTCCAAACACAAACTCTTTGAATTCATCATTAAAGTGAATCTTTCAATATCTTGTAGCCTTTCAACTATACATCAAATATATCAATAAAGGCACTAGCTTTATTTTGATGCACTATCATAAGATTTGAAATTTACAAATTTCATCTTACTCCCACTACTTATCTTGAGAACAATTCCACTATAAATATAGATTGAAACAAACAATTTGTTCAATAGGTTTGTAAGATTATATCCAATCCTTTGGATATCTCATAACCTTTTATTATCCAATGTAGTTCTAAACTTAATGGACAATGTACGCTTCAAATAAGCATTACATCCTTAAATCATTAACTTTGACTCTTTCAAAACTTATCATTTCATATCTAATATGAAATCTTACTAATTGATTCAATGGGAACTATTGAAAGGTAAGTCATTATACTAGGTATCGTGATAGAAGAAATAATATTGTATCTTACAATATCTCATATTGTAGTTTTCTCTTTATATAAATCCATACTCTTATGAATTCAACAATGAAGGCATTCACTAGAGAATCTTATTCCTATAGATAACCAAAATTTAAAACTCACTGTAATGAATTCATGAAATATTTCAACATTATTAATGCTTTATTTTATTTAGATTTAAACAATTTGAACTTTTAAAATTTTAAATCATTATTTCATTTAATACGTATGGCTATATCACATAAAGTTGTAAGTAATTTAATGAAATATAAGCATCATCGTTATATGAATTGTTTACATCATATGTATAAATTTAACATTTCAATACCATTATCATCCTTTCACAAAAACTTGATTTGGTTGTTCTTCAACTTTACAAGTTTCATATGATTCATAATCAAAAGGATACACATATTCTTGTATGTAACTTTATGATTCTCGTTATGTTGTTTTTTAACCCACATGGCATAAAAGGATAGTATCGGTTATTCGACTCTATATTCTTGCCACTTATGTTAAGCATAAGACTCTTTTGATCCAACATATACAAACTATTTTTATAAAATTGGGTCAACTACTTTACTTGACAATCTATTTATTATCATGCTTTAAACATTAAAATAATGTTGAATCCAAATTCAGTATCAAACACTCATAAGCATGAGCTAGAAATAGATATGATTATTATCATATCCCTTACAGGTAAGAAAACTTACGCAATCATTTTCTTCTATTGATAACTATTATCATACTATAACAAAGCCTTTAATTGTAGTCCACAATTATGTTTTTAGTAGGTTAAATTAAGTAGAACAATTCCAACAAGGTATTGTACCTTTAGCTTTACTCCATACAACCCCTTGCATTTTGCTATCATGGTGTTGGCATAAATCTTACATCATCATCATCACACCCAGTCTGAAGTCTCGCAGTGAAGAGGAGTCTGAGAGGTCTGATAGTACGTAGCCTTAACCTTACATAGTAGAAAGATTTTTTCTAGTAGATCCACATACAGATGTGACAGAAAAATAGTGATGCAGGTGAACAGAATAAATAAGTAAAAACTGGCCAGTAGAAAATTTAAGTAAATAAAATTACAATAGAATACATAAATAAATAATAAATAATAAAAAATATAATTCGATTTTTAAAAATAAAATGTATTTCAAAATTAAAATATACGAAATATATCATCTCTTTATCTATAGAAAAGCACTAATACCTAAATGATAAGAAAGCAATAAAGTATTAAAATTAAAAAAACAAAGTCGAAACACAAAATGTCTAAAACTGTACGATCATTAAGCATAAAATTCAATCTTGACATAAACCCAATAATATCATATGCAAAGAGAACATATAATCAAAAGGGAAAGAGAGCAACTCTTACATACCTCTTATTCAATCCTAAAATAGAAACGTTTGTTTACATACCTCGTCAAAAAAGATGGCATAACCTTCATGATAAAAAGGTGCGAGAAGATTAGGAGGGATCCGGTGCTCCTTCATCATCATCATCGTATCTAACTTTTTGGTGCTCGCTGCTCTACTATCATGGTGAAAAACATAAAAGAAAAAGGCAACAACTTGGATGCATAGAGATGATTTTTACCTATTTTAGAAGCTTTTTTATTTCAACAAATGATTTAAAAAAAAAAACATAGTTTGTTTCAACAAAAAGGCACTGACCCATCAACCAAAACTCTTAAAAAACGAACTTTAGCTGATTCCCAGGAGTATACTCAGATCTAACCCAAAAAGCATCAGTCTTCGAAATCTTCAATCATAAACCCAACCATGCGAAAGAAACAAAGACCAAAACGAAAACAAACAAAACATAGACAAATCTCCAACAAAAACAAGGGGAACAAAAATGAGATCAGAATGACTGTTGCTTTTAATGCATGTTGACAGTGAGACACTAATGTTCAAACTCAGTAAAGATTCAAACTTTCCAATCCACACCCTCAAAAAAGACCAAAACCAGATCTGAATCAATCCCATTTAACCATAAAACATAAGCAAATAGATACTTACACCAGGGAACGCCGAGAGATCCAACCAAAACCCGTCAATCTTAGCATTGCCCCAAGTGATCCAACTAGATTGTAATTTATAACAAGGGAATGGCTTTGTCCTTCTACAACGAGGGTTGAAAGAAATTCCAGAAAACCAAAACCGAGAAAACCCTTTACCTTGTACAACTCTTCCAAGTCCTGCAAAAGGCCCAGATCCAATACCTGAGCTAATAATACTCAAAAAGTAAAGGGGACGTACCTTACGCCATTAGAAAACTGATAGAGCTTGTCACAAATGCCTGTTTGTGAAAAAGAAGACATTCAACTTAAACCAAAAGGTTAGCCAACAACTTCTCACTTAACCAATATTCAGGAAACAATTTGGGTACTCGTTCTCATCAAAGTTTATGAGATATTAGTCAACTCAAATTATCAGTACATTTTTATCATCAATATGATTTTAACATATCTCTAAAACTTTGTCACTGAATCCTCAACAAGGATTATAACATAATAATATAATGGACATACAATTTTCTATTTTCTAATTTTGAGAACCCTTCTCAAACATATCCTATGCACAAGAAATTTGGTTGACTAAGTATACTAAACAAGGTAAATTCCATTAAGAACATATTGTAAAAGTAAGAAAATAAGTAATTAATATGTCATGACTACCAAATAAGATTAGGACTTTAATCATGTATTTAATTACTCCCACTATTTTATTCAAAATAATAGCCCTCACTACTATTCGAAAAGATTACTTTAATATTTCTAGTAGGCTAGGATTCCATTCAAATTTAATTGATCTTGAGTTTGCTAAACAAATCAACTAAACTTAAATTAGGTAAATAACAATTTTATCAATCACATCTCATGTAACTCTTAGATCTATTAAGTGATAACTCTTGCCAAAACATAACATATGTTATTCTTAACCTTGCTTCTAAATTTATGTAATCATGAGTTTGTTCATCCAAATCACACAAATTTAGTTAAGTAGAACCTATTGTATAAAACTAAATTGTTCGGGTTAAAATAACCTTGAATTTGTTCAACAAGCCTACTATAAATAAAACTACGGTTTATTCTTATAACAATAGAAAGCAAAATCATGTTCTTAATGTGTACTTAATATTTTAATGAGAGATTTCAATTTTATTTGTCTCATCAATCATATAAAATATCGAATAGATAAAACATATAATTTAGCATGCATCCAATATATATATATATATACCATATAAATAAAGTATGTATCTTATGTACTCATAATCAATTTATATGCATAAAACATGAAGCTTTGATTTTCATAATCTAAAGTAATATTTTCCACTCTTTGAGCGATTACATTAGATTAAACTCATTGATTTCTAAATATACTAAATTTCTATTCTAAATATAAATTTATTTTGATTTGAAAACAAATTTTCAAATCCAATTGAAAACTATTTCTAGTTACCTTGACTACTTTAACAAAATTTAATTGAAAACAATTTTCAATAATTTGTACTTCTTACTTATTATAATTTTAAAAACTCTTCTTTTCAAAATTACACAAATAACTCATTCTAATCCAATTAGAAAACTATTTATAATATAATTAGAAGTTTTATTTCTAATCTCATTAGAAATTGTTTTCCTTAATTAAAAACTATTTTCTAATATTAAAGGAAACTACTTTCAAAATTAAATAAAACACTTTTAAATTTAATTAAGAAAGTCATTATATATTATTTAGATATTGATTTATTAATTAATAAGGAAATCTTTCTTTAATAGATTAGAAAATTATTTTCAAAAATATTAAAAAATCTCATTTTAATTAATAAATAAAACACTTTTAAAAATTTAATGAAGAAAAGTACTCTTCTAATAAATCAAGAAACTTATTATTCACAAATAAAGAAACAATTTCTAAATTAAATTAAATATTAATTTTCTCAACAAATATAATCATAAATTTAATTTATCTCAAACAAATTGAAGTAAATATATTTAATTTAAAAACAACTTTCTTAATTACTTAAGAAAATGTTTTTATTAATTTTAAAGAGTCAAATTAATTAATTTCAATCTAATTGAAAACAAATTAATTCTAATTTTAGAAACATCTTTTCTAAAATTAATTTATAATCAATATAAGTATTTATCTTAATCATATTAAGAAAATAATTAATTTAATTTTGAAGTTAAGATCTCATCTTAATTAATATAATCTCATTACATTTATAATTTCTAACATAATCCAATTATGAAAGAAATCATTTAAAACATTGGCTTGATTCTAATTATTGATTTGATAACTAATTTAATTTAATAATTCAACTCTTGAAAATTAAATTAAATTTCAAAATATTCTAATAAAATTAGCCCTTGAAAACAATTTTCAAAAAATGGAAAAACACTTTTTTAATTTTTTAGAATTATAAGCTAATTTAATCTCCATTAAATTAGTTTAATTTAAAAATAAGGTTTTAAAAACATTACAAACAAATGAATATAGGATGAGAGGTTTTTGGCTCGTACATGGAGCTCCTGTGCTGGCATTTGCAAAACAGGTCGTTGATTGGTGCGTACAGTGCACGTAGCAACCACGTCCTTTTCCAGGTGCTTTCAGAGAATGTGGGCACGTTTCTCACACGCGCCAGTTGTTCTCACGGATGCTCTCCAGAAATGTCTCCGTGTTTCTCCAACGCTCCTGCAAACTGTCGCGACTCTCCATCTCCTTATTGCTCCAACTGCTAGGTTTATAGCTGTAAGTTGTCCAACTGACGATTCTCTAACCATCTCTCGGTTTTGCTCCTCACCGTCACCGCCGCCTACATCGTTGACACCACCGCTATTTCCATCCTTTTCACCACCTTGGTTCGCGTTCGATAGGCAATTAACGCCTATCATCTTGCCAGTGGCGACAATCGCGCCGAACGACATCTTCAGTTTCAATGGGCGATTAATGCCCATCGTATTACCAGTGGTGACGTCAATCAGTGGTGTCGCCATGCTACCTTCACCAGTGGTAAAACACCGTTGGTGAGATGCTCCAATAGTGGCATTCAAGCCACTTGTTCATCACTTAAAATCCAGATTCACAACCCAGAACCATAACGCAAGAACACAAGCAATAAATGCAAGCAGAAAACATAGGAAGGAGATGCAAAACAATGTTCAAAATAAACCTTTCAGAAACATCGCATAACAGATGCAAAATTATTTTCAGAAAGCAAAACGCATAGGTAGACATAAACAAATTCTCCACAACGTAAGAACTTGTTCGTGAAAGGAGAGAACAGTTTTCATAACACATCGCACAAGTATAAACCATAGGGATTTAGAAAACTGAAAATTTAGATACTCTTTATTAAAATTTCAGCAACAGTTCATGGTACTGAAACATACTTGGATAAGAAAAGATAAAGTACAGACACAAAAATATAATAAAGGAAAAATAAAAATTGTATATATTCACAATTAATTATTATTTATAAAGCAAATAGTCAAACATACAAGTCAGTTACTTCTAAAGAAGAAACCGATGACAAAGATAATATGAAGAAAAAAAAGACCAGGTTTGAATTTTTTCGAGGGACACAGAGACTGTATACTTTACATTTTTGAAGTACTT
This sequence comes from Erythroxylum novogranatense, assembly GCA_029891385.1. Lineage (NCBI taxonomy): Eukaryota > Viridiplantae > Streptophyta > Magnoliopsida > Malpighiales > Erythroxylaceae > Erythroxylum > Erythroxylum novogranatense. The sequence goes on along the minus strand of JAIWQS010000236.1, from coordinate 689,291 downwards.
TTTTAGTTTTAAAAGAGAAAAAATGAAACGTAAAAAAAAAGAAAAGAAAAGATTTGTCTTTTTTTTTTAGTTCTTTAGTTTTATATTGCTATTGTCATCTTATCTTTTTAATAGTTTGCATTGTGATTTTTATTTGGCTACACCAAAGACTCCTAATCTCTCTTATCAGTATGAATCTTTTTCGGGTATCTGTCTCTCTTTCTGGCATATCTCTCAGTGTTTTAAATGGTGATAATTTGTCTTTTTGGTGTGTTTATAATTCTTCCGCTGATATGATTATGAATTTTGATACTGTTTTGTCCTAAAAAGGAGAGATGAGGTTGCTTATGGTGAATGTTCTATTCAAGGGGAGATTTCAAGGTATACGTGTGACTATTCGTCTTGTTTTTTGATATCTTTTTTTTCCAAGGCCAGAAAGGGGGAGATTGTTAAGATATATATATATCTTTTATTTAGTTTTGGTATTTTAATTGGACATAAAAAATCTTAATTGTAGTGGGATTTAAAAAATGTGATTGTCACACTTGTGTTTGTGAAAAGAATTCTACATTACATTGGAGTCTATCTTTATAGTGATATTGGAAGGAAATTACTTCTGGATTTGCAGGGTTTGTGGATTGATAAAATTAAAAAGATGAGGTTTTTACATGTTTAAATTTAAGTGAAACTCTTATTGTATGAGGGATTTGTGCACATCTTTAATCTACAGTAGAAGTCTATCTTAAAAGTAGGTGTGTGGCAATAAAGGCTTGTGGGTGTGCGACATCAAGTCCGTGTGTGTGTTGGCAATTGGGACGTTGTTTTTCGTTATGCAGTTGAAGTGAAATTCGGCTTGTTTGTTTCCTGTCATTGTTGAAGTAAATCACTAAGGTGAGTGTGCAACAAAGGTGTCGAGCTATGTCCAGGCATAGGAGCACTTAGGTGAAAGTGTGTAAACCTCAAGTTTTTCACGGCAAGTAAATTATCAATAAGCTCAAAGTTTTCTTATGGAACAATACTTTGTAGCGGTAAAGGTATCCAATTTAGAGAAGATGTCTATCACAATTATATATGATGGACAATGCAAAGCGAAGGTGGAGAATGAATATCGCTAATGACATCAGTACAAGTAGACCTCCCATCGACACTTAGGAGAAAATAAAGGAGCTAACATACTAGTTTCTCCACTAAAATAGTTTATGGCTTATAAGGAAAACTTTGAAGAAGTTAAAACAAGACGGTTTGAGGCGTGAGTATATAAGAAAATTGGAGCTAACATACTAGTTTCTCCACTAAAATAGTTTATGGCTTATAAGAAAAGCTTTGAAGAAGTTAAAACAAGACGGTTTGAGGCGTGAGTATATAAGAAAATTCACATATTTGTTGTTGGACATGTAAAACATGAAGGAGGAAGACAAGTTGTCCAGCTTCATAAGCTCCTTGAAAAGTTAGATATAAAGGGAGCTCCAAAGACAAAATGTGAAAGACCTCCATAGTGTAATAGTGGTTGTAGATGCTTTGGTGGATTTACAAATGCCACTAACCATTTAAACTAGCAATAAGGGAAGGATGAATGGTGACACACAGAATGATTTGGAGAAAGGCAAGGAGAAGGTATGTGAATATTCTTCATATAAGTTTAAAAAACAAACAAAATGAGATATAGCTTGTTTCATTTATGAAGGGCAACACTTTGCTCTTGAATGCCTAAAAGGATGGATCAAGAAACCAATTTCATGGTCAGGATGGATCAAGAAAAAGGAGGTGAAACCTTACAGAAGAAGTCTACCATAATAATTATGCTATGATGGATGTAATTGACCACAACAATAAAAAATTAACTTTATCATAACTCTCTTATTAGTCTGTTTTGATTGCTTGTAAAAAAACACTTGTGTTGTGATAGTAGAGTAAAATATTTAAACAAGAGTGAGGTGAGGCGTTCAGAAACATATGAAATTATTGGTCAATGATCACGAAGGGATGGTTAAATTGAATTTTGCAACTTAAGCTTCACTACCACGTAAGGACTTCGGCAAAATTATTCTAATTCCTCTGTACCCGAAAAAATCCATACGATGATAAGTATCACACAGTTTCTTGTATATAAAACCTAATTTTTAATAGAAAGTTGTTTTAAGTGGAGCAATTGAGGTATATGTTAGTTGTAAGCCTTGATAAATTTAAAAAGGCTTAAATAATGTAATGTATACTTACAAGCAACATTCAGTGGATACATCACTATTAAGCATAAGGATTAAAATATTAAACAACATTACAGATAAGTTGTTAGCCCCAAATTTTTTTTTAAAGATTAAGCATGATTAGATTAAATTGATTAAGTTAGATTAGCATTAATTAAGGTGTCATTAATTAATATGTGGTAGCATTAAAATGTTAGGTGGTGAGTTAATGAAATTAAATGTGTTAGGTTAAGTGTATTAATGGTCAAATGGGCTTTGGGCCTAAAGAGGAAATGGGAAAAGAAAGAGGAAATGAAGTGGACTTAAGTGAGTTAGGTTGTAAAGTAAGAAGAAGAAAATGAGTTAGGCAAATGGGCCTTAGGGCTTGATGGGCTTAAGTGACTTAAGTAGAAGTATAAAGGGAAGAATTAAATGAGTTAGGAGAGAAAGAAGAGGACTTACGAAAATAGAGAGGAGAGGGTGAGAAGTATCGTGGAAATGGGGAGAAGAGGAGAAAAAGAGAAGAAGCTTGGCTAGGGTTTGATTTTCCAAGAGATTCAAGAAGTTTTTGAAGAAAGTTCAAGAAGGAAAAGTGTGGAGGAGAGTCTAAGCTTCACTTTGAACCAAGAAATCACTTGGTTAAGTAGAGATTCAAGGTAAGCCATGAGTTTAAAGTTTAGTTTTTACTTGGGTTTTGAGTTAGGAAGACTAAGAATGGAATGGGTTTAGTGATTCTTAAGTCAATTGCATGAAAGTAGTTATGTGGATTTTCAATTGAAGCTATTGTTGAAGTGGGTTTTATTTCTCTTGAAATAGAGCAAGAGAGAGGAGAGGAGCAAGAGGAGGAGCTTCATTTTAGCAAGGATTTAGCAAGTATAAGGTGGGTTTTATTTTTATCTTTATGCTAGTAAGTGATAAATATTACCTTAATTAAAGAAATTATGTTCTTTCAAATTACTTTGTGATGATTTGATTGAGTATAATAGATGTATGAATGCCATTATATGAGAACTTGACGGATATGACATTGCTTGACATTGCTTGATAAAGTCATGAATTGAATGAGCATGAATATTAGTGAGTTTATGACATTTGAGCTAAGCATGAAAAGCATTTTCGGAGAATTAGCTAATTGGATTGCATGAAAATCCATTTTCAGAAAATCAGCTAGTGGATAAGAAAAGTCCGATTTTATGCATGAAATTCAGTGTTATGTGGGTTAGTTAAGTCCACCAAAGAAAGTCACGTGCCGTTGACCAATATAGCCTTCGCCGCATTTGCTCGATTGTGGCATAGGATGTTCCTTTTGGACTCCTCGGCATATGACTACACTTGTGTAGTTCATCAATAACCGTGGACTTTTGAACCATCGGCTATGTGTTTACGTGTTAGCATATGATTGTAAGAATGATGAATGCATGAATCATGAAATTATGCTTTTAACTCGATGAATTCACGAAATGCAAGATGTATGATTTGTTGATGAGAATATTGCCAACAGATATGAGTAATGAATAGATTCACTTAGAAGTATAAATATAAGCGTGTTACCCTCGGCTTAAAGCTCACCCCACCTTCCGTCCCATCTCCGGTGAAGGCGTGATCTCGAGGAATGAGCATAAAAGGCATACTCCAAGATTATGTTTTGATGTATTTTAAGTCAATTGTTGTAAACGATGTTTTAGATGCATTTAAGAAAACAGTAGCATTTTGGAAGTGTATTTTGAACCAAGTTGTAAAGGGCTTGAAATGCCCACTAAAGCATTATAAGCTACTTGTTTTGAATGTGAATGAGATCATGAATTACGATTTATTATGGTCTCTCAAAACCATTTATTATCATGTTTAAGTATAGTATCCAAAGTTGCATGAAATGGCTTTGGAATCCATGTGGTAGAAATGCATGTTTAGTTCAAGTGAAGGCGTATATAGAGTTGTGATTGATGAGTGTTATGTAGAAGTAAGAATGTGATTGGGTTATGGTTAATAAGTTTTGCATGAGTGATTGTACAAGATCATTATGGTTTGGGTTTGATTAGAATGCTAGGAGTGTGTTGTTGCCATTGAAAATCCATTGGGATAATTAGGTTGTTATGTGTTGTGGGATATGGAGGATTTAAGTTTTATGTAGGTACTTGGATTGAAGAGGGTTTAGAGAGTGAAATGTGGTTGTTGGCGAAAGTTACATAGCTGTGTGAATTTTCACACGATCGTAATTTTCAGTGTAGAAACACAGTTGGCGATGGGTTATACAACCTGTGTGAATTTTCACATAGAATTTCTGGTGCAGGAGGCGGCGGTGGCAGTGGGTTACACTGTGTGAATTTTCACACGGTATGTAAATCCATGGTGCGAGGAGGCCTTGATGCGAAAATTACACAGCCTGTGTGAATTTTCACACAGACTGTGTGATTTTCTCACGGTCCATGTAACCCGATAATGACAGAATTTTGAATTTTGGTCTTCACAAAAGTTGTATCCCTAGATGTCTATTTTCTAACCGTCTAAGAACGAAGTCATTCCGACATCTATAGTGAAAGTTATGGCATTTGCGCCAAAAGATGTTCAATTTGATTTTGGGAGTGAGCATAGTCTATTCTTTTGGGCATAAAACACTCATTCGACCTCCAATTGAGGTGAGGTTTGAACCATTGGATTTATAAGACATATATCTTTCACTCCATAAAATTTGGTATCATTTGGAGTTAATTGAGGAGGTTTGCATTAAAGCAAGTGAGAGGTCGATTAAGAGCATGCTTGGTATGAACTCTTTTGGTTTTTGTGTGTATCTTGAGTTATATAACATCCGATTGAAGCGATTCTTGTCTCAAATAAAACAAGAGTCATAAGGTTATGATTTACAAGAGAAATCAATTTGAAATTAGGGTTAAATGAAATGATCACTACAAGGCAAGAAGATCAAGCGTCATGTTTTACAGTTCAAGAGTTGGACTCCGGTAACGGGATCCAACAGTTGGGGTCCGGTCTCCGGGTCGGGGCCCGACATAAGTCTACAGGCTTCATAATTAAACCTCCCACTTGAACCAACCCCATTAGGCAATCATTGGACTCTTGCAATTTTGGTTGTTTATAAAGCTAATCCTTTTGTCCTTGAAATCTATAATAAGAAAGGAATCGGGTGGAATGAACTTAAATTTTTAGCTCCTAGTAAGTCTTCCTTTATCTTGCTCTTTAACTTCATCGACCAATAAGATCAGCCCATATGAACCTTGAATTTTCTTGCATAATGACGCTATTCAATACCCCATTTTGTAATAATTGAAAATATCATATTTCCTATATATTTTATGACATGAAAATTATACATATTAAAATTTTAACTAAGGTTAGTATTGGTTAAGGTTATCAAAATTAGTATGATTTAATTTGAAATTAACATATGATTGAGCCAAGTTTATATTATACATTGGCTGCAATTTCATATTTGTTTATGCATTTGTTGACTCTTAATTGATGATTTTTTGTGCTTAAATTGGTTCCTCACAATGAGCTCTTTTAATTCACAATTTGTTGGTAAATTGTCATGATCTGGTATTAATTTCTCTATTATTTTCATGAGGACAATTGATACTGCAAATTGTTATTTTCTTGTAGGAGCAAAAGGAGTCAACGGACCAAGAAGTCAACAGTCACTCGGTTCTTTCGCACGTCGCGACGCATGATAGCCCACACGCCGCGGCAAGCACATCACTTCCGCACGTCGCGACGCATGACGATGTACACGTTGCGACGAACAAGCCATTACACACGTCGCGACGAATTTGATTTATTTATTTTATTCGTCGCAACGTACGAGCGGATATCCGACCTAATATAGAAAGTCTGTCTCACTACTCTGACCCGACCCGTGTCCAACATATAAAAACTTGCTATTTTTAGGTCGAGAAGAGGGATATCTGTGAGGTGAGACTTCGGAGGCGGACGCGCAGATTTTCACACGAGACGACGCGAGACACTTGAGGCGTAGACCACGATCATTCGGGCGAAGAGGCGACACCATTCTTCACCATCGTCATCACGTTTTCATCTCCTTGATTCCACCCATCATCATCGCCACCATTCGGATCTTACGCTAAAATGAGTATCATCCAACCTTAGTAGGTGAGGGATCGATTACGACAATGCGTGGCTAAGTCACCTTTCCTCTTGAAGATGTAGCAACGGTTTGAGTTCACAAAAGCTTCAAAGGGAGTAATCGATAGTGTTCGTAGTTTAGTTATATTTATGTAAACTACGAGTTAGAGGTGCATTGATATAGCTAGATTAGCATAGTTATAATTTAGCTGTGTCTTTGAATGCTTTGTTGAGATTTGGACTAAGTAATTTGTAGAACTTTTGATGCTTAATATATGAAGTTTCATATATGTCATTGGGTATTGCATTTACTTTCTTTATCTGCCTAGTTGTGCTTGATTAGATTGTTGTGTTTTGATCCCATTGACCAATTGCATTTGCTTGTCCAATTTTCAAACTAAGGTTTTTAACAAAGATTTAAATGATGGAGTTCATCAATTAAATCTTTGGACCTAAAGAGTCCTTTAGGATTGATCTTTCGAAACTTAGTGGATTTTATCCTTAAAAATCATTGTTGAGCTGTGATAGTCTGAGCCTCATTTTCAAGAGGATTTTATCAATTTGATTTTTATCTGATTCTTTGTTTATTGCATTATTTCAAAAATCCCAAAAATATTCCTTTATACTATTTGTTCGATTTTGATTACTTTATCGGTTTTGACCAAAATACCAAACCCCCGTTTATCAACTTCAATTGTAATTTTTGACATTTAGGCTAGTTTAGACCATTTTTATTTGGTTCCAATTAAGTGAGACGACCTGAGGTTGCATTCTATACAGCAATCTTGGAATTTATTTTATTTGACCGGTTTCTAAGGATCGATCGTAAGATCGCATCGACAGAGCCGCGATCAAATTGGCGCTGTTGCCGGGGAACCAAGAAATTGGTTTACCATCGGATAGCCATTGTCATTCTTTTGACTTGTCGTTGATAATAGGAATCATTGTTTTTGCTTGCATTTAGTATAGTTTGATTTTCACACTTGTTCATAACATAGGTTTCATTTCCTTTTGCATAAGCATACTCACACTTTGATTTTGTCTCTTACTTTGCACATCTTTCACACATACACACTCATACACTCATACACTTGCATTCATCGCATTTCACTTTTATTTGATTTTGTGTGATTGTGAGAAATTTTGTTACCATTCCTTTTATTTGTGGACTGATTTTTGTGCATGCCCAGGAAAGGTAGACTTGTTCAATTCCAACCCGAAGTTGAGAGACATTTAAGGAGACTTAGAAAAGAGAGGAAAGAACAAGAGAGAAAGAGATTAGTTGAGCAAGATAGTGAAAACATGGCTGAGAATCCAAACATTTTTCCAAATCCTGATTATCCTGTTCACCAACCTAGAAATGGGACTAATGGAGGAAATGGTGATCATGAGAGAGTGGGAGAAAACAATGAGAACCAGAGACGTAGGACAATTAGGGAAGCAACAACTTCTGATGTTCATTATGATCCATTTACTGCTGCTTGCCCTAATTTTGATGTTAATTTTGAGATTAAAGGCTTGTTGATTAATTCTTTTCCTAAATTTCATAGTTTGGCAGGAGAGGATCCATATATGCACCTACAGGCTTTGACAATGATCTGCCAGAGTATGAAGCCAGTGGGAGCTACCTTGGATCAAGTGCTTTGGAAGGTGTTTCACCTGTCCTTGGAAGGGAAAGCAAGAGAATGGTATATGAGTCTTCCTAGGCATGTGGCCAATGCTTACCATAGCTGGGCCAATCTGAGGGAGGCCTTTTTGGAGAAATACTTTCCAGCTTCCAGGACATCTTCCATGAGGAAGGAGATTTACTCAGCCCGCCAGGAGTACGATGATTCACTGTATGATTATTGGAATCGCTTCCAAGATCTTTTGTCCAGATGCCCCCATCACCAAATTCCTGATGAACAATTGGTGCAGTACTTTTATGATGGGTTGAAGAGTCAGGAGAAGGGTATGTTAGATGCTGCATCTGGAGCCTCTCTGATTGACCTTACAGCCTTGGAAGCATGGGATCGATTAAGAAGATGGCTTTAAACCATCGCAAGATGCGATGTCGAGACCAAAGAGGAGTGCATGAGTTAGGAGCCTTGACGGCTCAAGCTAAAAGAATGGAGAGCCTAGAATCTAAAGTGGATTCCTTGGAAAATCGGATAACAACACAACTGTCTTGCATCACGGCCGAGCTGAAAAATTTGAATGTGCATCGCTCTACTACTTCAACAGAGCTTACCGCTCCTAGTTGTGAAAATTGTGGGTCGGTAATGCATATTTCGAGTGTTTTCCTGAGACGATATGAGGAAGTTTCGACAATGTATCAAGGCGGCAGAATCGAAATGGGACCCATACTCCAACACATACAATGAAGGATGGAAGGCGATCCTAGATTGATTGGAGGAATGAGGAGAACAGGCACCTACCAGATTTTCACAGGGGAGGAGGCACTTCCACTAGCCAGTTCCTAATCAACAAGAAGCCTGGTAGTCCCACCAAAGGAGGATACCAATCAGTTACTCCACAGTATGATGACCTTGATGAAGGAAGAGAGGGATTCCAATGCTAACTAGTTTTATGCTATTGCTTCTTTGATTCAACAGGATTCCTCAAAGACTGCTGCTAGATTCAATGCCTTGGAGAAGAGAATGGAACAATGGGAGACCAAGGCGGAGAACATTAATTCCTATTTCACTCAGTTGTCCAACAACATGAGTGAAAATCAAGCAAAAAGCAGTGGGACCATTCCTTCCAATACCGTGATGAACCCGAAGAGTCTGAATGCCATTGCCCTCAGGAGTGGGAAGCAAGTGAGGTTTAAGCCTCAAGATGATGAAGAGCCATGTGAGGATGAGATTGAGAGTGAGCCAGTACCTCCACCACAGGATAAGATTAAGAGATCAGAAAGTGTGAGGGAAGAAGAGCTATTGAGAGAGAGAAAGTAAGCTTCAAGGAAAAAGGGAACTACTTCAAAGAGTTCCAATGATAAAGCAGAAAGTGCAGAATCGAGCAAGCAATCTAGCACAGGTAAGGAGGTAAGTATTCAAGACCTCCCTTTTCCAAATTCTTATTTGATGAGCAAGTGCCTAAATGAAAAACAACATGAGAAAGAAATCATTGATCTGTTTGGGAAAGTGGAAGTGAATGTGCCTTTGCTTGATCTAGTAAAGAGAGTCCCTACCTATGCTAAATATTTGAAGGATTTGTGCACTAACAAGAGGAAGTTTAGGCCGAACGAGAGAGTCCAGGTAAGCTCCAATGTGTCTGCATTGTTCAAGCCCCAAATTCCAGTTAAGTGTCAGGATCCTGGATCATTCACTATTCCTTGTGTTATAGGAAAAGTGACCATTAGACGTGCATTATTAGATTTAGGGGTTGCCATCAATGTGATGCCTAAATCAGTCTATGAGGCCCTAGGAGTGAAAAGTATAAAAGCTACATCTGTAGTTTTACAATTGGCCGACAGATCATTTAGGCATCCAGTCGGTATTATAGAAGATATCTTGGTCCAAGTTAAAGGTTTAGTGTTTCCTGCCGATTTTTATGTTCTTGACATGTCTACTGAGGTTGTGTAGGATACTTCACTGATTCTTGGACGACCCTTCCTTCGAACAGTAAGTACCATGATTAGCATGAAGGAAGGGAAGATAACCATGGAGGTTGGCGATCAAAGGGTGAGCTTCAACATGTATGAAGCAATGAAGCACCCCCATGAGGATTACTCTCTGCTTGGAGTGAATATGCTTGACACGGTTATTGATGATGCATGTTGTGATTTTGCACAAACTTTAACATCTTCTGCTGACACTCTTCTTGGAGAACATTTGCTTGCTGATGATTTTGTAGGGGAGACTTCAAGTCAAGTTTTGGACATGGAGCTCCACAAGAACCAAGCTGCTGGGATGAATCTTGGATTTCAGCCGAATGACCATCCAGTTTGGGATCCTCCATAAGACCAGGTCGTTTCTCTACCTGCATTTGCATTTTATTCATGCACCTTGCTTGGAAGTGATGTGAACTTTTGTGTTGCATGAGTAATTTGATTAAGTGTGGGGGAGAAACCTAGCCAGTAGACTAGTTGTAGTTTGGTAGGATTTCTTTTCACTGTTCTAATAAATTGCTTTCCCTTTGTTAGCTTTATATCTTTCTAATGAAACATGACATTGCTGGAGGATAAATTTTTGGGAGATTGATTGTTTTAGATTGATTGTTGATTGGATTAAGTCAGGATTATGTCTTTCTTTTCAGGCGGAGGCCTGCGGCGTGTCTGTGCTTATCGTCATGACGTACCTCGTTCCTCTTTATGCCCTCGTCGCGACGTATTTGCATTTATACATCGCGACATATCTTGTTCATATGGCGCCTACGTCGCGACGTGCCCACACTCTGACACCGCGACGTCCCATCATTTGAAATACCCTTTTTGCCCCTTATGTCCTGCGGTCTGTGCGTCTGTCCGTAGCCTTTTTTGTCTTTTCACGTCGCGACATCTCATCTCCTTCGCCGCTTCCTCTTCTTCTTCTTTTTCTCCTTCATTTCTTCTTCTTTTCTTTTCCCGCCGTTGTCGTCACCTCACTCTCTCTGTTCACTCCCTTTGTTTTGCTGTGTCCGCTGCCTCGTCGTGCCCTCCGTTTATGCCGTCTTCCTTCTTGCGTCTTCGACTTCAGTAAGTGTCCCATTGTCTTGTTTCTTCTTGTTTTTCGTCTTCCCTGTTAGTAGGTATGAGTTAGGTTTTCCACGACGAGCGATTGCTTGTCGCGATGCGTATGAGAAAATGGCCATACACCGCGACGAGTGCATTGCCTCGTCGCGACGTATGAAGTACCTTGTTTCGCCGCGACGTCTGCTTCAGCACGTCGCGACGTCTAGTCGAGGACTTGGCCTCGTCGCGGTGTCTGCCCACAAGTCGCGACGAGGAGGCTGATTTGTGCTTAATTTCTTATTGATTTTTTTTCTTTTTTGTTCCTTTTTGTTTGCAGGATATGCCTCGCACAAAGAACGTTAGCAAGTCCCAGCGTCCCACGACCCCTTCTCATGTCCTTCCTTCTCCTGAGCACTCACTTGACGAGTTTATTTCTGCTCCAACTGCTTCCCCTTATCTCGTCGTCTCTCCACCTTCCTTAGGGGTTTTCTCCGCTAATTCTCCCTCTCCTCACCCCTCACATTCTTCGCACCACCACCCCTCCCCTACCCATTCCTCTTCTTCCCAGGTTGATCCGGAGTATGTTGCCCTGGCTGCCAAAACTGAGGCCCGGGCCATACTGAAGAAAAAACCTTTTCCTTTGACCCCTGCCACTAACCTATTTGTCCGCCAACTTTTCACACTACACCTCATCACCCTTGCCCATACCCGTATTTCTGGGAACATCACCTTCGTCCGCCAGTACTACACCCGTGCCCGCTACTCAGGCTCATATGGCATTGCGTTTAGTGGTGTCTCCATTCCCCGTGCCTTTACTTCCATCTCTATTCGGGAGCATTATCAGCTTCCTCCCACACCCCGTTGCCACTACGCAGAGCTCATACATGAGTACCCGTGGGATGATGTTCTTCATACTCTCTGCCCTGAGGGTATTGAATGGTATCAACCTAGGGGCGCTCAGCGTTATCTCCGCCTCGCTGACCTTCGATCTGAAGCCCGTCCATGGCTTCATTTTATTTGCAACAACATCCTCCCTACTTCCCACCTAGCCATGGTTCCCAAGGAGCAGGCTCTGTACATTTATCTGTTGATGGTCGGTCGACCCGTCGATCTCGCCCATGCCATTACCTCTGCCCTTCTTCAATGCATCCTATCCACCAACCCCAACCATTCTATCATCTTTCCTCACCTCATCATCGACATGTTAAGACTATCGGGTCCGGAACATCCGACCGACCTACCTTTGAGCTCGCCTTGCTTTGGTACATCCGTCTTTGTCAGCCTCGTGGCCTTCTTGCCCCAACTACCCCTTCCCCACCTTCTTCTCCTTCCCTTCCCTGCTACTTCTGCCCCTCCTTCCCTCCTGTTCCTCCTATTCTTGTTACTCCACAGGCTCCTCCTCGTGATCACATTCCTTCCCTTCCGCCTCCTCGATTCCATCGCCCTTCTTCGCGACTTATGACGATTGGAGGCTCAGATGGCTGCAGACCGCCAGTATGTCCAGACGATGTTAACCCTTATTGCGGATCGCCTGCAGCTGCCCATCCCTTCTGTTCCCCAGGATCCTTCAACTGGTCCTAGTACTTCTCACGCAGCTCCTCCGGACCCTCCAGCTGATGATCCTCCAGCTTAGCTTTGTCTTTTAGTTCTTTTCTTTTATTGTATTCCGTTTCTTTTGTTGTATTTCTTTCCTTTTGTTGTCTTTTCTTCATGTATTTAGTTACTCAGTTCTTTATTTCTTTTTTACTTGACTTAATCCACTTCATGATCAATCTATGATTTTTGTGCCTTATTCTCTTTCTCTTTTCCTTCCTTTACTTTTCATTGAGGACAATGTGTGCTTCAAGTGTGGGGGAGTTGTTTCCCCATTTATTTTTCACATTGCACGACTGTTGATCATATGTTTCATTGAGGATAGTATGAATTGCTTTCCAATTGATGCATTCCGTGGATAACTTGGTGGATTTTACATTGTTTATGTCATTCTGCATTCCTTCGCCGCGACGAGTGTCCATACGTCGCGACGAAGCATTCTTTTGATTGCGTATACGTCGCGACGTCACCCTTGACACGTCGCGACGTCCGCACGTCTCGACATCCCTTTCTGTGCGTCGCGACACTATTCTTATGCATGAATGATTTGTGCTTCATTTTTCCACTCATTTCGAATTTATCTTTCACTGGACTTTGTGGTTTTTGTTTTCAAAGCCTTTACTAGTTTCAAAACGATGCTTGAGTTTTTGAAAACACCTTCCATCCTTTTAATGATAATTGACCTTGACAAAATCTTGCTTTCAACGTTTTCAATACAAAGTGAATGGAAGCATGTTAACAAATGACATTTTAAGTTTCTGAGACTTGAGTTTGTTCATAGAGATTATACCCTTGTGGAAGGATATTTGAGCCATAATTTTTCTTCTATCCTTGTGTGTATCTACTTATTTCATTCTTTTCTGGAACTTGTTTCAATTCTTACTTGAAGCTTTACGGACTGGATTTTTGTTGATGTGATAGAGGCGTTCCTTTCTCAACCCATTTTCCTAAACAACATCCCTACACACATTTATCCTTGCTAGCCCTTTTGAGCCATCCTGTTATGAGCATTTGCACGCACATCTTTATTATGTCATCAGTTATTTTGACTATGTCAGAAACAAATAAATATGTCAAAAAAAATTGTGTGTCCAGACAGGGACAATATCTCCAAAATGTTCATAAAAAAAAAGCAAAAGAACAAGAAAATAATATTGTATTCTGTTTATGCAATTGTGTAGTTTGAATTCTACTGTTGACATCAATTAGTCGTTTAGTGCATTTGCTCATATTTTCTTTCTTTCCATTCATCCATTTCATTTAGCCTTCTATACATTACAACCCTTTAAGTCCTCTTGATCTTCAGAATGATAGTTCTTGTGGTGGAGAAATAGAATTGACACAAGCTTATGGTAGGAGATTGATTAAGTAGATTGAGAGAAAAATATCCTTAGACACAAGTGAGTGAAATGAAAACACTATATCTTGAGTGCTATCTCTTCATTCAATCTCTTGTGCTTAAATTCTTTCAATGTTTGTTACATTAACATCCTTCTTGTTTCTTTGTGTTTGAATTCGAGGAAGTGACTTGCGTTAATTTTATTTTATTGTTTTGAGCATGGCGGATATTTTCTTTTCCTCTTGTATTCTTTTTGACTCTGGTAAACTTTGTCCAGGAGTACAAAGGTCTAAGTGTGGGGGAATTTGATTGAGCTAAGTTTATATTATACATTGGCTGCAATTTCATATTTGTTTATGCATTTGTTGACTCTTAATTGATGATTTTTTGTGCTTAAATTGGTTCCTCACAATGAGCTCTTTTAATTCACAATTTGTTGGTAAATTGTCATGATCTGGTATTAATTTCTCTATTATTTTCATGAGGACAATTGATACTGCAAATTGTTATTTTCTTGTAGGAGCAAAAGGAGTCAACGGATCAAGAAGTCAACGATCCTTTCGGTCCTTCCGCACGCGTCATACGTATGACAGCCCACACGCCTTGCAAAAGCACATCACTTCCGCACGTCGCGACGCATGACGATGTACACTCGCGACGAACAAGCCATTGCACACGTCGCGACGAATTTGATTTATTTATTTTATTCGTCGCAACGTACGAGCGGATATCCGATCTAATATGGAAAGTCTGTCTCACTACTCTGACTCGACCCGTGTCCAACATATAAAAACTTGCTATTTTTAGGTCAGAGAAGAGGGATATACGCGGAGGCTGAGACTCGGAGACGGACGCGCGCAGATTTTCACACAGAGACGCACGCAGACACTTGAGGCGTAGACCTTGATCATTCGGGTAGAAGAGACGACACCATTCTTCACCATCGTCATCACGTTTTCATCTCCTTCGATTCCACCCATCATCATCGCCACCGTTCGGATCTTCTGCTAAAATGAGTATCATCCAACCTTCCGTAGGCGAGGATCGATTCTGACGAATGCGTGGCTAAGTCACCTTTCCTCTTGAAGATGTAGCAACTGTTTGAGTTCACGAAGCTTCAAAGGGAGTAATCGCATAGTGTTACGTAGTTTAGTTATATTTATGTAAACTCGAGTTAGAGGGTGCATTGATATAGCTAGATTAGCATAGTTATAATTTAACGTGTCTTTGAATGCTTTGTTGAGATTTGGACTAAGTAATTTGTAGAACTTTTGATGCTTAATATATGAAGTTTCATGTATGTCATTGGGTATTGCATTTACTTTCTTTATCGCCTAGTTGTGCTTGATTAGATTGTTGTGTTTGATCCCATTGACCGATTGCATTTGTTGTCAATTTTCACACTAAGGTTTTAACAAAGATTTAAATGATGGAGTTCATCAATTAAATCTTTGGACCTAAAGAGTCCTTTAGGGTTGATCTTTCAAACTTAGTGGATTTTATCCTTAAAATCATTTTGAACTGTGATAGCTGAGCCTCATTTTCAAGAGGATTTTATCAATTTGATTTTATCGATTCTTTGTTTATTGCATTATTTCAAAATCCCAAAATATTCCTTTATACTATTTGTTCGATTTTGATTACTTTATCGGTTTTGACCAAAATACCAAACCCCCGTTTATCAACTTCAATTGCAATTTTTGACATTTAGGCTAGTTTAGACCATTTTTATTTGGTTCCAATTAAGTGAGACGACCCGAGGTTGCATTCTATACAGCAATCTTGGAATTTATTTTATTTGACCGGTTTCCAAGGATCGATCGTAAGATCGCATCGACAGAGCCGCGATCAACATATTAGATTGAAGTTTATTAGAATTTGGAGGGGCTCAAATTTAAAGAGTTAGATAAACCCAAATCAAATAGTTAAGTCGTTTTAGTAAAAAATATCATTGCTTTGGTATATTGACCTAATCGAGATTGTTTGATCTTATAAATTCTTCAACATATTGATCAAATGATAATTATATCAAAAAGACATCATTTTAATTTATGCTCAAACTTAATCCATTCAAAAAAAATTCAATTTCATTTTTGAATTAAAAATTTTCATTTTTTGGTATATTCAAATAAATTGATTTAAGAGTTGATTGTCTTTGTCTTTGTTGTCTAAATGAACACAAACTATTTTGAAAATTTGCTGTTTATACAGTAATATAAAATCAAAGCCTCTTTTCTCATTTGGGACAATACAAGTGGCATAACCTCTTTATTATAAATGAGCTTTCAATGATGAACTCCATGTCGATTTGAATTAACAAAAAACTAGGCTAAGTTAGACTTGATTCGCATCATTGTTATCTCTAAAGAGAATTATTTAAGTTCTTCTCAGCGTAATGTTTGAAAGTTTTTCTATGCATAATGTTAGACCTTGAATAGAGTGAAAGAAATTTAGCCTTCTTATTAATATAATATGATTTCTAAACATTTAAGCATTCAGAATCATACATAGATAGAATCAACAATGATATATATATATAAACAAGAATACTAATCTTGATCCATTGTACAGCGAAAGCGTAAATAACAAAATATAGATTTGTGTTCTTTCAAGTCAAGATCCAAATACCGAATGAATTCTCCTTATGGAATAGAGAAAACTAACAATCATCCTTTTTTAAAGAAAATGTCAAGAGAGAATATGACTTGAGGACCACAATCTTATTTATAATCAATTTTGACTTACGGGTCATTGTGGGCCCATTAACCACAATGATTCGTAATGAGCTTCTACACATCAGACCCATACGAATAATTAATTAATATTTATGTAGGCCCAATTAATTTACTATAGATAGATCACATTTTATTAGGCCTATTACCGAGATAGAAATCTACGTACATATATTTATACACGTGACCCATAAAATTCTAACATAGAGTTCATATGTTTTTTAAGTTTCAGAATTAGTTGACTATAAGATATAATAAAGTGACAGTTAATAATTGTTGGATTGTCCCCTGTAAATGTTCCAATCAGAAGCATTAGCAAGAAAGCTTGGACTTGGACACATTCTGATCTCAGGTTACACAGATCCGTGCTGAAAAGGCATAACGGAAGGAAACAGTCCCGCGATCTTTCTCTGCTCTTCTTACCGAATTGCAGCCAAATCGATTCTACAAAGTAGCCACTTTTTTTTTAATAATTATTATTTGAGATGGACTAGAAAAGTGCCCGTGACCTCATATAATAATTAAATTATATTTGTTTACAATATAATTTAATTATTATATAAATATTTATATCATATTTTAATTTTTTATCTAGGTATATTTTAAAATAATATTATATTGAAAATTTTAATTTATAAATTCAAAATACTATTATTTTAATGACTCGACTTAAACTCTTTCTAAGTGACTTTCAAATTTAAAATAAATCTGAAATTTAACTAACTAGAAATGTAATCATCAAACTGATTAGGTAAACGGTATAAGGCTAAATGAAGTTATTTTTTCAACGAATTAGTTGGCTTAATCCCGAAATATTTGTAATCGTTAGTCTTAAACCTAATCAAGTTGAAATTGCTCAACGATTGTTTGAATTACATCCAATTCACAAATTATCTAGCCCATGTAACCATTGGATCATACACAAGTATTATCAGTGAAAATCCTTGATATATTTTAATATTATAAGATATTTTTCTAAAGCTTTTTAAAATAATATAAAAGTATAAGATGTCTCGTAGTCATAAACATGCGACGAACAACAGTAGCTACGAAATTGGACTACTTTTCGCATTGACTTCCAAGCTTCAACTAGAAATGTCGAAGTTTTTACAACCAAAAATGTTCTGTGTACATTGAGTTACTAAACTGATCACATTGACTCTTTTATCTACAAATCGTAGCTTGAAAACTTTAAATTACTCGAGACATAATTTGGTTTTAAAACTTTCTTGTTGCATATGGTGGAAGAGATTGGCTATGTTGTCCAAGCTCTCAATTCTTCTGGTGTCTCACATTACCTTGGTGGCTGTTGCTCAAGACCTCAGTTTCATCTATAACGGCTTCAAGTCATCAGCCAATCTAAGCCTTGATGGTGTAGCTAGTTTCACCTCCAGTGGCCTTTTGATGCTCACTAATGGAACCAAGGTAGAGCAAGGTCATGCCTTTTATCCAAACCCAGTAACCTTCAAGAACTCTTCTAACAGTTCTGCTTTCTCTTTCTCGACCTCTTTTGTGTTTGGTATTGTATCCGAATTTCGTAACCTCGCTGGTCATGGACTTGCTTTTGTAATCGCTCCTACTAGAGGCCTACCAGGTTCTCTTCCAAGCCAGTATCTTGGTTTGTTCAACGAGACAAACAATGGCAAAGACACCAATCATGTTTTTGCTGTTGAGCTTGACACAGCCGTTGGGCGGGAGTTCAACGATATTAACAACAACCACGTCGGGTTCGACATAAATGGTCTAAGATCTGTTAAATCGACTCCGGCAGGTTATTATGGTGATCAAGGAGGTAAGTTCACAAACTTGACTCTTATCAGTGGCAAACCAATGCAAGTTTGGGTGGACTATGATGGAATAAGGAAACAAATTAATGCCACTTTAGCTCCAGTTCATGTTGATAAACCAACTAGGCCACTTCTATCTTTGGACTATGATTTGTCACCAATCTTAAGTGATACCTCGTACCTTGGCTTCTCATCAGCTTCTGGTCCTGTCGAAACATTACAGTGTATCCTCGGTTGGAGCTTTAAGATGAAGGGTCAAGCTCAGGCATTGGAGATCTCTCAACTCCCTAAGCTTCCTCGAATGGGTCCAAAGAAGGCATCAAAACTCTTAACTATTGGGATACCTGTGATATCTGTGATTCTGGTGATAGTTGCAGC
Organism: Erythroxylum novogranatense; assembly: GCA_029891385.1. Taxonomy (NCBI): domain Eukaryota; kingdom Viridiplantae; phylum Streptophyta; class Magnoliopsida; order Malpighiales; family Erythroxylaceae; genus Erythroxylum; species Erythroxylum novogranatense. The sequence continues at coordinate 670,572 of JAIWQS010000236.1, read as the reverse complement.
TTCAGGTGTTGTTTATTTCATAAGAAGGAAAAGAAAATTTGCGGAAGAGGTTGAGAACTGGGAACTTGATTACGGGCCACATAGATTCAAGTACAAGGATTTGTATATTGCAACAAAAGGATTTAGAGAAAAAGAGTTGATTGGTTTTGGTGGATTTGGCAGGGTTTATAAGGGTGTGCTACCAAAATCTAAGGTTGAGATTGCAGTGAAAAGGGTGTCACATGAATCAAGACAAGGGATGAAGGAATTTGTAGCAGAAGTTGTCAGTATTGGACGGCTTCGTCACAGGAATTTGGTCTCACTATTGGGTTACTGTCGGCGTAAAGGAGAGCTACTTTTGGTATACGACTACATGCCCAATGGAAGTCTTGATAAGTATCTCCATGATCAACCAAAGACCACATTGACATGGAACCAAAGGTTTAGAGTAATCAAAGGAGTAGCTTCAGGATTGCTTTATCTGCATGAAGAGTGGGAACAAGTTGTGATTCACAGAGATGTCAAGGCAAGCAATGTCTTGCTAGATGGAGAATTGAACGGAAGGTTAGGAGATTTCAGCCTAGCAAGGTTATATAACCATGGAACTGATCCACAAACAACTCGTATTGCTGGAACTGTTGGTTATCTTGCACCAGAACATGCTCGAACCGGGAAGGCCACAACAAGGACTGATATATATGCATTTGGAGCGTTTCTTCTTGAGGTTGCTTGTGGCAGAAGGCCAGTTGATGCAAACCAGGACACCATTCTAGTAGATTGGGTGTTCTCTCACTGGCTTAGAGGTGCAGTTCTTGATGCCAAGGATCCAAATTTAGGCACAGATTATGTTGCAGAAGAAGTGGAGTTGGTGTTAAAACTTGGTCTAGTGTGCTCTCATTCAGAACCTGAAGCTAGGCCAAGTATGCGCCAAGTAGCGCAAATCCTGGAAGGGGATAATCCTCTGCCTGAGATTTCATCATTTGCCATTTCTGCCAGTGACGTCACATTGAGAAATCGTGAAGGGTTTTCTGATCTTGTCTTATCCTATCCATCTTCTGTGAATAAGGCATTCTCGTACACATCTTCTATTGCAGACGCCCAACTTTCAGGAGGTAGATGATATCCAATTTCTTACTACCTTAATAACTCGGTCTATTTTCGATCTAACCACATAGTCAAGTTTCGGTAATTTTAATGATCATCTCTAGTGTACAAAAATATATGTGTTTTTCAAAATCTTTTTCTAATATAGTTATTAATCATATCTGTGTTCGTATGTAATGAAATTTCTATTTGCTAATATGACACTCAACAAAAAAAGGGACAGTCAATCATAAAGCTCCACCTTCACCAAAGTCCGGATCCTTTCTCTTACTTTACTCTCTCTTATTCTGTCTAGTGTAAAAACGACGCCGGTTTCATATGAAAATTGTTAAACTCCTTGGCAGTGGATAGGCGCCTGTGGGTCCGTTTCCGTTTTTTAGCCAGAAGACAGAGCCAGCCAGCCACGAACAATCAAATTAATAACAATAACGTTATGTATTGGCGTTTTTACAGAGAATCATGTTATCAAATATTGATTTAAATATTTTTTATTTTTGTACTTCTGAACTTTTGTAGTATTCGATTTTTATACATGTTTATTATCATTTATAAACATGATTAATTTTATTATTATTATTAGGTGTATATATTAATTTATTTAGTTATTTAATTTTAGTTTATTATTATTATCATTATTGTTATTATTATTAATGTTGTTATTATTATTATTATTATTATTATTATTATTATTATTATTATTATTATTATTTAAAATTATTTCCATTATTATAATAACTGTCAAATATTATTTTTGTAGTTATTATTGTTATTATTATTAATAATGTTGTTGTTGTTATTATTATTATTATTATTATTATTATTATTATTATTATTATTATTATTTATTTCCATTATTATAATAACTATTAAATATTATTTTAATAGTTATTATTGTTATTATTATTAATAATGTTATTATTGTTATTATTATTTAAATTTATTTCCATTATTATAATAACTATTAAATATTATTATTAAATTTATTATTATTATTATTAATGTTATTATTATTATTATTATTATTTAAAATTATTTCCATTATTATAATAACTGTCAAATATTATTTTTGCAGTTATTATTGTTATTATTATTAATAATGTTATTATTATTATTATTATTATTATTATTATTATTATTATTATTATTATTATTATTATTTAAATTTATTTCCATTATTATAATAACTATTAAATATTATTTTATTAGTTATTATTGTTATTATTAATAATAATGTTATAATAATAATTATTATTATTAAATTTATTTCCATTATTATAATAATTATTAAATGTTATTATTAAATTACTTATTGTTATTATGAAATTTATTATAGAGTAATTATTAAATTTATTGTAGAGTAATTATATAATTTATTATAATAATTATTAAATTCCTTGTTAATAAATTTATTAATCTTTTGCTATATTTATTATTATTATTATTAGTATTATAATTATAATTATAATATTTTTAATGATTATTAAATTTATTAATTAATTTAATTTCTATTATTATAATGAAATTTTTATAATTAGTAATTTTCTTCTTCTTATTATTAATTTTATTATTTTGATTAATTTTATATTCCTAATGATTATTATTATTATTTTCCGACTTGAGCTTATAAACTTATTATTATAAATCTTATTAATTATTTAATTATATTTATGATCAATATTAGTATTAGTATTAGTCTTAGTAGTAGTATTATTATTATTATTATAAAATTTTTATAATGATTAAATGCATATATCTTTATTTCTATTATTATTATAGAATTGCTTATTATTATTAATTTTCTTCTTCTTATTATTAAATTTAGTATTCTTATTAATATATTCATTCTTATAATTTTATTTATTATCATTATTTTCCGGCTTTAGTTTATATACTTGTTACTATATATAATTTTTATTATTAATATTAGTATTATTCTTATAATTAAATCCTCGCGAGGGCGAGGCATCTCCCTCGCGAGCTTGCCCATTTCAGCAGACTCACGAGGGCGACGCCTCGCCCTCGCGAGCCTGCATTTCAACAGAACTTCATGAGGCGACGCCTCGCCCTCACGAGCCTAACCATTTCAGTAGACTCACAAGGGCGACGCCTCGCCCTCGTAGTTTGCCCATTATTAGTTTAATTATTAGTATTATTATTATTATTATTGGTTTAGGCAGAATATAGTGTATATCGGTTTTTATTAACAAATGTAATGTTATTATTAAAAATGTTTATTATTATTCATAACATTATTCGTAAATTTACTGTTAAATATTATTATTGAATTAATGCACAGTATTTATAAAATAAATGTTATTATTGTTATTAATAAATTCCTTATTAATATTATTATTATCATTTTATTATTATAATCATATGATTATTATTATTATGTAAATTTACTAATTAATTTTTTTCTATTATCGTAATAACATTAATTATTATTATTAAATTTATTACAGGCATTATTAAATATTATTATTATGAATATTATGAAATTCCTTTTAATATGAAATATTATTATTATTATTATTATTATTATTATTATTTTCATCATCATCATTATTATTATCATTAAAATGTTTGTTGTTATTTATAACATATTGTTAAAATGTTATGATATTATTATTATTATTATCATTTAAATTTTGCCAAGAACCACACTAAAATAATCAGGAATTTTATGATATTATTTAATACCATTAAGGAATAAATAATTTAATAATAACAAGAATAAGAGTATTATTAACAAATGTCAAATTATTATTGAAAATGTTTATTATTATTCATAACATTATGAATTTCCTTTTATTATAAACTGTAATTCATTTTATTATTATTAGAAAATTTACTGTTATATATTTTATTAAATTCATTGCACAGTATTTATACAATTAATTATTATTATTATTATTATTAATAAATTCGTTAATGTAGCAGCCAACATCTGTTTTTTTTATGTTGAACCAATGAGAGTAAGTTACTTGTCAAAATCTTACTCCTTGGTTTTCTTTTCATCTTTCAATTTGAACCATTGATGTAAAACAAGAAAAGAAGGTATGAAGATCTAATTTAAAAGAAGCTAACAACCACTCATCCGAAGCAATGAAATAGTAGTTGCTTTGTTTTTTTTCTGCAAAACTTCATCTTCTATTTTTCACCTGATTTCACAAATTTTTTCTTGTTAGTAGCATTGATTCAGAGTTGTTGTGAGTGTGTGAATGAAAAGTGAGCTAAGTAGTGAGTTGCTTGAGTGGAAAAAGCAGATTTGAAAGTGAAAAACGCAGTTTCTGGAACTTCTCATTCGAAGCAATGAAACAGTAGCTGCTATTTTTCTGCAGAACTTCATCTTCTATTTTTCACCTGATTTCACATTTTGTTGTTGTTATTACCATTGATTCAGAGTTGTTGTGAGTGTGTGAATGGAAAGTGAGCTAAGTAGTGAGTTTCTTGAGTGGAAAAAGCTGTATTGAAAGTGCAAAAATCCATTTCTGGAACTTCTTCGTTTACATACATTCAATGTTTACAAACTCACTGATTTTTTAATCTCTCAAACACTAAGTTACATACACTGCTACCACAACTTTCCATTTCAGAAAATTGATTCAGCCTATAAAATGAAAATGTAGCTCAACTTCAAAACCTTCATTCATTGACAGCCACATTTTGAATCCGAAGTTGCTGCTGAAGAAGTGTAGATTCGAGAGATTGAAGTTCTGGTTCTGTTGGAGCTCTTAAAGTTCAATTATTGTGCTGAAGTTAGGAATTGTTGTTGGAGTTTCAGATCCATCTTCTAGCATCAGTTGTAACTACTTGGAAGGAGCTGTTGAAGTTAGCTCATTCTGCTGCACTACAAAGACCAACTATCTAGTGAAGTGTTCTGTTTTCCCTGAAATTGAAGCTTGGAACTTAAGCTGATGTTAACTTCAAACTTTGCTGAAGTCCTTCCCTGTTTCGACTCAACCATCCACAGATCATTTGCAACTTAATTGTGAAGTTATGGTTCAATAAAAAACATGTAGATGCTAGATAAGAAAAGCTAATTCACTATAAAACCCTATTAGAATGGAAACCCTAACCCAATCGAAAAGAATCCTAGTAGAAAAGAAGAGAGAAATATGCAATTATATGGACAAAAAAATTGAAGCAGAAAGAAAGGAAGATTACCACATTGTGTGTTAGCAAAAACAGAAACTGATCTCTTCGACAACCAATTGATTTTCTAGGAGACCAAAATGTGGTTCGTACTTACATCATTATAATAATCATTGTCTACAAATACAAAACTTTTCCCCACGGAGGCAACTCCCACATTTGCCAATGGAAATACCAAGTGTTAAATTGTTAACCTCTTCCATATATCCACAACCAAATGTCTGTTGTGCCTGGAAAGCAATATGCATGTTAACTAATTCATACAAAACAAAACATGTAATGCAATTATTAGTCATAATTCAAATGGAGACACAAACTGTGACAGATGTACCCAGAGTAAATCAGTCATCCGCATTGCCGGTGGGATAACAAGACGTATATTTTGGTGACTTGGTCCAACATCATTAACCTAACATGATAGATGATTAAAAGTTTAATAACACATTACATGGACAAATGTGGCAAACATTAGAAACACCCCTATGTTAATAAAAGCAAACTTGCGGCAATGTTGCAATCTGATGATGACTGTATGAAATTGTTGACTTATCCATATGAACACGTATTGGCTGCAATTCGGAAGACATGGAAGATTAATAATTACCTTGTCATGCTCCTAAAAGATAATACCCCCTAAGACAACATTAGATATACAACCTCAGATTGTTCTATGTGCTCTTGATGATTGGACCCCGTACTTGTCCATTCCTTACAAAGTGGAACTTGCACCTACATTAGGTAATTGTCAGAAGCATTCAACACATGAGATTATGTGACGAAATTGCATAGCACATGTACACATTAGCAATGACCGTATACCTACCTGTTGTTGATGTAGTATGAGAGATTGGCTGGTAGACATTATTCCATATTGCCATGAATGATCTTCAGATTCCTGCATTAAGTTGGAAATACCAATTAAATTAAAATCAGCAGTTCAAAAATATGATATACATCAGTTCAAAGCGCAATGCTCAGAAGTTTGACCTGAGTATTGGAAAGGGGGGTTACTATCGAAGTGCTAAATTTCTTCACATTCGTCCTCTTCTTTGTACTTTTCTCTACACCACCCCTTATTCTCTTACTTGATGTAGGCTTTGTCTTCAACTTGACACCTCTTATGTGCTACATGGGGGAAAAATTCATGTCAACTTCATTCAGCAAATTAGCTTCAGTATTTGAGTGTGAGTGTTGGCTTAACTCATCATGTTGTCCTATTTGGTCTTCGTCATCCACTATTTCTTCACCTTCCAATGTCTCATCAACCATGTTCAACATGTTCAGAATATGTTGTTTTACAAGTTGATAGGAATCGCTCCTGGTTGGTACTCTTGTAACCAACCGTGAGCATAAGGTACACAATTCTTTATACCTTTTAGCTGATAGCAACTTAGGGTCCATATCAGTTTCTATGATAGTTGAGTCCTGACTAGCATGCCTCCAACATTTCGTTTTCCTTATCCATCTTTTTAATATATATTTGTTTGGAATTTTGCAAATATTTTTTATGTTATACATCTTCAACACATGAGCGTATAAGATGCTAGCAAACTCAAACTTTCCACAACTACAATGAACTTCATCATTAGAAGAATCATAACTGACCGAATGAGAGTACCTCTGCCCATCAACAGTAACCATATACTTCTCAACCTTTCCATCCATTGTGCAAAGATTAAAACTGTAATCATGACACATATTCCATTGATCTTGGAACCATTTAAATACTTCGGCGTGTATCTGATTCTGGCATGCTTTAAAATTTTCTTGGTCTTGACAATGTTGAACTGCTCACATTGTTCCTAAAATCAGCTTTTAACTCCTCATAACGACGATCATCGAGAAGCCTCTAGAAGTGATTAAAGAATTGTAGTAAGTTGTGTTGATAACTTACATACCTTTTTAGCAAACTATTCATGCTCTCACTGCGTTGTGTTGTCATCATGTCAGCACAAAATATTTTGTGCCCATAAGCCAACGCCCACTTTTCCTTAATATGATACAAACGTTGCAACCATTCATTGTCTTCAAGTTCATATTTTCTGAGCATCTGATTCCATGCAATGACAAATTGTTCTTCTTCTTCACAGTCATATATGCATGCGCTCAAGTCCCTTGAAAACTCTTTATACTTACCAAAGACACCACTCAAATGGATGGTAGCATTTTGGTAAATGTGCCAAATACATAGCCGATGATGAGTGTTTGGCCATGTTGACGCTAATCCCTTTGTGATTTTCGCATCTTGATCAGTCAGAATAGTTGTAGGTTGTTTGTCACGCATCGCTGTCTCAAATGTCTCGAACAACCACTCAAATGTAAGAGCGGTTTCATCATAGAGGAGTGCAACGTCAAAAACTGTTGTTTGCTTGTGATGATTGACACCGAAAAACAAAGCGAGTGGACTACCCTGATCGTTCTTCTTGTCAGTAGTATCGAAACAGACTACATCACCAAAGTCTACGTAGTCATTTCTCATTTCAGCGTCAGACCAAAATATGTTCGTGATCAAATCATCTTCGTCGACTTGAATGGTATAGAAGAAATTAGGATCTTCCACCTGCATCTTATACAAATATTGTAACACCTTATGTATATCTCCCTTTGTCATGTATCTTGTTCGTTTAGACCTCAAATAATTCTTGTAATCATCCCGAATGAAGCCAACATTATCTCTTTCACCTGCTTCCCTCACCATAAGATCATGGGATGCTTTCGGTTGAATTCCTACAGCATTTGCCATTTCAATTTGCATTGTCGTAGCTGAAGATATCTTCCTATGACTTCTATGCAAATGTACCTGGTTTGGCAATGAAAGGTGGTGATTGTGCTCCTCCACAAATTCAATGACTTGAAATTTTCCAGTTTGAAAACTATTTACTTTCATCCTTGCCTCACACCCAAATCTTGTTGCTGGCCGTGGAGCTCTTGAACACATATCTCTTTTATCAGGCATCCGCTGACCCTCAGCACTACAACAAAATATCCTACAAATCAAGTTGCTACTTTTATCTTTGTGACTTTTGCTTCGTCTAATTCCAAATCCCACATGCTTCCCATAAGCTAAATAAAATTGATAAGCTTCATCTTCTGTCGCGAGCTGCATGCCAATTTTTGGTACTAACTCTCTTCCAACCAACTGCCTTTCGTTCATATTACAATTCCCGATCCCAATGCCAATATCATTCTGACCTTACTCATCATCACTTCCATAATTTAAACGACGATATGGTATCGATCTAGCTTCCATTTTCACACCTGTGAAATTAATACATGAGGACAATAAATTTCACATATGATTCATAACACAAGCAATAATGACTACTATAGAAAACAGAGTTCAATTTTTTTTGTTTCCATCCATGTCTTATGCCATTCGCATAACACACATGTTAATAAGACATTTGCAGCAAAGTTGTTTCCATAATAAGAATAACGTGTTTACTTACACATTAATTACACCTTAATTGCCACCAACTAAACTGAATCTGTTTTATTATAACTTACGGTCATGTTAGAGCCAAACCTTTAAATACTCCCATATATCATCACTGATGTCTATGTATAACCATAAGTTATAAAGACTGCGACAAAAGTCAGAAACCATTAAAATTGACACATACAAACCACTGCCATACTGCATACATTAAAACCAACTAGACCTTAACATAATAATTATCACTTACCTCTATGTCAAACTACTATTTATTAACAGAACCACTTACATCACATTGAATACCGAAACGTTAAACAAACAGATACCACTTATAAAACAATCAATTCTACGTCTCTGCTACAATTACTGTGATCAGAACACAATAACTACATATCTGTAACAAGCAGCTTGAAAAAAAACAAAGCCAAATGACAGCCATATTCCAAGTTTCAGCAAAACATAGAGAAATGGTTTACAAAAATTTTACACCTGAGAATGAGATGACATGTCAGGAAAATGTCTGAAAAAACGCAGGTTGTTGAAGAAGATGCTCTGGATTTTTAAAATCGCACAGTAAACAACATTTCTGAAAATAATATTAGCACACTACAAGAAATTGTATTTTTAGTGAAGGTAAAAGTTGTCACTAAAAGCAGTAATATTTGTCACTATTATTAATAGTGACCAATATTTGAAGTCGTCACCTTCCGTCACAAATACCTCCGTCACTACTAAAATTGTGACGAATTTAAACAATGGTCACAATTATGCAAAGCTTTTGTGACACTTATATTGACACTAAAACTTGTTAAATGTGTGACAAAGGTGTATGGTCACAATAACTTCTAATATTTATGACAAATTTATCGTCACAAATAATATAAAGCAGTGACGAGTTAAGTTGTAACAAAACGTCAAATTATTGTAACAAAAGTGCTGACACTAAAAGTTGTTAAATGTGTGACAAAGGTGTATGGTCACAATAACTTCTAATATTTATGTCAAGTTTATCGTCACAGATAATATAGAAGCAATGACGAGTAAAGTCGTAACAAAACGTAAAGTTAGTGTGACAAAATTGCCGACACTAAAACTTGTTTTAGTGTGACAACACTATATGTCACAACAATTGTATTTATTTATGACAAGGTTTTGGACACAAATAATGTGAAATAGTGACAAATAAAGTTGTAACAATTCGTCATCATATTGTGACAAAATTTTCGAAACTAAAACATTTGAAATGTGTGACAACACTATATGGTCACAGAAACTTCATATATATATGACAATTTTGTTGACACAAACAATATAGAAACAAATGGAATTTGTGACAACACTATATGATCACAGTAACTTCATATATTTATGACAAGTTTGTTGACACAAATAATATAAAGTAGTGACAAATAAAGTCGTAACATAACTTTATTTTATTGTGACAACATTGTCGCCACTAAAATAATTACAAATGTTGACAAAGTATTTGTCACTATTTTTTTTGTTATCAGCGTCCATTGATTCTTGATCACTAATATTTTGATAAAATGGTGTCAACGTCAGTTTGTCACAAAAATAAGAATTGGTTCTTACAAAAAGTATTGTCACTAATGTGTTTGTGTTTGTCGCAAATAATATAGTTAAATTTAAGAATTTAATTACTTAATTGATATAAATTTTTGCATTGGTGGCCATAAAATAGAAGTTGTCACAAATGATACAGATTTTTATTGCTAAGATATTATCAGAGAAGCAAATAAAAATTATTAGTATATATAAAATATATTAAAATAACCAAAATGTATAAAATTCTAATTTCCAATATATAAAATTAGAAATTTTAATATCCAATAAAATTATTTATTACAATTATCTCAAACTACTACGTATTACTTTAAGATAAAACTCTAAGGTAAAATTTCTTGGCTATTCTTGAGATGCGAAGTTCATTTGTTGATTTGTTTCCTACAAAGCAAATAAAAATAAAATTAGTTAATTAGTTTATAAAATATTAAGCTATAAATTTAGTACTAACATTTATAATAATACAATGATAATGATAAGAAATGATATTAACTATTAAAGATTTTATAAATTTATAAACTTACATGAGTAGTTGGGGTATTTGATGTTGTGGCACCTGATAGATCTTCAATTAAGGTAGAAGAATTGAGTAACAAAGTAGGAATTACTCCAGTATTTGCCAAATGTGCAAAAATAGCTGAATTTTGTTTCATTTATGTGGCTTGCTTCTCAATAGCTGCATCCTGAGCTTGAATCTTCTTATTTTGAGCTTGAATCTTTTCATTTTGTGTTTTTGTGATTTCAGTAAGTCTTGCAACTTCATTGTCTAAATCACTTGCATGTTTTTTTGCAGCCTCAGCTTCAGCTAGAATTTCACTTCTTTCTCGGGACTTAGATGTTATCCCTTTAACACTTAACCCGCGTGAATAACTTGACTTTCTTTCTAGGACAAGACCAAAATGCTCAACGAGTGGTAGAGGTGCAGATGAAATCTTTTCTTTATTTTTGTCACCCTCTTCTTGAAGCTTATTCTGCATATTTAGATAGAATTTGAAAATCTAGTAAAGTAATTTTTAAAATTATTTTTTTAAAAAATCTAATTTGACTATACTTTCATACCATTATTTCTTCTCCATTTGGAACAGACCAAGTTCCATTTGGCTTTTGTCGCGATACCTTCCAAACTTTAACAGCGTCGGGCCACTCATCAGAATCTTTATCTTTCTAAAAAAGAAAAAGAAAAGACAAAGAAAATTAATGATTAATTGGAACTTATTTTGTAAGAAAAATATAATTATAATTTTAAGTAAATAAAATTTCACTTTACCATCCCATATGCAATTTGTACAATTGACTTTGTACCAGAAATTGATTTCATCTCTTGATTTCCCCTATTACTTGCGTTTCTTTCACTTTGTTCCTATAAATTCATAAATAATTTGTTTTTAATAAAAGAAAACCAATAACAAAATAAATTAAAGTTCTTAAACTTTAAAATTACCTTAAAATTTGGAGTCTCCCATTTATTCTTAATCAACCAATGCCAATCACCTTCCTCTACATCATTTGGGCAATCTTTACTCTTCAGATAGCTTTTGCGCAAATGATAATGTCGATTTTTATATTGTGCATGCACTTGTTGCATCACTTAAGATTGCACCTGATTTGAGAAATTGAATTTATCCTAAAATTCATAAAAAATATATTTAGGAAAATTATGAAGTAAATTCAATGCAACAACAAAATTAAACTCTATTGCAATTAAAAAAAGTGTCATACCTTTAAAAATAACCACATTGCCTTCTTATCATCCTCAGAAATCTCTTTTCAACTAGAGACACGGTGGCGCAAGTTCTTAGAATGCATATAGTAACTTCCGACTTAAAAAGGCTAGCATGCTTACCACATACCTTAAAATATGGAGGAGGAAATTGAACATCAATGTGTTTTCCTTCAGCTTTCTTCTTGGCAAGTCTAGCATTAATTGTTAGTCCTCGTCCACATTTTTTAGAATTTACATTTCCTATTTAAAAAACTAAAATTAATATATATATAAAATATTATATTAAAAATTTAAATGTACAATGAAATAATTTCGAAGATCACATTACCGGTACTAATAACTTGTCCTTCTAGGCTAGGCGCATTATTTGAAGTTTCAATCGCAACGCCAGACTGTTGATTAAGAGCCTCTATAGCTTCTGACTCCTCTACCATACTACGTTCATTTTGTTCATTATCCATATTTGATAAAGAACTACCATTGTTAACCATCTTGCGGTTTTGCATATAATTACCAATTTTAACCATCTTGCACTTTAAAAATAAACACTTATTAGTAACAAGCAACATAAATACTTAAAACAGATTGTAAGAGAACACTTGTTCTTCTGTAAGTTTCCTAGTATGCTATGACCAAGTGTAATTTCATAGGGATAAAAATAATTAACAGAAGATATTGAAATATTGAAGAGCTAATGGACAGATATTAAAAGTGCAACTTTCTTAACAGTGCAATTTCATAGGGATAAAAAAACGAAATATGGAATATATTACTACACAGTTGAGGGAATAAGTCTGCCATGATATAGCCTCATGATGTGAAAATGTAATTAGATACAAATTCGTAACTCAGTTTAGGAAAAGTTGTCCAACCTCCAAACTCCAAACATAACTAGTGATATCTAACAGATGCTGCAACTAGCAAGTGTATAAAGATATGAACTAACAGATGCTGCAACCTTCTATCTATTGTAGATACCAAAAATTGAGAATTTAGCTAAAAATAGCTACCAACAATTGAAGATAACGGCATAATTTTCATGAAGGCATGCAGTCAGATTAATTGCAACAATACAATATGCTCACGAAATAAGGACAAATTGTGCAGTATTTGAGCTGAGGAATTGGAATGAAGCAGACTGGAGAGGTGCACAGATTACTGTAGTAAAGATATGGGAAGCACCGAAGCAAAGTGACAACTGCGAATATATTTATTCACAGACGACCGTTCACGATTCATCTTCTTCCACCATCTTTACTGTTTAGTTATTACTAATAATTCTTTTGAGCTGTCACTATTAAATGCAACACAAACACGCAGGAACGCTGGAAGCATGAAGGCAGCGAAAAAACGACGTAGTTGAGGAGAGGAGAAACGACGTAGCAGCACGTGGCTCAGTTATTGACGCACAATGGACAAGAAAAACGCAGGCGTTTAGTTGCGTGTCAGTTATGTAGAGGTGGAGCAAAAATTAAACAAGGAAGAGAGGGGGTGATCTGTTGAGCGACCAGCTGAGCACCGGAGCACTGGAGGAGTGGAAACAGGAGTTAATTAATTCACGAAAATGCAGAAGTTTGGTGAGGCTGCTGTGACAGAGGCTAGATTATTTATGGGTGACAGTCACGACAAAGACACAAGGTATTTTCCCTCTCTCCCTCTCTCTCTCTCTATATATATATATATACATCGTCTTCTCCATTTTGCGCTTGTTGGGTTATTCTTGGTCAGATTTGTTGAAGTATAGAAATTTGAACTCTATTTTTTAGCTCATAATACTACATATGTAAATGTTATAAATAATATAGGTATTTCGCCTAAATTAAGTTATGTAAAAGTTAATTCTTTTTTCCTGCTACAATTCCCTTTCCTTGAACTATGATTTGTTTACCATTACTAATTCTGACTTCGATATTTGTTATCTGTCCAAATCTCTGACAGATATGCATACTGAGAAGTTTATATGCAAATGACCTTATTTTGTTGACAAGTCTGAGAAGTTTATATGCTGAGAAGTTTATATGCAAATGACCTTTATGCATACTGAAAAGTTTATATGCAAATGACCTTTTACTGAGAAGTTTATATGCAAATTCCAAATTTCAAATGACCTTATACTGAGAAGTTTATATGCAAATGACTTTTATGCATACTGAGAAGTTTATATGCAAATGACCTTAAACTGAGAAATGACCTTATGCAAATGACCTTATACTGAGAAGTTTATATGCAAATGACCTTTATGCATACTGAGAAGTTTATATGCAAATTACCTTAAACTGAGAAGTTTATATGCAAATGACCTTTATGCATACTGAGAAGTTTATATGCAAATGACCTTATACTGAGAAGTTTATATGCAAATTCCAAATGATGAATGCTGATTTCAAGTTTATGATTAAGGATAAAATTTTTGGTGAGATAGCAACAAACTGATAACAAACTGTAATGATGTTATCCCATTAAGAGTGAATCTTTGAATTAACGTGGGGGAAAATAAGATCCTATAAAGATAGAGAAGTCACAAAGTTTCTGAATAAACATAATGTGAGTAGAAATGCAAAAACAGAAGGTACTAAATGGGGCAACATGAAAGCTATCAATTGGTGAGATAAGTGAATGTATGGAGGGGTTGTAGGCAAACTTTTATTAAAAAAATTGAAATTCATAAGTTGCTGCTTATCTAATCTCTTAAGGCTAGTATTTGTTTAAGTTCCCTATCTTATAGAGTTCCCTATCCTAGCAAGTTCTGGGTCATATTTTGCTAAACCCATTCAATTAATTTGTATTGTAGGACAATGATGATTGACAAAACTTGGATGGAAATTTCTAATAGAGCATTGCCACAATATGAAAAAGGAGTTAATGAATTTCTATATTTTTTATGTAGACATTGTGACGAAGGAAGAGCAGTTCGGTGTCCTTGTAAAAAATGCAACAATAATTTATTTAGGACAACTCAATCGATTTATGAACATCTTATGTTAAATGGGATAAGCAGAAGCTACTGCGATGGTACCATCATGGAGAGGTTCTACAATATTTTTCGATGGCGAAAATGATAGTAATCGAGTAATAAAAGTGAAAATGATGATGGAATCGTGATATGTTACATGATATTGCGAGGATAGTTCTTATGATCTAAATAAAGGAGCGATGATCATATCGGGTGACCCCACTAGTCCAAATAAGGAAGCTGCAAAGTTTTGTAGATTATTGAGAGAATTGGAGCAAGACTTATATCCTGGTTGTGAGGAATCTTCCACGCTATCATTCATTGTTGAATTATTGAATTGGAAATGTCTTTACGGGATCAGTGCAAATGCAGTTGATGGAATGCTTCAAATAATGAAAAGATGGTTTCCTAAAGGTAATGAAGTTCCTAGCTCATATATTGATTGTAAGAAAGTTTCTCGTGATATAGGGCTTTCATATGAGAAAATAGATGCTTGTTTAAATGATTGCATACTTTACAGAAATAAGTATGAGAATGCTCAATCTTGTCCAACATGTGGTGAATATAGATGGAAGAATATTGGGAATATTGGGAACATGATTAATGAGTATGACCGTAGGAAAAAGATTCCGCAAAAAGTGTTGCGATATTTTCCGTTAACTCCTCGCTTGCAAAGATTATACATGTCATCTAAGTTTGTTAAATATATGAGATGGCATAAGGAAAAACCGTCTAATAATGAGTTTATGGGACATCCAGCGGATTCACCAGCTTGGAAAAATTTTGATAACGTTCACCCTTTTTTTGCAGTAGACCCATGTAATGTTAGACTTGGTTTAGCAAGTGATGGTTTTAACCCATTTGGGAATATGAACACTTCTTATAGTGTATGGCCAGTTGTGTTAGTTCCTTATAACCTTCCACCATGGCTCTGCATGAAAGATCCTTATTTCATGATGTCACTTTTGATTCCTGGTCCGAAAGCTCCTGGAAATGATATTGATGTATACTTGGAGCCGTTGATTGAAGAGTTGAAATTCCTTTGGGAGATAGGTGTAGAGACATATGATGCTTTTTCAGAGAGTAATTTTCAATTACGAGCAGCTCTATTATGGACCATAAATGACTTTCCAGCTTACAGTAATTTATCGGGATGGAGCATCAAAGGCAAGTTAGCATGTCCTGTTTGTAATCTTGAAACATCTTCTCGTAGGCTTCAAAATGGACGTAAAACATGCTATCTTGGCCATCGTCGCTTCTTACCAACTAATCATTCGTGGAGGAAAAATGCTAAAGCATTTGATGGTACCAAAGAAAATCGAAGCGCGCCAAAACAGTTATCAGGGGATGATGTTGTTGAACATTATAATCAATTTTCTCAGGTGATGTTTGATTGATTTTAATTTATGTGTATATTTTATTTGTATTATTTTTTCTTATTAAACTATTTTCATTAAACAGGTGGATTTTGGAAAGACTGTAAGGAAAAGAAAGCATAGAGATGCTCTATTGCTCGGAAATTGGAGAAAAAAGAGTATTTTCTTTGAACTCTCATATTGGAGAACACTTAAGTTGCGACATAATCTTGATGTCATGCATATCGAGAAAAATGTATGTGATAACATAATTGGGACTTTGTTGAACATTGAGGGGAAAACAAAGGATACTATAAATACGTTTGATTTAGAATCTATGGGTATCGTCCCGAGCTTTATGCAACTCCGACAACCGATGGCGATTTGCGTTTACCGCATGTTATACACTATCAAAAGGTGAAAATAGAGCATTTTTTCAGTTCTTAATTGATCTAAAAGTCCCAGATGGCTATTCTTCCAATATTTCTCGATGTGTTAGTCTTACTGAATGTAAATTTTTTGGCATGAAATGTCATGATTGTCATATATTTCTTCATCGATATCTCCCTTTGGCTATACGTGGATTGTTGGGTAAAGAGGTGTGTGAAGCATTACTTGAGTTGTGTACTTATTTAAGAGAGTTATGTGCTAAAGTTTTGCATTTTGATGATTTGGAGAGACTTGAAAAATCAATTCCTTTTACACTTTGTAAATTAGAGAAAATATTTCCTCCATCATTTTTTGACATAATGGTGCATTTAACCATTCATCTTGTGAGTGAGGCTAAACTTGCTGGGCCAGTACAATATCGATGGATGTATCCTATAGAACGATATTTGCGTAGGCTTAAATCATATGTGAGAAATAAGGCGCGTCCATAAGGATCAATCGCTGAGGCATATATTGTGCAAGAATGCATGCATTTCTGTTCAAGGTATTTGCATGGAACTGAAACTCGGTTGAATCGTGTTGGAAGAAATGATGAGGGAAGTGATTCTCATTGTCATTCTGGGTTTCAAGTTTTCTCACAAGATGGTAGGCCTTTGCTTGGGAAAAAATATGACGAGTTGAGCTTAGCTGAATGGGCTCAAGCTAGAATGTATGTACTAGACAATTGTGAAGAAATCAGAGAGTTTGTGGAGTAAGTTCTCTTAACTCTTGAAGTTAGTTATTTTCATAATTTGTTTTATGGTTTATATATTCTTGAAGTAACTACTAATATTTTACTTATTTTTAATGTGAAGCATGTATAAAGAAAAACTCAAGAGGAGGATCCTAAAATGTAGAAAGGAGATATCAAAAGAATTCCATCGATGGTTCAAGAAACATGTAAGTACTATATATATATTTTCAACTATAACTTTTATAAATTATAATTTATATAATATAAATATTTAGTGCTCATTACTTATGATAGGTGACCGAATTGCATGAAAAAGGAAGTGAAATGGTTAGTGATGAATTATTGCATTTAGCTTATGGGCGAGACAATGAGTTTATCATTATAAAAGCTTCCTTATCAGCGGTTGGAGGTTTAACACAAAGGATGAGATTTGCAATTGAAATCACAAAATAGTGGAATTTTGTAAAGGTGATGTGAATACTGGCAATTTGGATTATTTTGGTGTTTTGATAGATATCATACAATTAAATTATCATGGGAAATAGTACCATTTTATTTAAAATTTGATTGGTGGGATGTGTATCATAAAGGTGGATATAAGGTTGACAAGTTTGGGTTTCCTATGGTAAATGTCACACATGAGTTGAAAACTAATGAACCATATGTTTTAGCTTCTCGTCGAACAAGTTTACTACGTAAGAGATATTAAGGAGCTCAATTGGCGGGTTGTTGTCAAGACTAAGCCTCGTGATTTGTATGATCTTCCTGATGATGATATAGGAGATGAGCCATGCCAAGAAAATGAAGATTTTGGCTTTACACTTCACGAATCTACATTAGAAGACGATAATAATACAATATCTTTGGATAGATCTGATGTAGATGTTGCAACTGTTGAAGCAAATTCGTTAAATGTTGATATTATGAGTGCTGGGAAAGATGAAGAAATTGATTGTGATGAAGATACTTTTATGGTTGATGATGAAACAAATTTAGTAAGTGAAGATGAGGAAGGCGACGATGACAATGATTGAACATTGGCAACAACTTTGTTTTTTATTTTCAATAGGGCTACTTTTAGGTATACCTTGCAGTTTCGTAATCATTTTACTCACTTCAATTAAGAGACTTGATGTTTCTTAATGATACTTTAGTTGACTTACTTACTTGCAGGCAATAGGACATGGGGTTTCAAGCTCATTACTTTGCAGATTATGTGATGTTACAAAGCAATTTTTTGCACTTCCGCTTAAAGAAAAATAGAAATCTGATCAAGGAGAATCGAAATATCGACATGGATACTTACCTTTTTTTTGTTGAAGCCACCAAAAAATGCTCTACTTTGGTAGGTATAACCATCATAATACTTATCTTTTATGTATCTTGAGAATTTTGTAAATTAGTTGTCCATGTACTTGAATTGTGTAAAGTAGTTGTCATAATAATAATCTTTGAGTCTGGTTTTAGTGCATGGACATTGCAATTATGATGGGTTACATGATATTATATTAGATTTCATTTGTCTTGAACTTGACTTGAAATGATATCACTTCCATATCATTTTGTACTGGTAAATTTTGTATTGTTGTTGAAGTATTATTATTAAATTCTGCATACATTGACTCAAATGGTTAATGTTTTTTGTTTTTCAGGTTATGATTTTCAGATGCAATTTTTTCAAATGGCTGATTCAAATTATGCTTTTCAGATGCAATTTTTTGTTTCAATGATTCAAATGATTTAAAGGTGTTATTATTCTCAAGTGTTTAGCGAATATGATGAAGAGTTGGTTGTTGTGCGATGTGTGAATCCAGTGGCACTAGTTGTTATACATCATAATGCTCTATTTTATTATCATTATCGTGTCCATGAGTTTACGCTATTTGGCTTCCACTCTCTTTTAGGAATTTTGTTGCACAATAACCACAGGTGACTTTGACTTATACCTGTATAGTAACTGCAAGTTGATTATGCCTCCCATACTTAGTGTATAGTAACTGCAAGTTGATTATGCCTCCTATACTAGAAATAAATCTTAGAAAGTAAAAACGAATCAATATGGTAAAAAGATTTAAGAGACAAATAAAAAAATGTTGATAGAATTAGTTAGTATTGATATAATTTTAATAGCAATTAAACAATTTCTTAATTCAAGAAAATGGATTTAAAGTATGAAAGATGTTAGTATATATTAATTAAAATGTTTTATACTAATTATTTTGTTATTATATATTTTAAAATTTAAAGGTGCTATTAGTAATGTATACTTGTCAAATTAAAAATATAAAGGTGCTTTTATTTACAAGATCTCTTGTTGGTTCCCATTGTGTAGCAAAGGACTTTGTCCATTCTAACTCTTCTGAATAGGTAGAGCTCAAAGAGACTTGGCTATAGTTGTATTCCAATGTTGTACATAACTTTATATTTGTATAAAATCTTCTGACTTAATACGGAAGGACAAAAACTATAAAGCATTGGTCATGGAGTGTCGGCAAAAGGAACACAACCACGGACGCTATAAAATATACTTTCCTACCAATGATTTAAATAGTACTTACATCATTCTTTGCATCAATATTATGTTTTAGTTTCAAACTTAAGAATTGAATCAATCAAAAGCGTCAATGCCTCCTTTTCATCACCCACGAAAAAACTTGTCTCCCATTCTAGATGACACATCAAGACTAAATTGATATCTGTGTAATTTGCTAACCTCCTAATAGCTCCATAAATTGTTCATTGAAACTTCCAAGTTTCCATGGAAGTAACAAAAGTTTCAGAGGATCGATTCAAAATGGCAAAAGACTTGGTTGTTTTCATTCCTTTACTTCTCCATAAGCAAACCATGGGTTGACAAGTTGTTTCTTGAACAAAAACGTGAAATTGGAAGCGATTGCTCAATTAACGACATATTAAAATTTGATTATTATTTTATAATTTAATATTTTGAAAATAAATACTCTAAACAAATTTAATAAATTAAATATAATTTGATTAACTTAAATTTGGACTTAACAAATTTTAAAGTCATATTAATTGTAATAAATTAATCAGGTATTGTTTGAAATTAATAAAAATCTAAATATCATCTTTGAAATAATACTTGAAACAAAAATTGTTACTAATTAATTTACAAATGATAGTGAATAAAATTATACTTTGGTAATTGTGACAATATTAACTAGACACTAATTAGTTGAATATTTATTGCCAAAAGTTGTCGTCCTGATAACTAAAGTATTGTGTGACGATAAACCGTTTAAATCACAACAAGAAAAAATATTAGCGATCAAACTATATTTTGTTTCAACAAATATAAAATAGTAGTTACCAACATATTTTTGTTACAATTACAATTAATTCCTCCAAAATTAGAGTGGCTCCAAATTTCATAGGATTTTAGTGACAAAACTTAGTGATAAAATAAATTTTAACACTATTAATATATTAATAGTGACAATTTACTTGTGAAAGATACTAAATTGCCACAATTACTAATATATTAGTGAAAAAATATAAATCATCACAGATATCGAAACAATAGTGTCAACCAATTGTCTTGACACTAAAATATCGTATTTGTGATGAAAATAGTTAGTCACAAAATATTGTCACTAAATTTGAATAGTTGTGATCATAGTTATAGTGCGATTATTGTGACAATATGAAGTAGACACTAATTAATTGAATATTTATTGACAAACTTTTTTGTCACAATAAGTAAAATATTGTGTGACGATTTACTATTTCGTAAAAAAAAAAAACAAATTATTTGTGACTACATTATTTTTTGTCACCAAAAATAGAAAAATATTAGCTACAAACATATGTTTTCTCACAAATACAATTTATTCCCGCCAAAATCATTTTGGCGCCAAATTGCATAAGCTTTTAGTGACAAAACTTAGTGATAAAAGAAAAGTGGTCCCTATAAACATATTTATAGCGACAACTTAATTGTGAATGATACTAAATTGTCACAAGTACTATTGTATTAGTGACAAACAAATAAATCATCACAGTTAAGCCAAACAATAGCGACCATCCATTGTTTTGTCACAAAAAAACTCGTATCATCTCAAATAATACTTCGGAAACAAAAAATTGTTACTAATTAAATTACAAATGATAGTGACTAAAATTATACTTTGGTAATTGTGACAATATTAACTAGACACTAATTAGTTGAATATTTATTGCCAAAAGTTGTCGTCACAATAACTAAAGTATTGTGTGACGATAAACCGTTTCGTCACAACAAGAAAAAAATATTAGCGATCAAACTATATTTTGTTTCAACAAACAAAAAATAGTAGTTACCAACATATTTTTTTGTTACAATTACAATTAATTCCCTCCAAAATTAGAGTGGCTCCAAATTTCATAGGATTTTAGTGACAAAACTTAGTGATAAAATAAATTTTAACACTATTAATATATTAATAGTGACAATTTACTTGTGAAAGATACTAAATTGCTACAATTACTAATATATTAGTGAAAAAATATAAATCATCACAGATATCGAAACAATAGTGTCAATCAATTGTCTTGACACTAAAATATCGTATTTGTGATGAAAATAATTATTCACAAAAATATTGTCACTAAATTTCGATTAGTTGTGATCATAGTTATAAATACAGTTATTGTGACAATATGAAGTAGACACTAATTAATTGAATATTTATTGACAAACTTTTTTGTCACAATAAGTAAAATATTGTGTGACGATTTACTATTTTGTAACAAAAAAAACAAATTATTTGTGACCACATTATTTTTTGTCACAAAAAATAGAAAAATATTAGCTACAAATATATGTTTTCTCACAAATATAATTTATTCCCGCCAAAACTTAGTAACAAAACTTAGTGATAAAAGAAAAGTGATCACTGTAAACATATTTATAGTGACAACTTAATTGTGAATGATACTAAATGGTCACAAGTACTATTGTATTAGTGACAAACAAATAACTCGTCACAGTTAAGCCAAACAATAGTGACCATCCATTGTTTTGTCACAAAAAACCTTGTATCTGTGACGAAATAATAGCTAGTCACAAAAAAAATTGTCACTAAATGTCTTAACTGTTGTCACAAAAAAATTGTCACTAAATGTCACAAAAAAATTGTCACTAAATGTCTTAACTCTAAACAAATTTAATAAATTAAATATAAATCATCACAGATATCGAAACAATAGTGTCAACCAATTGTCTTGACACTAAAATATCGTATTTGTGATGAAAAATAGTTAGTCACAAAAATATTGTCACTAAATTTCGAATAGTTGTGATCATAGTTATAGTACAATTATTGTGACAATATGAAATAGACACTAATTAATTGAATATTTATTGACAAACTTTTTTGTCACAATAAGTAAAATATTGTGTGACGATTCTTTGTTTAAGTAACAAAAAAATATTTGTGACCACATTATTTTTGTCACAAAAATAGAAAATATTAGCTACAAACATATGTTTTCTCACAAATATAATTTATTCATAAAATCATTTTGGCGCCAAAACTTAGTGACAAAACTTAGTGATAAAAGAAAAGTGGTCACTGTAAACATATTTATAGTGACAACTTAATTGTGAATGATACTAAATGGTCACAAGTACTATTGTATTAGTGACAAACAAATAACTTGTCACAGTTAAACCAAACAATAGTGACCATCCATTGTTTTGTCACAAAAAACCTTGTATCTGTGACGAAATAATAGCTAGTCACAAAAAATTGTCACTAAATGTCTTAACTCTTGTAGTGTAACTTAAATGGCGGGAATTGTTTGTACTCATTGCTTTGGAAATGACAAGGCTTTGGAGGCCCATCATTACTGTCAATTAATGTGTACAGAATGGATTAATATTATATATAATTTTATTAATTTATTTAATTAATGGATTAATAAGACTTTCTTATTTCCACAATAATTCAATAATCTTAAAACAAATTTTATTATGATTATTATTGAAATCATTGATTAAATAAATAGAAAAAGAATTTAATCATAAGAAATTGCTAATGGTTATAATAATGAATTTCATCAAAATAATAAGTCTAAAAAGATAATAATCATAATAAAATTATAAATAATATTAATCTTGTGCAATGAATTTAATAATAATATTTAACAGTAAATTTACTAATAATAATAACAATGAATTACAATTTATAATAAAGCGTAATTCATAATGTTATGAATAATAATAAAGAATTTTAATAATAATTTGACATTTTTAATAATACCGTTATTCTTGTTATTATAACAAATTAATAATAACAATAACAATAATAAAATTTGTAATGTTAATAATAATAATAATAATCTTATTAATAATATTACTTTTAATAAGGATCGAAAATAAATTATAATATAATAATATACAAAATTTTAATAATATCAAAGGCCTCACGAGATGGCCTTTAAAAGGTCAGGGTCGCGAGGCGATTGGCGAATATGGTAGTAGCCTCGCGACCCATACTAAAGACCACTCCGAACAAATTTAATAAGCAATATAAAATGATATTGCTTATTATTATTAACCATTTATTATGGTTTACAATTATTATTGTTCTTTAATTATTCTAATTAACATAATTGTTTAAAGTTTTGATATTGATTAATTTTCTACTTACTCTTATTCTTGTTATTATTAAATTATTTATTCCTTAATGATATTAAATAATATCATAAAATTCCTTATTATTTTAATTTGGTTCTTAGCAAAATTTTATTGATCATAATAATAATAATAATATCATAACATTTAAGACAATATATTATACATAATAACAAACATTATTAATGATAATAATAATAATAATGATGATGAAAATAAAATAACAGTTATATTAATAATAATAATATTTCATATTAATAAAAATTTAATAATTATTATTATTAATAGTAATAAATACTTGCACAATAAATTTAATAAAAATTATTAATAGTAATTATAACAATAGAAATATAATTAATTAATAAATTTGAAGAATGATAATAATAATAATAATAATAATAATAATAATAATAATAATAATAATAATAATAATAATAATAATAATAATAATAATAATAATAATAATAACAATAACATGACAATAATAATATTATTAAGGAATTTAAAGACCATAATAATAATACTTAATTTTATAAATACTGTCCAAATAATTTAATAATTATATTTGACATAAATTCTGAATAATAATAACAATTAATTATTATTGATGTTGTTGTTGTTGTTGTTGTTATTATTATTATTATTATTATTATTATTATTATTATTATTATTATTATTATTGATTATTATTATTATTGTTATTATTATTATTATTATTATTATTATTATTATTATTATTATTATTATTATTATTATTATTATTATTATTATTATTATTATTATTATTATTATTATTATTATTATTATTATTTTTTTATTATTATTATTATTATTGATGTTGTTATTATTATTATTATTAGTGTTATTATTGTTAATATTATTATTATTATTAGTTTATTATTATTATTATTATTATTATTATTATTAGTATTATAAATTTGTATTTTTATTATTCAAATTTATTAATGTTATTATTATTATTATTACTATAATATAATGTTTAATTATTATTGTTTAAAATTTATTACAAATCATTCAAATATATAATTATTATGTGTAATTATTGTAATTCAAAGTTGTTTATAATTATACTTATTATTATTATTATATAAATCAAATTTATTATTAGTCAAATATCTGCCAGTCTCCTATATAATTTCCTAACTTTTAAATTACTTTTATATCAAATGAAAACATTGAAAAATAAAACCACACAAAACGTTGTTTAAACCTAATTCAAAACACAATAGAAATCACTGAACGTCTGAAGACACATCGACGGGATTACACTCACCGACTGAAGTGCGTTTGCCATTTTCAATTAGTTGTATGCGTTGGGTACTTTCACGTTGGGGATAGCTTCTCTCACTCAGGCGTCGGTAGTTTCTTATGGGTAGCTTCTTGTTTGTGTTGTGGATAAGGACGACAGACTGCTTTTTTTTAGTTAATAAGGTAATCTCTCTTCTCAAATTTGGTTTATTAGTAATAGTTGATTGTTTGGAGCATGATTGCGGTTTGGTGAAACTTATTTAGGTAATTTGTGAACTTTGTATGTTTAACAATGGTAATATGAAAGAATGCATCTATATTGTTTGATGAAATGCCCCACCAAGTTAATGAAAAGCTAGAAGAAATATGAGTTAAAGCTAAAAGGTTGGGAGAAAATTGATGTTTAATTTATGAAGTTTAAGAAGATTTCGGTTAGGTTGCCTCCCAAACAAAGTGCTTCTGTAACAGTCTGTTACGTGGACTTTCCTAAAGTTGATTAGGTGATGAGGTAGTGTCTTTGCAACTTTTTTTTGTTTGATTCTTGAAAAAGGTTCTCCTATTTTAATTTTTCCCTTGCTTTCATGTTCTGGCGTTTTTTTCCTTTGCCTTACTACGTTAACTTCTTGCTCTATGCAACAATGAAAAACATTAGAAAGTGCAGTCTTTAATGATTCATTATTAAGCAAAAAATGTTTTTTTTTTCATCCAAGATCGAGATTGACATCAAACCTTATTCTTCTCTAATCTTAAGGATTGATTAAACTTTCCTAGAATTTATGATTGCTCCAAGTATAGGAAAGAAAGGCCTGGCTAAGATTAGAAATGATTCATTATCCGCTTCCATGCTAAGGATATAACATTTCATAGGAAAAATAGACGTATCAACCTTAGTCAAAATTTATTGTTTACTACCTATAAGATGTGTAAGTGATCTATTTGCTACTTGCATTCTCATTTTAATTAAATTTTGAATCCGGTAACTCAAGTTTGTTAATGCTAGCCGTTACTATGATTAATGGATGCCCTTACTATTATATATCATTAAAGTTAAGTTTAACGTAATAAAGAGGTCACACCGGGTCAACCGTAATAATTTGGGTTCTTTATTTCTCACATATACAGCTTCTACCGTGATAATGCCCCCTCGAAGAGCTAGACAGTCATAGGAAAACATCAAAGCTGAGGTGAGAGGGGACAATGCTGCAGATATTGCAGGTGTGTATGATGCCCCTTTTCCCATTTATTCCGAGGCAGAAGGAGAGAGGTACAGGGAACTCCAAAGTAAGAGAATTGAGGTTCCAACGTATTTTGATTTTGAGGTGCTAGATCAAATAGGATTGACAGACATATTTATGACATTATGTCAGAGAGGTAGATGGCAATATTTTATGCGAATTAATTACCCCGTTTACCGTGACCTGACACTGGAGTTTTTCACATCTTTGAGGTTTGTGTCAAGCCGATCGAAGGAATTGTGGTTTAGGTTATGAGGGCAAGTGTGTTATATGGATGAGAGGGTATTATGGTTCATATGTGGGTTTGCCCAAAACGATATTGAAGATGCGCATGAGGCTTTCAACATAACTTCGTACTAGAAATATTTAACAGACTTGGATGTGTATGATCCACACATTGCATCCAATGCACAAATTGTTCATACGAAATATAAGCTGCTGCATAAATTCATGTGTGGTGTTGTTTTCGGGAAACGACAAAGTGCAAAATGCTCGATCAAGGAGCTTTTCCTATTATGGCGCATCGACCATGGACATAAGTCAAACATGTTTGCTTATGTTTCTAGAACTTTGATAGAATTAGTGGGAGATGGGGGAACAACCTGGGAATGGGTTATTTAGCAACTGCATTGGCTGAGTGGTTTAGGATTGATCTTAGTGAGTTTAACATGTTGAGAAATAACTTTTTCGATGTACCATACCTGACACGGTGCAAGATTATACATGGGAAAACCATGCAGCTACGAGATCCTTCAACCCATACAGCATTGAAGCGTAGGTTGGCAGCGACAGAGTCAAGTTCTATAGGTCACGGTGTTGAATATGGTTCAGAGACTGAGGGGCAACAACCGCAACCCCAACGTCAGTTCGCACAACAACAGGAACATCAACAATAGTCGCAACCTGATTTGGGCACGATACACCAACTCATGCTTGATAACCAAAAACTCATGGTTGAAAACCACAGCAGCACACAGTAGCAGTTGGATGTTATTAAGGAATAGATGCATAGACTTAATCAGCAATAGGTAAATCTGAATGCTCGAGTGCTGGGTATTTCCGCGGATCTGCAATACGTGGGCGACAAATTGGAAAAGGCTTGGCAAGTGCAAGGACTGGATGTGCCATCTCCAACCTCATCTGGTAATGACACTGCACAAATGGATGCCACTGACGCTCCAGCAGGGTCTTGTTCCTGAATTGTGGAAGTAAGACATTTTTTCATCTTCTAAATGTTGATTCTTATGACTCTGTTTGTATTATAACATATGCGTAGAATTTGTAAGATAACTTTCTGACACCTTTATGAATCACTTGGCTATAGAAATGTTGTTTGTTGGACCAATGGTGGTTGACAAATTAAATCTCACTTATGTTTTGATAATAATAAAATGTATAGAATTGGTTAAGAAATTATTTCAGGTGATTTGGATTCAAAAACATCAAGGCTGCATCAATCTTGAATGTGCAAGACATAAATCATGGTGAAATCAAGAAGGAAATAATCTTCATCATGCTAGAGACATTAAACATAAAGATTATAAAAGATTTGATTGAATATATCTGTTGGAGTCAGTAACAAGTCGACCAGTAAATCATAAGTCGACTAATATATCAAGATCTGTCAGGTTGAGAACAACACAAGTCGACTAATAGACTATAACTCGACTTATTGAAGGTTACAAGTCGACTTACACTGCATAAGTCGACTTATAGAAGAGTGGAGATAAAGTTTTACGAAAATCGTTGTTACAAGTCGACTTACACACCACGACAAGTCGACTTACGAGTCTGACAATGAACTGATTCTAACGAAGTCAATTAGTCCTGAAATGGAAAGGAAATATTCATGCAGCGGCTATAAGATAATCGATGTGGTTATGAGACTCTCCAACGTCTATAATCTTCCAAGAGGCTGAAAATAAATTGATTAAGATCAAGGGATAAAGATATATATGTCTATATAGCCAAAAGATAAAAAGATAACTCAAAACTCGCTCTATATTGTTCTTAGCTTGTTTCAAATCTGTATTGAGCATTGTTCTTTCATCTTTATCTCATTGTTATTGTGAGTTGAGTGATTAGAGAAAAATCACTAGTGAGGTAGGATTTGTGCCGGAAGACAAATCAATTGTAAAGGTAGCTTGAGCCAGAAATCAAGTGGTGTTAGTCAGATTTGTGCCGGAAAACAAATTAGTTGTAAAGGTAGCTTGAGCCGGAAATCAAGTGGTGTTGTAAGAGTTCACACTAAACTAAAAAATGTGCAGTAAAGTGGTTTGCCAAATCTTAAGTGGGAGCTTAGTTAGAGGACGTAGGTCTTAGCACCGAACCTCTATAAAAACAGTGTTTGCTCTTCTTCCATACTCTTTACATTTAAATTTGTTTAAATTATTATTGTGTGAATTAACTTCTGATTTTATTGTAGAATTTTACGAAAAACTCTAAAGATCTATTCAACCCCCCTTCTAGATCGTTTACAATTGGTATCAGAGCAGAAGTATCCAGGGATGACACAAAACAATCTAGCGGAAGAAGGTAACACCAATAATCGCCCTCCTTTATTTAATGGTACTAACTATTCTTCTTGGAAAAATCCTATGAAGTATCATATTATAAGCGAAGGAGTAGAATATTGGAAGATTATCATCTTCGGTCCACATGTTCCATTAAAAGAAAATGGTGAGGTGAAAACGGAGCTGGAATATGATGACAATGATTGGAAGCAAGCCTACATCAATGCAAAAGCAAGGAATTTTCCTATGTGGTTGGAAAATTTGCTAATGAAAATGAAAAGTTTGAAAAGATGCTATCCTTACAAAGATATTCAATTTCTAAACATGGATTAGGAGATGATCCATTTCATAGAGATTGTTCCTTGATTTCTAAATTCACTAAGGATGGAAAAGTTGCTCAATGTGCTAGATGCTTGAAAGACGGTCATATAGAAATTTCATGCAAAAGTATCAGGAGATGTGTTAAGGTTAAGAAAATTTGGGTGTTAAAAGGCACAACACCTCCTAATGTGGTTTATATGACTAACCAAAATGGACCCAAAATGGCTTGGGTACCAATGAGAAGAAAGAAGGTTTCAGTTGTAGGTACAGGCAAGGAATGAAAATTTATCAAGCAATTGGTACATTGATAGTGGATGTTCAAGGCTTATGAGTGGAGACAACAACAAAGGTAAAACTATTGGTGTTGGTAAAGTGGGTAAGGAACCATTGCCTGCCATTGACAGTGTATTGGTTGTTGATGGCTTGTTTTTCTATTTAATGTAATTACGATAATTTTTCATCTTCATATTTGTGTTTTATCTTTATATTGATGACTATTTGTGTTTCCTCTATTTCATCTTGTTTGTTGGTATTAGTTGTTTTGATTATGACAAAAAGGGGGAGTAAAATGGAAATTGGATATTCTTTAGTTACTTGATTAAGGAGGAGTATGTATGTATGTTAAATTGTCTTTGATTTGAGTCTATCTTGATTTCAAATTACTTTTATGAATTTGATCTTACAAGGTTATTAAATTCAATGATTTATATGATTGAGGGGGAGACTTCTAACCAAAATGACAAGGCATAAAAACCTTGATCAATGTTTCTTTGTTCTCATTTCTTAAACAATTTCTAAGTGTATTGTCATTATCAAAAAGGGGGAGATTGTTGGACCAATGGTGGTTGACAAATTAAATCCCACTTATGTTTTGATAATAATAAAATGTATAGAATTGGTTAAGAAATTATTTCAGGTGATTTGGATTCAAAAACATCAAGGCTGCATCAATCTTGAATGGGCAAGACATAGATCATGGTGAAATCAAGAAGGAAATAATCTTCATCATGCTAGAGACATTAAACATGAAGATTTGATTGAATATATCCGTTGGAGTCAGTAACAGTCGACCAGTAAATCATAAGTCGACTAATATATCAAGATCTGTCAAGTTGAGAACAACACAAGTCGACTAATAGATTATAAGTCGACTTATCGAAGGTTACAAGTCGATTTACACTGCATAAATCGACTTATAGAAGAGTGGAGATAAATTTTTACTAAAATCGTTGTTACAAGTCGACTTACACACCACGACAAGTCGACTTACGAGTACAACAAACTGATTCTGACGAAGTCAATTAGTCACAAATGGAAAGGAAATAGTCATGCAGCGGCTATAAGATAATCAACAGCGGTTATGAGACTCTCCAGCGTCTATAATCTTCGAGGCTGAAAATAAATTGATTAAGATCGAGGATAAAGATATATATGTCTATATAGCCAAAAGATAAAAGATAACTCAAAACTCGCTTTATATTGTTCTTAGCTTGTTTCAAATCTGTATTGAGCATTGTTCTTTCATCTTTATCTCATTGTTATTGTGAGTTGAGTGATTAGAGAAAATCACTTGTGAGGTAAGATTTGTCTTGGAAGACAAATCGATTGTAAAGGTAACTTGGTAGAAATCGAGTGGTGTTGGTAGGATTTGTCTTGGAAAACAAATCGGTTGTAAAGGTAACGGTAGGAAATAAGTGGTGTTATGAGAGTTCTGATAAACTAAAAAGTGTGCGATAAAGTGGTTTGTCGAATCACAAGTGGGAGCTTAGGTAGAGGGCGTAGATTTTAACACCAAACCTCTATAAAAAGCAGATGTTTCTTTCTTCTTACTCTATTTACATTTAAATTTGTTTAAATTATTATTGTGTGAATTAACTTCTAATTTTTGACGACGAATATAAATCATTGATAGTAACAATTTTGGGATTTTTTTATTCGTCACTAAAATTCCTTTATGTTGTACTGTAATAGTATTATCAACCTTTGACGAGGTCCAAAGAGTTATTGTCTAAACCTACTTCTTTTGAATTCAGGCTTTTTGAGGTTGACAAAACAATACTTTTCCATGTTTAGACACTCTACTTGTATGTAGAGATAGTGACGAGTGAGGTTTATTATTATTCGGTTGATTCGACTCGATCTTTCAATAATGACTTATGTTCGGTTTGAATTTTTGTTAAATTTAAGTTATAAATGCAAACTGTTAGAATTATCTAAATTTAATTATCCTAAAATTAATCATGTAATTTCAGACAGCAGCTGGAGCCATTTACCATATTATTTGTGTATTGCTTCGTGGATTGTGATAAAGATAAAGAGGAATTGTGCTGTATACTGTCTAATACTAAATTCTGAAAGCTGTAATGACATAGACTTAAGAAGAGAAAGACATGTGTCCAACAGGACAACTAGTGCTATACCATCGAAGACAGTGACCATGAATATGCTTTACACAACTTGTTCAAAACACCATTAATACATTGGTCAATTTGATGGCAGTGTTGGACTGGTGTTTATAGTCAAAATACCTTTAATTTAGATAACAATAAATAATTTAGATATTATTAATCTTAATAGTTAGGGTTAGTTATATGGAATTTTATTGGCCTTTCGTGAAATTTAGTTTAATTTTATATTTTAACTTATCATTTATACGATTATTTAATTATTATAAATCACTTACTATCATTAGACTAGTCGTTATCAAATTGAAAATGCTCAATAATTGTTTGAATTACGTTCAATTCACAAAAGCTTACTGTCCACTAGCTCATGTAACCATTGGCGCTACACAAGTTTGACCAATATAATTTATTTTCAGAACTTTTATAGAATTTATTATTAAATAGCAATATTTATACATAATTTGTTCATAATTAATTACAATAATTTATATTAAAATAATTAAAAATTCAGTGAAAACCCTCTTTATATACATATATTTTTTTAGCACTATAAGATACTTTTAAAAACAATTTAAAATAATAAAAATATTATAAGATGTATCGTAACAATAAACAAAAGACGTAAAGAGATTAGACTAGTCTTGACATTGAATTCCATCCCTCAATCAGAAATGTCGACCAGTTTTGTTACTCTTCCCTGTGGCATTTCTTTGCAGGCTAATTGAAATGTTGCCATCCGAAGCATAAACAACAAACAGGCTCTTGAAACCTGAGACTCTGCTACTGGTCTAAGATTACACACACGACTTAGCTTTGTTATTCTACGGTATTGGGCACATAATGAATCAAACTGTTAGAATTTTCGAATTAGTAGAAATTTAATTAACCTAAAATTAATCATTTAATTTCAGACAGCAGCTGGAGCCTTTTACCATCCTGACCATTGGATTGTAAAGAGTACTGTCTAATATTACATTCTGGGAACTGTAATGACACAGACATAAGAAGAAGATAAAAAGATACTAGATAGGGATGATGACTGTGTCAAGAGTTAAGTTTTTTTTAATTTGTTTTAATTTGTTTAAGCCTCAATTTTTTAAATAAAATAATATCATTTTATTTAAAAGACTTGAACTAGTTCACTTAAAAAATATTATTTTTATGTTTTTTAAAATTATAAAAATATTTTAAAAATTTAACTTTTCTTGGCTACAAGAGGAAAACAGAAAAAACTACACAAACAAACAAGCCCTAATTAGCGTAGGGCTCTTCGGTATAAGGCGCCACTCTGGTTGCGGTGAAGTTGCTCCTGAATGATCACCGGGGGCTCCTTCAAGATATGCAAACCCGGACTGACAGCCACTGCAAGGGAAGCCATCCGATCGGCGCACTGATTCCCTTCGCGATATACATGCTGGATATGCACCTCTCTGTCTCGTTGCAAAAGGCTGTGTGTACCTGCCACCAAAAAAGAGTCATCAGTTAAAACTGTCAGGGAAGAAGAGAGGATGTTGATCACCTCAAGGGAATCAATTTCGACAATGAGACGTCTATAGCTGAGGACCCATGCTTGGGTCAGACCCGAGTGAACTCCCCAAAATTCTGCCATAGTAGGCGATCCCCTCCCGATGTGGTGGAAGAATCCGCCACACCACCTATGTAGCGCCCCCTTACCGTAGGGTACACACCGGGACTCCCGCAGGTCATTCCGGTACATATTCTACGACGAGAGTGCACTATGTTCGATCAATTCTATAAACCGCATGGCATCATTACAATAAAAATCTGCAATATCAAAATCGCTAAATTTTAAAAACCATAAAACCTCTCTCATTTCATAAGATCCATCAAAATATAGACAAGTCTATCAGTTCCCTACAGTCTAAGTACAACAATCCAAAAAGGAAACTGATACAAAAGTCTATACTAAGCCATCCCAAAATCAATCCCGGTGACCAACACATGAGCCATCGCCTCTCTCGCGAATGCTCACGCAATAGGAGAAGAAACTTTGAAGCTAGGAGTCTAATCTATCAGTCCTGAAAAACAATATGCAATTTTGGATGAGTTTGTGAACTCAATGAGAAACCATCATCGATGGTTCACTCAATTCATGCATTCGCAAATTAAATGCGATACATTCTGATATGGTTAAAATATCATATAACAATTCACGGCACAGACAATTCACAATTCGGTTGTCACAATTGTATAATCGATGCATGTGACTCTTTTCGATTATTTCGATGTTGTGGTGGCCTGAATCGATGAAGCGTTTTCGATGGGCGCGTCGAGGAGTAGGAGAGCCCTCATGCAGGATGCACTAATTCCCCTCGAGCTTGAAGCTCGGTTCAGTGACAGTATTCGAGCTTAAAGCTCTTTTCAGTAATAGTAGCGTGTCAGGTCACAACGTCCATTATCTGTTCATGCAATTATGCATGTAATGCATATGTCCGATAGTTCACAGTCACATGGCTATAAGCTCATTTAACACAGTTTCCCATGATCACGTATCAGTAAATTCCAATTATCGAAATCATGCATCTCAATCCTAATCATTCAAATTAGCAAACAATTCACGTAGAGCATTTAGCACATCAGAAATTGAGGAACCAACTAGGTTAATCACCTGTAACTTCCAAGCTACTGCCTGGAAGTCCCGGCAATGTCCGTGGAATGGCGATCTAACGGTGCCTCTATAACAGTAAAATAATTTCCCATTACTAGGTGCTCAATTTAAAACAATTCAATGATGCATGTGTCTAATTAAAAATATGTACAATGCATATTCATGATTTTCCGACTCTAAAACCAAATTCCGCAATCTCTTGCCTCAACCAAAAATTCACTATTCACTAGATCGATATCACCCATTAATTCCCCAAGTCTCCAATTTAAACTCCCATAGTCATAATAAAATTCTTAGGTCATGATAAAAACTATAATCGACTCTCTTTCTATGATTGAGAACTCACTAATTAAAATTCGAATTCTTATTCTTTACCTCAATCGTAGACCTCTTCCCCTAGTTCATAACGAATCCAGAATCACCTCAATTGGAGGTCTATACCACAAGTTATGCCCCATAATTAAAAATACAACCAATCAAAAATTAGCTCCTCGTCGCGGCGTCACATCTCTCGCCGCAGCGTGCAACAGGTCGCTCGCCGCGGCGTGGAAAACGTTCGCTGTGACGAACATCTTTCCGCGCCTCGTCGCGACGTCTACGAAAACTCGTCATGGAAAAACATTCGCCCGCTCGCCGCGGCGAGCACGCTTTTTCTCGTCGCGACGTGCTCTTTTTCAGACGTCGCGACGTGTGAGTCTCACCATCTTCCCCGATCGATTTTTCCTCCATTTTCACTCTCTAAACTCAGCATTAACCACCCTAAACTACCCCATCTTTCACCATAAATGTCATAAATGCATCAAACAACAATAAATAACAACATTAAAGCCATTAAACTTACCAATCGAAGATCAAATCCGTAAACCCTAAATCTCCAGAAATCCACCTCAGCCTCAATCAACGATGGAAATCTCCCATAGCCATACTAAACATCATTTTCACCAAGCTTTCTAGTTGATCTCTAACCACAATGAAAAAGAAACAAGCAAGAAACTCCAAGAGGAAGGATCAAAGTCACCAACGAGAAGAGGAAGAAGATTCGAGCCCTAGGAGAAGGTGTCTTCCAATTTTTATATATGTGTGTGTGTGTGTAGGGTTGATTTAAACCTATAAATCATAGTCCTCAAATTCATAAATTTTCAGTCTCTAATTTCAATGACTCGTCATAAAAATCCCTAAACTCACAAATCAAAATTTTCCATGCTATTTACTCATCAATTTTGGGACCGGAATCTAATCCATCAGTCTTTAAGTCAATTTCCTAGTCCGGACCCATAACTCTAAAAATTTCAGAAAATTTCTATAAATCCTCAAAATTATCAGACACTTGATCCTATACTCCAATTTAACTATACAAACCCAATTATGCCATAATTCCCAATAAATCACAATTTAACCTAATTATCTCGAAAATTTACCAATCAATTCATGAACACATTTAAACGCCGGAAAATACCATGAATGCATGTACCAATCAATGCATGTGCAATTAATTCATTCCTCTATAATTAGAGGTCACTGAATGCTCAATTAGTAAAATGCAGTATGCAATCCTACCCAGTCCCAATTTACCAAATAACCCTCCCATCGATGATGGGATGTTACAATTCTCCCCTCCTAAAAAAAATTTCTTCCCGAAATTTCATACATGCCCGGTCGAATAAATGAGGATACTGGCTCCTCATATGCTCTCGGTCTCCCATGTTGCTTCCTCGGAAGAGTGGTTCTTCGAAGGACTTTCACCATGGAATCACCGATTCCTTAGCTATTAATCTGCGATCCTATAATCCGCACCGACTCCTCTACATAACTTTCGAGTCATTTGGCTAGCTCAATCTCTGAGCGGAATCACATGGTTGGTGCGATCGATGCCGTCGGACATACTAACATGGAACACATCATGCAGCTGGGACATCTCACTCGGTAGAGCCAGTCTGTATGCCAATGGTCCTATCCTCTCGAGGATCTCATAAGGACCAATATACCGAGGAATCAACTTGCCCTTACGGCCAAATCTCAGAACTCCTCTCCAAGGAGACACTCGCAGGAAAACTCTATCACCCACACTGTACTCCCTCTCTCGCCGATGCTGATCCACATAACTCTTCTGTCTATCCTGAGCCGTCTTGATGCGAATCCTAATCAATCTAACCTTATCCACAGTGTCCTGAATCAGCTCGGGACCCTCAATCATCCTCACACCCTCTTCATCCCAATACAGTGGCGATTTACACGGCCTCCGATATAAGGTCTCATACGGTGCCATCCCGATACTGCTCTGATACTGATTATTATAAGCAAACTCGATAAGAGCCAAATACTGATCCCATGATCCTCTGAACTCCAATATGCAAGCTCGCAACATATCCTCAACAGTCTTAATCGTCCTCTCACTCGCCCATCATGCGAGGATGAAATGCGATCTTGAAGTTTAGCAAGTACCCGATGCACGGCTGCAAGCTCTTCCAGAACCTCGAAGTAAATATGGGATCCCTGTCTGAGACTATAGACAATGGAACCCCATGCAGCCGCCTGATCTACGCTACATACTTACGGGCCAACTGATCGAGAGTATTGCTCTCCTCATTGGCGAAGTGAGCTAATTTAGTCGACACTTGTCCTTATGACCCGGATAGCATCAAGCTGTCTCGGCGTCTTAGGCAATCCCATAATAAAATCCATGGTAATCCGTTCCTATTTCTACTCGGAATAGGCAACAAATCAGGCTTACCCATGCGGAGCACGGTGCTCGGCCTTAACCTCTTGTACGTCGGACAGAAACAAACTCGCCACGCCTCTTCATTTTGGCCACCAGAAATGCAACTTAAGCGTATTATACATATTGGTAGTACCAGGATGCATAGCATAGGCAGCCACGTGAGCCTCCTCCAGATCTCCGTCTCAAATCATCTACATCGAGCACACGGTCTACATCCCATCCACGAAGTCCCATCTCTCATTTCAAAATCGGTGAGTGAATCAGATCTCACTCTATCCATCAATCTCACCAACACTGGATCCCGATCCTGAACCCTCCTGATCCTATCTTGCAACATCGGCCTAAGCCTCAAAGTAGCGATCAGAGCTCCATCATGACCCAAATCCATCTGTACGTTAAGAGCTCTCAACTGAACTAAACACGGTAACCTCGAAACGACTCGAAACTTGCCTACCATGAGATCTCTACTCGATGCATCAACCACCACATTGGCCTTCCCGGGGTGGTACTCGATAGTGCAGTCGTAATCCTTAAGCAACTCTAACCATCTCCTCTGCCTCAGATTCAGCTCTCGCTGATTCAACAAATATCTCAAACTCTTATGGTCAGTGAAGATCTGGAACGTCTCCCCATACAAATAATGCCTCCAGATCTTCAAAACAAAAACCACTGCTGCCAACTCCAAATCGTGCACTGGATAGTTCACCTCGTGAGACCTCAACTATCTCGAGGCATAAGCTATCACTCTGCCATGCCGCATCAATACACATCCCAGTCCCTGATGTGAAGCATCATTGTACACCACATAGCCTTTAGTACCAGACGGGATACTTAACACCGTGCGATGAGTCGGTAGATGTTTGACTCCTCAAGCTCTTACGGCACTCCTCGGTCCATCCCAGCAGCACATTCTTCCTCGAAGCTTTGTCGGAGAAATTGAGATCGTGAAACCCTCGACAAACCTCCGGTAATATCCGACCAATCCTAGGAAACTCCGAACCTCTGATACATTCCTAGGGGCCTCCCAATGTAGTACTGCCTCGACCTTGCGAGAATTTACTTGAATGCCCTCACTAATCACAATATGCCCCAGAAACACTACCTCATCCAGCCAAAATTCACATTTAGTGAATTTGGCATACAACTGCCTCTCTCTCACAATCTGCAATACAGTCCTCAAATGTTCCGCATGCTCCTATCGGCTCCTCAAAAAACAGCTCTGGGCTGACCAGGAGACTCTAATACCACCTCCTTGGTATAACAGTCCATGACGGCCCTATGCGTAGTCAACCAGTCCATCCTCAAAATCCCATC
Source organism: Erythroxylum novogranatense (assembly GCA_029891385.1). Classification (NCBI taxonomy): domain Eukaryota; kingdom Viridiplantae; phylum Streptophyta; class Magnoliopsida; order Malpighiales; family Erythroxylaceae; genus Erythroxylum; species Erythroxylum novogranatense. Next base: position 632,118 of record JAIWQS010000236.1, on the reverse strand, counting down.
AATCTCCCTCAGAGCCAGTACTATCAAATCTGCACTCAAAACTGCTCGATCTATCTGAATCTGGCACCCCTTGCAGACCTCACCTAAAACCGTCGTACTACCTAGAGGTGTACTCACCTCTAACCCGTACTACAATCTCTCCCTATCCTCATGCAGTCTACATGCCATATGCGGTGCAATGAATGAATGAGTGGATCCAAGATCCAACAATGCATATGCTTCAAAACCAGAAATCAGAAGCATACCCGCAACAACATCAGGAGAATCCTGAGCCTCCTGCCGAGTCATGACATAGACTCTAGCCTGGGATTGCTGCCTACTACTCAGTCCCTCAGTCCTAACCACGGACTCCTCGGCTCGACCTCGGCCTCGACCGCGACCTCTCCATCCCGATCCACCTCCACGACTCTGTTGCACCGTGGTATTGCTGCCAGATCTCCCAGTCATAGTGGATTGAGCTCCCAAAGTCTCGGGGCAATTCCTAACTAAGTGGTCCATTGAGCCACATCTCAGGCAGGCTCCAGACAGCCACCGACACTCTCCACTATGCCTCCTCTCGCAATGCTCACAGACTGGAGGGATCTGCCCTGAACCTCTGACACCGCTACTGCCACTACCAGTCTGAACAAATCTGCCTCTCTGCCCAAATCCAAACTGTCTAGCTCCTCCAATGGACTGAAGGACTGCTCGGCCTTCTTGAACCCTCTACTAAGCCTTTACGACTATCACTCGGCCTCTTGCCCCTATGCCCTTGTCCAGCCTCAGTCTGACTTTGTCTTAGTAACTGCTCAATCCTCACGACTGTCGCTCTCAGCTCAATGAAAGTGCCCATGTCCGATCGGGCCAACCTGGTACGGATCTCCATATTAAGTCCGCCCTCAAACCTCCGACACCTGTCGGCCTCAATAGCAATCAGAACTGTGGCATATCCCATCAACTCATTCAACCGCACCTCATAATCAACCACTGTCATAGCACCCTGTCTCAACTCAAGGAACTCCTGCATCTTCATCTCTAAATACACCTTGGGCATATAGTTGTCCCGAAGGCCCTCAGAAAATCATCCCAAGTCAGAACATAGGGCCTGGTGGTACTGCCCGGGACAGTCTTCCACCATTGATAAGCGGACCCTGTAGCAAAGAGACGGCATAATCAAATCTCTCCTCAGGGTTGCAATCCATCTGATCGAGGACTCGCTCGGTCCTCTCCAACCATCCTCGGCCTCCGCGAAATACATGCTTGCCATAGAAATCAACATTTTGTTTGCGCAGTCGATCATACCTCCTCTCCCGTCTCACGGGAACTCTAGGAGGCAACTCCTCAGAATGAGGCATCGAAGACTCCCTACTAGCTCCTACTGATTCTAGGTCAGCTGGTTGATCCACTTGATCTCCTAGAACAGACGACCTACAACAAACAAGAATTTTAATCAATTTTCTACTTTTCTCTGTGAAATTCAAGCCTAAAAATACACTATGCCCAAAAGATGTCAAACCATGCTCTGATACCATCTAATGTAGCGCCCCCTTACTGTAGGGTACACACCGGGACTCCCGCAGATCATTCCGGTACATATCCTACGACGAGGGTGCATTACGTTCGATCAATTCTATAAAACGCATGGCATCATTACAATAAAAATCCGCAATATCAAAATCGCTAAATTTTAAAAACCATAAAACCTTTCTCATTTCATAAGATCCATCAAAATATAGACAAGTCTATTAGTTCCCTACAGTCTAAGTACAACAATCCAAAAAGGAAACTGATACAAAAGTCTATACTAAGCCATCCCAAAAATCCAATCCCAGCTGACCAACCTATGAGCCATTGCCTCTCTCGCCAGAATGCTCACGCAGTAGGAGAAGAAACTCTGAAGCTAGGAGTCTAATCTATCAATCCTGAAAAACAATATGCAATTTTGGATGAATTTGCGAACTCAATGAGAAACCATCATCGATGGTTCACTCAATTCATACATTACGCAAATTACGTATAGTACATTACAGTAACGGTTAAAATATCATATAACAATTCATAGCACACAGACAATTCACAATTCAGTTGTCACAATTGTATAATGCGATGCACATGTGACTCTTTTCGATTATTTGATGTTGTTGTGGCTGGCTGAATCGATGTGATTTTTCGATGGGCCGCGTCGAGGGTAGGAGAGCCCTCATGCAGGATGCACTAACTCCCCTCGAGCTCGAAGCTCGGTTCAGTGACAGTATTCGATCTTAAAGCTCTTTTCAGTAATAGTAGCGTCTCAGGTCACAACATCCATTATCTGTTCATGCAATTATGCATGTAATGCATATGTCCGATAGTTCACAGTCACATGGCTATAAGCTCATTTAACACAGTTTCCCATGATCACGTATCAGTAAATTCCAATTATCGAAATCATGCATCTCAATCCTAATCATTCACATTAGCAAACAATTCACGTAGAGCATTTAGCATATCAGAAATTGAGGAACCAACTAGGTTACTCACCTGTAACTTCCGAGTTACTGCCTGGAAGTCCTAGCAATGTCCGTGGAATGGCGATCCAACGGTGCCTCTATAACAGTAAAATAATTTCTCATTACTAGGTGCTCAATTTAAAACAATTCAATGATGCATGTGTCTAATTAAAAATATGTACAATGCATATTCATGATTTTCTGACTCTAAAACCCAATTCCGCAATCTCTTGCCTCAACCAAAAATTCACTATTCACTAGATCGATATCACCCATTAATTCCCCAAGTCTCCAATTTAAACTCCCATAGTCATAATAAAATTCTTAGGTCACGATAGAAACTATATTCGACTCTCTTTCTATGATTGAGAACTCACTAATTAAAATTCGAACTCTTATTCTTTACCTCAATCGTAGACCTCTTTTCCTAGTTTATAACGAATCCAGAATCACCTCAATTGGATGTCTATACCACAAGTTATGCCCCATAATTAAAAATACAACCAATCAAAAATTAGTTCCTCGTCGGCGTCATCTCTCATTGCGGCGTGCAGCGAATCGCTTCGCCAGCGGCGTGGAAGCGTTCATTGCGGCGAACATCTTCCCACGCCTCGTCGCGACGTCTCTGGAAATTAAATCACGGCGAAACATTAGCACCTTTCGCCCATGACGTCTCGCGTGGCTCGCCGCGGCGAGCACACTTTTTCTCGTCGCGACGTGCCCTTTTTCAGACGTCGCGACGTGTGAGTCTCACCATCTTCCCCGATCGATTTTTCCTCAATTTTCACTCTCTAAACTCAGTATTAACCACCCTAAACTACCCCATCTTTCACCATAAATGTCATAAATGCATCAAACAACAATAAATAACAACATTAAAGCCATTAAACTTATCAATTGAAGATCAAATCCGTAAATCCTAAATCTCCATAAATCCACCTCAGCCTCAATCAACGATGGAAATCTCCCATAGCCATACTAAACATCATTTTCACCAAGCTTTCTAGTTGATCTCTAACCACAATGAAAAAGAAACAAGCAAGAAACTCCAAGAGGAAGGATCAAAGTCACCAACGAGAAGAGGAAGAAGATTCAAGCCCTAGGAGAAGGTGTCTTCCAATTTTTCAAACATAAGATATATATATATGTGTGTAGGGTTGATTTAAACCTATAAATCATAGTCCTCAAATTCATAAATTTCCAGTCTCTAATTTCAATGGCTCATCATAAAAATTCCTAAACTCACAAATCAAAATTTTCCATGCTATTTACTCATCAATTTCGGGACCGGAATCTAATCCATCAGTCTTTAAGTCAATTTTCCGATCCGGACCCATAACTCTAAAAATTCCAGAAAATTTCTATAAATCCTCAAAATTATCAGACACTTGATCCTATACTCCAATTTAACTATACAAACCCAATTATTCCATAATTCCCAATAAATCACAATTTAACCTAATTATCTCGAAAATTTACCAATCAATTCATGAACACATTTAAACGCCGGAAAATACCATGAATGAATGTACCAATCGATGCATGTGCAATTAATTCATTCCTCTATAATTAGAGGTCAATGAATGCTCAATTAGTAAAATGCAGTATGCAATCCTACCCAGTCTCAATTTACCAAATAACCCTCCCATCGGTGATGGGATGTTACAACCTGCCTTGCCATTCTCGAAAAAGTCCCCCAGCGGTAGCAACGCCGATCCATTGGTTAACAGCTCCATTAGAATTCAATTTGACCCAATCCTGAGCCAGTATGGTCTAACCAACGAGAGTGCCAGTTGGTAGTCCGGGGTGTGGTATTATGTAGCTTTCAGCCATTCTCGCTCGCTCGATCCATTAGAAATCGGCCTAAAAAATGCTCCAACTTCTCCAATGCCAAAGGAACCAGCATGCAACTCCAAAGAGCATATTCCACTCAGCCTGGAACTCTTGATTGTGTTTCCGGAGATTGTGGGTCATCCACTCATCCACTACTTGTTGAAAAAAGTCTGGGCCCCTATCAATCGAGGGAAATTGTCCCCAGAACGTTTTCACACGTGGGCAATCCCGGATGGCGTGCAGGGTAGATTCTTCTTGGCCACAAACATGGCAGTTGCTGTTTGTAGTGAGCTGGTGAGCCAAACGTTGTTGATTAGTCAGGAGCTTTCCTTTAGCCAGAAGCCAAAAAAAGCACGAATCCACTGAGGCCCAGGCCATTTCCAGATAGTGGCCCAGATACCAGGGTGAGCTGTCGTAGAATGCCCTTCGATTAAATTGTAAGCCAAAGCCAACGTAAAGCGCCCATGACTAGTTTGGCCCCAAATCATCTTATCATCCGTGGTGTCCGCAACCGGGGGCCTGATCTCTGCGAGTTCCATGCAGAGTATGGAGGGTAAAAATTGCTGGAATAAGGTCCACTGCCAGTTACCCGCTTCATCCGCCAAATCGGCGACAGTGGCATAAAGGAGACTATCCGAGAGCGGCGATGTAGCCACAAACAGAAAGGGCCCCCAATCATGAAACCAGTTGTCTAACCAAAAATGAGTGTGCCTCCCATTACCCAGCTTCCATCTCAGGCCTTGCCAAACGTACTACCAGGTAGCAGAGATGCCTTTCCAGGTGCCCGAGGCTCCGTTTCGATCGATGGATGCAAGAAGGGGGTTGGGGCCTAACCGATATTTAGCCTGAACAATTCTAACCCAGAGGGATGTGGGCTGAGTGATCAAGGCCCATCTCAATTGCTATTCGAAATTGGATAAATAATGCCAGCATTAAGAAGCTTCAAAATTTCTTTGTTCACCACTTCCATCATGGGTGGACATAGATGACGTTGGGGTTGCCACACCTCCTTCGCTTCATCTTCTATCAATATTCAGTGCATACATGGTGGGACTAATACCCTTTAGGTCGGCCACTGTCCAACCAAAAGCTTCCTTATTCTCCCTTAACACGTGAGTTAGTTGAGTTTCCTACAAAACCGTGAGTTGATTAGAAATTATAAGAGGCAATGTGCCTTGCTCACCTAAAAAGATATATTTCAAATGGCTTGGCAAGTTCTTCAATTCCAAATTTGGTGGCTGGACTAACGATGGTAATAGCTTGGCGTTACTTCTGGACATCTCCACATATGGCAGCTGTTGGAGAAATGGTTCAGTGTACTCCATTTGGCACAACAATGTCACTATTTTATTACTGGATAGTACCGATTCCTTGTTGTCCTTCCACCGTGGTGCTTCTCTTATCTCCAAGATTGTCTCAAGTTCATCTTTGTCCCTCAAAATTGAATTTTCCTGCACCCATGTGTCAATAAAATCCATAGAAACAATGAAATTTTAATGGCATTGTATATATTGAACATTAATTCACCATCAAACTATGTTGGACCCCAAACTTTTCGTGGAAGTTAGAAATATGACATGAGAAATTATTGGCGATTATTCATGTGTAAAGAAAAGAAAATTTCTTGAATTTGAAATGAAGTAGAAAGGATAGTTAGGACAAGATGGGTTATATGTGAAATGTTGGAAGTCATAAGTTAAAACATGAGCACTGAGTATGCTTTGGTGTTTTAGTCATAACTTTTTCTCTAGTTATCCGAATGAGGTGATTTTTCATTTGGAGTGAACTAGAGGCAAAGCGCTACAAATTGTTTGATGAAATTGAGTTTTAATTAAGTCTTTAAGAATATCAATTTTTGGATGGAAGTTGAGTGTAGAAAATTGTTTCAATATAAGAACAGCTCGGAAAAGTTTGAGATATGACTTTCAGATTTTTGAACTAAATTGAATGATTTTGATGTCATTATAAAATTAATGACAATGAGGAACATTGTTCTAAAAGGAAGTGTTATCAAATCCCTTCAATTATATGATCAGAAAAAGGTCTTGATTTTTGGAAGAAGTTAGGCAATGACTTAAGTGAATTTTAAGGTCTTAATAGAGTAATTTGTAGAGTTAATTAACATGTTAATGTGAGTAAGGTTTTATGACATAGGTTAATTGAATTATAGTATTAAGGTGCCAAGATTGCATGAGGGGAAAAATTGGCAAGTCACTTAAGCATTTAAGTTACAAGGCATATAAGTAAGGGCAAAATGGGCATTGGTCAATCATTAATGGTATAAAAGGAAGAAGAAAAGAGTGTCTTACATTTAGAAGAAGCAAAAAAACGTGAATGAAAGGAGAGAAAGAGAGAGAAGCATAAAAAAGAGAGAAAGGAGAGAAAAAGAAGAAAAAGCTAGGGTTTCTCCATTTCTTGGTTTTCAAGAGAGATTTTGAAGTTTATTCAAGAAGGAAAAAGGAAAAGGAAGATGAGAGCTTCCATTAGAGCCAACAAACTCTTCATTTGGTGAAGGATCAAGGTAAGAACATTTTTTATTAGTTAGATTTTTTAAAGAGTTTTTGTTCATATAGCTTAAGAAATATATGGGTTTAAGAATTCTAGGATCAATTTTAATGAATATGTCTTATGGATTTCTTAATTGGAATGCCTATTGAGTTGGGAATTTTTGTCAATGTTGAAGGAAATCAAGGAAGGAAAGAGGAGTAAGGGGAGAGGACATCTTTGAGTAAATTTATGAGCAAGGAAATAAGGTAGGTTTCACGTTTATAATTAGATAATGAGCCATTATGTTTTCTTTTTAGTCAAAAGAATAAAATGATTTCTCATTGCTTTATCAATGTGGCAATTGTTGCTTTTAAATGAATTGTGAAATTGCTACATGTTTTGATTTATGAATTTTGATGATGAATTGTGATATGGAAATGATTTTGAAAATACTTTATGTTTATGAAATTGAGTTTTGGAATGCATATGAAATATTTCATGCTCATGAAAGACAAGATTTCAAAATGTGCCATTTCGGAAAATGGTTTGCAAGTTATGAGATGCATGATTATGTGAGTTTTTGGTGGTCCCCTAAGTATGTCAAGCACACTTGTCTAAAAGCTTCTCCCACCTGCCCGTTAGTGGCATGGAGCTCCTTTACAGGCTCCCATAAATTCACGGCTATGCAAAACCATTATGTAGGATTGCGTTAGTACGTTCTGTTTACGGCTACACAGGACCCTTAGAGGAAATGTATAGTATATTCTGTTTGGATCTACCCAAACCATCTTTGATGTGCTTATGTGTTTATGAATTGTGAACAATTTGAAAAATGCATAAATTGTGTTGTTGTGATTTTGATTACATGACAAGAATTTTGAGAAACATGTATTTTATGATTCAATAAGAATTTTCTATGAGATTGAACTTTTTGAACGGTTTTGCTTGTTATTCATTATAATCATGTTACCCATGAGCTTTAAAGCTCACCCCTACTCTCTTTCCCCATTCAGGAGATGAGTAAGAGATCAAGTAAAAGGGAATCAAGGCATAAACCCGAATTTACATGTTTTGTGTTGTTTGGGAGTAATTTATGTAAAACAAAGCTATAATTGCATTTTGAGCAATTATTATTCAAGTTCCATGTGTAATTTGGGGATTTTGGAATATTAATTTATTGTGGCTTGAAATATCATTAAAGTTTGTAAAACTTTTAATTTATGATGTTAATGAAAAATGGATTTGTGTATGGACATGAAATGTGAATTTTTATATGGATGACGCTGATGAATGTTGAGCATGAATGGTTGGTATATATATACATATATATTCACATCAGTGATATGTTATGGAAAAGAAAATAGGAATTATGAATGGATAAGAATGGTGTTACATTAGTTAAGGAAATGAATTTGGGACAATTTTCAAGATTTCATAAGGGTAAGAATTGTGTTTTGATTTCAAGAGGAAAACTTTATTGATTTAGGTAAAAATAGACCAAGTTGTCTTCAGGAAAGTTATAACTTATCCTCTTAACTTTTCGACGCTATAAAGTATGTCAATTTTGGGGATCAAAGTTGAGAGATATGAGCATTATAAGTGATAAAGTTGCATGGGAAATATGAACATCATAGCTATGGTAAATGATGAGACTTGTGGTATGTGATGAATCATTGAGATGATATTTGGGAGTTTCCATGAAATCATTTTGGTAATTGGACATTTAAGAAGTGATATTACATTATAAGAAGTGAAAATGGGAAGAGTATGAGTGAATATGAGGTTATATTGGATGTAGGAAGCATTGGAGAGGCTTTGTAGGGATTTTGGGAACTCCTATGTCCGTTATATGGACTTTTGGTCCGTTAAACGGACCGTCTCAGATGAGAAAGGACTCCTAAGCCAGTCTATGTCTGTTAAATGGACATGGATGTCCACTAAATAGACTTTCTCGGCCAAATTTGGCTCCCAGCCCCGACAATGTCCGTTAAACGGACATTCATAGGACAACTTCAATAAATTTTGATTTTTGATCCTTTTAGAAGCAGAATCTCGCTTTGTGGTCTTCATGAAAGTTGTATATCTAGAATTCTACTTTCAAATGGTCTAAAAAAACTCAATCAAACATATTTAACAAAAGTTATGACATTTGCGCCAAGACAGGTACAATATAAATAAGGACTTAAACATGTTGAATTCTTTTGGTCATAACTTCCCCATCCAATCTTCGAATGTAGTGATTCTTGAAGAGATAGTTTCGTAACACATGTATCTATCTCTCCATAACAATTGGGATCTTTTGGAGTTGATTTGAGAAAGTTTGATGGAAAGTAAGTGAGAGGTCGGTTGGAAGAGCATGATTGGGGTATGAATACACTTTGAATTTTTAAACATATCTTGAGCTATAAAGTTCCAATTGAGATGGTTCTTACTTCAAATTAAACTAGTGATGCGGAGCTAATATTGTTTTGAATAAGTCAATTCGATTTTGGTGATTGACTAGTGTGAGCACACCACCTTTGTGAGATGACAGGGTTATCAGCTCAAGGCTTATGAGTTTGGAATGATCATTGGACTCCGGAATCAGGGTCCAACATGTTTAATATCAGAGCATAAAGATGAGCCGATGATGGTCAAGTTTCATGATCCAAAGTTGGGCTCCACAAGCAAGGTCCAACAAATTCCATATTCAAAGACCCATCATGAACATTAAATTTTGTTCTCGTGGTTTTCAAGAACAGATTCTAAACAAAATCAGGGTTAAAGAAGATGTATCATCGGTCCCCATCTGTAAAATATAGAAACTAGTCAAAAAGAACATATTCCCCACTTGAACTAAAATGTCCTCTAAACACACCCTTTGGATAAGCATTTGAGTGATTCGCTAATTGAATCACTACATTAGTTTCTTTAAGAGATCCTACGTTTAAAGATTTATAAACATCATATGGCATGACATGTATTGACGCACCCAAATCTAACATAGCTTTTTCAATTCTAAAATCACCAATTTGACATGGGATAGTGAACATACCTGGGTCTTGACAATTAGGTGAAAGCTTTTTCTTTTGCAAAATAGCTTAAACGTTCTCCTCCTATTGCACTTTCTCATCAAATTTTATTTTCCTCCTTGAAGTTCAAAGTTCCTTAAGAAATTTTGCATATCGTGGAATATGTTTTATTACATCAAGTAGAGGGATATTTACTTAAACTTTCCTGAAAGTCTCCCATATTTCCTTCTCTTTCTCCTCCTTTTTTACCTTGACAAATTGACTTGAAAAAGGGGGCAGCACCATTTTTTGCATAGTTGTTTGCATCATTTCTGGTTTTTCAGGAGCTTTTTGCAGTGCTTCTTCTTCTATCTCTCTTTTGGAAATTTTCAGAAGTGGTTCTTGCAATTCCTTACCACTTCGCAACGTGATAGCCTTCGCACTTTGTTTGGGATTGATCTCCGATCATGCTAGAAAATTTTCAAAATTTTGTACCTCCAATCGATTTATGGCAATTGCTATCTATCTAATTTGATTTTCAATATTTCAGATACTAGCTTGAGTATCTCGCTAAAATGTCAAAGTGTTAGTGGCCAAAGATTGAATTATATCTTCCAAAGAGGGCTTACCTTCAAAATTGGATGTTGTATTTTGATATTGTCGAGGCATATATGGTTGTCTATACTGCAAGAAATTCATGGTTGCTTGCTGCCCTTGAGGATTTCCATAATGTAAATTCTAGTGGTCGCGCAACCCAAATTATAGGTGTTGGAAAATGGATCATATTTCCTTTGATTCAGTCTAGCAAACCTCCCGCGGCATTCACCTATTCTGCATTTTCCTCCCGCAAAATCGGACATGCATTAGTGGAATGTCCTAACATTAAACATATTCCATATACCTTTTCCTCTTCTTTCTTCGTAACTGCAATTTATCGCACCAAAGAAGGTCATCCAATCTTTTCTCCAGTGTTGTCATATTCACTTCATTCACTTGTTTTGAACCATGTCTGGAACGTATTCTGAGTTGTTATGTATTGGAAGCCATGTTCGCTATCAAGTCCCTTGCGGTTGTCAGTGTTTTGTCTACTAAAGCGCCACTTCTTGTAGCACCAATCATATTCCTATCCATAAGCAAAAGACTTTCGTAGAAGTATTAAATCAATAACTGGTTAATTATTTAGTGATAGGGATAGCTAGCGAAAAGTTTCTTGAATCTTCCCCAATATTCGTAAAGTGTCTCTCCTGGATGTTGTCAATTTTCACATATATCCTTTCAGATGTTGGCTACTCCTGATGTTGGAAAATATTTCTTAAAGAAAAAACTCTTCATTTCAGCCCATGTTTGCACGTTTTCTTCGGCTAAATAGTACAACCAATCTTGAGCATCATCTTTGAGGAAAAATGGGAAGACTTTTAGTTTAATTTACTCTTCCGTCACATTCATCAGCTTCATTCCCATGCAAACTATGTCAAATTCCTTCAAGTGTTTGTACGGATCTTCTTCCGATAGACTCTTGAAAATAAGTAATAAATGAATCAGCCCAGATTTTAATTCAAAATTATTGTTATCACCTAAATTTGGAAAGTTAATGCAATGGGGCTATTAAGCATCCATGGGCGTGGCTAGTTCACAAAGGGTTGGTTTCCTGTCATCCGTTCCATTTTCTGCACTTCTTGCTGTTGTTTCGTCTATTTCTGTAACCATTTGGTTGTATTCTCTATCTCTGAATCAAATAACAATTGAGTTGTTTTGTCTACTCGTGTAACATACATATACCGTTGAAAAACTCCCCAACAACGGCGCCAAAATTTGGTACTGCTATCATCTGCAACCAAATTCAAAAAGAAACCAACTTCCATCAATACAAATTAATGTAGTAATAGAAAGTAGGTATTGTTCCCACAAGAAATTTTAACGATAAAGATTATATGAGTTCAAAACTAAAACTCAGTAAAAAGGGGGTGGTTCAATTCATGAAAGTTCAAGATTTAAAAATGACAAAAATTGGAAATTAATAAAAGTAATTGGATATGAAAATTTCAATAAACAAACCTTGGTTTTGGGTCACCGATGTTATCACACTAATATAGATCTTTGATATAAAATTCAGTTCATCAATAAGCATTCATTGGGTGATGTTTTCTCTTAAATGTAAATGGATAGAAACATGTATTCTAAGCATTTTTATTCATGAAAAGCTTAGATACGATTGTAAGTTCAATTGAGTAAAATAGCTTTAAGAACTAAGAAATTAATGAACAAGATAACATATGTATGACATGCATTTAATCAGGATGAGTTTCTTCTTAGAATTTCCAGCTCTAATATAAAGATGGTAATCCTAATTGTTACTTGTGATTAGCAAAACTGAATGTCACATTTTACTAATCTGGCTATTAGAAGAATCAATTCCTAATAGCACATCCTAGAAATCAACCAATTCAACCATATAATCAATCCGAAAGGCACTCAATATTTATCAACAAAACAAATTTTATTGGAACATCTCACACATAATAGATGATAACATGGTTTCCCACAACCAGAAAAGGGATTGAAAAGAGATTTATCTACTCATAGCAAAAGTGAAAATCAATAAAGAAATAGCCAATTATAAAGTCTCCATCCCTGGTCTTTATTAGAAAATCTGAAAATCTCTAGAGAAATATTGCAAAAATTGAAAAATCTAACTATGGCTGTCGAAAAGCAAGAAGAAAAACTGCAGAAATGTAAAAACTATCCCTAATATGGCTGAAGTGAATAATGACGCAATCCCCTTTTATCTCCTTCGATCTCCTCATTTTTTCATGATCTTTTGCAGGTAAACTTCCCCCAGATTTAGGTGGTCGATCCCCATCAATAAGGATGCAATTTGATTCTAAAAATCATAAAAATCTAAAGTGAATTGCATCTGCACTTAAAAACAGATCTTGCAGATAGTTTTGTCCTTACATATACCCACGCTTAGTCACTTAATTTCCTACTAGTCTAGAATTTCAAATTATCCTTGCTTCCCTTGCATCTTTTTTATTCAATTTCATCTCTTAAGTGTTGAAAATCATCTGAGAACAATTAAGAAACAATTCCATCAATTTCGAATAATAATTTCAACACATTAAAGAGATTTATATACAAAAGAAACACAAAATGACAACTTAACGGCCACCATCTTGATCAAAATCAAAGTTACATTTTTGTCTATTAAATCTTGTCTCCACGTCATTTAAGTACATTGAACAAAATGTCAAGCATTCAATCGTTATATAAGCCTCTATAATAAAACCTTCAAATCGAGCTTTATTAGGTACATAACACTTAAGAGAACATAATAACCTTAACAAAATATACAATATTAGCAATTGTTACTAATAAATAACTTTAAAAAAAAGTCAATATGAATTACCTTTTAATCGGGAACATCCATCAAAATTGAATCGGTCCACAGAGTTTTGTTTCGTATGGTAAGTGAATTGCCAAATGAACCATAACACAAAAAATGATTGGGGAATAATATTTCAAGCTTACATAGAATCAAAGCTATGTCTTTTTTTCCATTTTGTCAAACTCTTCAACTTTAAGTGTCTTGCAACATAATTGCTTAAAAACCTCACCCAATTGACCCAAAGTTATGGACAATTCCTTTAGCAAACACCCATGTATTCTAATAGGAAGTAATCATTGTAAAAAAACATGAACGTATTTCAACAGGAAGTAATCATTGTAAAAAAACATGATAATCATGACTTTTTAACCTCGATACTTTTCCCTATTTAACATTCACACGACCTATATTTGTTGCGTACTCATCAAAAAACTTGACTGATTTAGGAAATTAACAAAAAGATTGGTTCTCCCTTTTTAACTTGTTATAACAAGCAGGGGGAATAATGAGTGACTCATTATCTCTTCTTTTCAAATGCATGTCTTTTCTTATAATCATGTCTTCCAAGTCAAAAAGTAGCCTTAATTGTGTGTTTCGATTTTCCATCAATTCCCATCACAATTCCTAAAATATTCTCACAAATATTTTCTTAATATGCATCACATCAAGATTATGCCTCAATAGTAATTCCTTCCAATGTGGCAAATTAAAAAAATATGCTTTTTTATTCCAATTGAGCTCAACATCATTTCGCTTTCGCTTTCTATTACTTAGGTGTTTGTTAGGTGTAATGTCACCCAAATGTGATAACTGGTAAACAACAACATCACTAGACAACTGCAAAGGAACTTTACCCAACTCTACTTTGCCATTAAACAATTTGTTTCTTTGCCATCTATGCCCATGTTCCAAGTAACAACGATGTCTCGTATAATATATTTTATTTCATAGCCTCATTAAATAAATTTGATGGTTACACACTAGACAAGCCATATACCCTTTAGTACTCCACCTAGACAAATTCCCATAATCTAGGAAATAATTTATAGTCTGCAAAATAGCGGCATGCATTATAAATTTTTCACCTTAAACAACATCAAAAGTTTGTAATCCAACCTCCCATAGATCGTTTAAGTCATCAATTAACGATTGCTATATATATATATATATATCGTGTATGCGCTACTTTAAATTCTAAAATTTAGATATGATATAAAGAGTAAATGGATAACTTTCATTTTAATAAAGGTAACTTTCATCTCATTAGGAAAATTGAAGATGTATAGCTACTAAATTGTAGTCCTTTGACTTATCATCAAGAATTTAATTGAACATAATGAGTTTTATGCTAAATTGAATTTTTAGAAGATAACTTTTAGCATTAATTCATCGAGGAATGTCGATATGGCAACTAGTTTCTGATGGTAGAAATGAGTTCTACTGGGAGGAATGTGGCAAAATTGTCCCTAATGAAGAAAAAATCAATGCAGAACAAATCCCCTCTTCATACACTAGTAACTGATTGCCTTCATGACTGATCTTCTTCTTTAAGGTTTTTAGTATCATCCGAACTACTCTCTTTATTTATTATATATATCTCATTTCCTATTATAAAGCTATTATATATATGATCATTTGATTATATATACTATATATTGTGTTAAGTTTCCTTGAATCTTCAAAAGAACATAGATGGAAATGTAGGCAATGACGATATCATGATGGTCCGTTAAGGATTAGATAAATAAGTTGTTTTGGAAAATTTGTCAATTCCATTCACTAAGTCTGTTCAATCAGGTACGCATGTGTTCCAATTTGGGTTCGTTATATGATTTCACTAAGCTAGCTATCTAAGTTCTATACTAATTGTGTCTTAGGTGAAATGCATCGTTCTAACAATTAATCTAATTTAGTGATCCATATTGCATCTGGGGATTCGTTCACTATATCTTCTACTAGTTTAGTTAGTGCCAAGAAGTTATTGGAAGAGGGTGTCAATAACCCAACACCTAAGGGAAGATCTTTGACTTTTTTAATTGATACCTTCAAACTTGTAAGGACCCTTCTTAGAAATTCAAACATAGGGAACTCATTTACCTTTACTGACTCTCATATCACTTGAAATTCAAAAAAAATTATTTCATTTCCTTTTCGATGGAATCAATGTGAAACTTTATTTATTATTCTATTTGTAAGAATTTTGAAAACAACCTCTTTACTAGTTAGGGATAAGGTTGCATACTATTAGACCTCCCCAAACCTCACGTATCGGCGGGATTCACACTAGGTGTTATTATTATTGTTGTTGTTGTACATTTGTAAGAATTGTTAAACTTCTAATTTAAATTTTTTACTACTTACTATATATTATTATATTATATTGCTATCATTTCCAATATTTTATAAATTATTATTTTATTGTTAATAAATATTAATGATTAAGAATAGTAGTTAACTTAAATTTATGACATTTTATGCTATTAAAATTAAATTTTGGGCATGATTATCTTTTATGTCCAAAATATATTTACTTTTCAAAATTTAAATTACCTACCATGTGTTTTTCAACAATATGTTTCAAACATTAAAACAACTTGCCAATGAAAGATAGCTTAAATAGGATTATATAAATTTCAATTATAATTTACCTTATCTGGGATTATTAAGTACACTTAGCATTAATAAACTATATTACAAATATTATTAATTTTAAGAATACTATCGCATACAAAAATTCATCAAAATTTCCAAACAACTTATCAAATTATTTAAAAAAACTTTTGACGATGAGTTGTTACGTATCGTACTCAACCTCTAGCGACGACTTACAAAATTGTCGTCAAATGTTATCATATTGACGATGAATTTCCAAATTGGACGTAAAAAATCACTCCTTTTGTGACGCTTCTCAACAATCGTTGCAAAATATATTTGTTTATCAAAACAAGTGTGATGATTTAGATAATCGTCATAAAATGACAATATATGGGAGACCAAAAAATTCGTCGTCACAATTTGTCACTACAACAAAAAGATACATTTCGCGACGTCTCTTTAGACATCACGAGAAGTGGGAAAATTCGACGACGTTGAATGAAGACGTCGTTGAAAAGCCATGTTTTTTTACGTTGTTTTGGTAGTAGGACGTGGCAAAGTACTATCCACGACGTCTTGGTGAGTTAGACGTCGGGAAAGGTTAGGAAATTAGGTTTCCTCCCCGAACCCCGCCCGAGCAATATGACAACATTTTTTAAATAATATTGAATAGTTATTAAACAAATAAGGTTTTAAAAATTGTGTTTTAAAAATAATAATTATTATAATAGTAATAGTAATAGTAATAATAATAATAACAATAACAATAACAATAACAATAACAATAACAATAACAACAACAACAAAACAATAATAATAATAATAATAATAATAATAATAATAATAATAATAATAATAATAATAATAATAATAATAAATAATAATAATAATAATAATAATAATAATAATAATAATCTTAATCTTAATAATAATAATACTCATAATAATAATAATAATAATAATGATGATGATGATAATGATGATGTAGTATTCATAATAATAATAATAACCAAGCCTCATGGCGAGAAAATAATAATAATAATAACAATAATAATAATCATCATCATCATAAGAATAATTTAAATAATATTAATAATAATAAAGATCATAGCAATAATAATCATCATTATAATAATATAAATAATATTAATAATAATATAGATCATAGTAATAATAATCATAATTATTATTACACAAATAATAATAAACATAATTGAAATATTGAAAAGGAATTTAATAATAATAATAATCATCATCATCATACAAAGGATAATAATAATAATAAGAATAACAAGAATAATAATATAGAAAAGGAATTTAATAATATTATAAAATAATCTAATAATTATAAATAAATATAAATAAATAAATTTCAAATATTTTTAAAATATAAAAATATCCAATATAATTTGATTAAATAATTAGAATTTAAATAAAAAAATCAAAAACTTGCAAGGGCAAGCTTGCCCTCGCGAGTCACCAGCCTGGCCATTTTGGTCAAGCTCGTGAGGGCCATCGCTCGCCCCCGCGAGCCTGACCACAAATGGCCAAGTTCGCGAGGGCGAGCGCTCGCCCCAGCGAGTCTGGCCATTTTGGCTCGCCCTCGCGAGTTTGGAATTTATTTATATATTTTAATTATTAAGTAAAAATTTATTTTAAATTTATATATTTTAATAATTAATTTTATTTATTTATTTCCATAATTTTATACTTAACTAATTATTAATTTCTAATTAGTTAATTTGAAATTGATTGATTGATTGATTTATTTATTTATTAACTAATCATTTGTAGAATATATTTATTTAAAAATATTTTTATTTAATTATTAACAATTCATTTTAAAATATATTTATTTAAGTATTAATTTATTTTAAATTTATTATTAATTTTAATTCCATAATTTTATACTTAACTAATTATTTACCAAAATTCAATACCCAAATATTAAAAAGAATTACCATTTAACAAATATTAAGAATCGTCAATTAATGATTTAAGCTTTTCAGTTTTACTAATTTTGATTATCAATTTTAAAACTTTACATTTAATTATTAATTTCACATTTGAGTGTCAATTTTACCTTTGTTAAACCTTTGATCTTCTTTTCATTTTAACAAACCATAATATTATATACACCATTTCATTTTAATTCTTAAATATATATGTTGCTTTTACAATTTTTAATTGACATTAATAATAATAATAATAAATAATTAAAATATACGATTACAAGTCTACAACATATTCACAATTTGACAACAAACATTCAGTACATCACTTCTTTATGTTTAAACAAGTTTTACAATTTTACAAAATGTTATTATCAATTTTACAATTTCACATTTAATTATCAACTAGTTTTACGGGTTGTACAAAGCAAATAATGAATTTTAACTATAAAATTGAAAGGCAAACACAAGTACAAAATTAACATATTGCATGTCATAAAATAATATTATGATAAAATAATAATAATAATATTTAATATTAATAAGGAATTTAATAATAATAATAATAAATTTCATAAATACTGCACAATAAATTTAATAATAATAATTAATAGTAAGTATAATAATAGAAATAAAATTAATTGGTAAATTTACTTATGATAATAATAATAATAATAGCATAATTATAATAATAGAAATAAAATTAATTAGTACATTTACAAATAATAATAATAATAATAATAATAATAATAATAATAATAATAATAATAATAATAATGATTTAATAATAATAATAATAATAATAATAATAATAATTTCATAAATACTCTGCAATAAATTTAATAACAATATTTAACAGTAATTATAATAATGGAAATAAAATTAATTAGTAAATTAACGAATAATAATAATAACTAAATACACTTTATAATAATAAGGAATTTCATAATGTTATGAATAATAATAAACATTTTAATAATAATATTACATTTGTTAATAAAACTAATATACAATGAAATCACTAAATCAATAATAATAATAATTCAAATAATAATATTAATAATAAATTAATTAATAATGTTATTATTATGATTAATATTATTATTTTAATCAAACATAAAATTATAATTTAAATAATTTATAAATAATAAATTATTTATAATAATTATTTAAATTATTTATAAATTAAAACTAATTATAAGGACTTAGCAAAAAAAAAAGCATATAAAATTTTCTTATTATTATGAAGAACAAAATTAATAATAATCAAGAATGTAATCATATTATTTAATATAATCAATAACGAAACCATCTAGTGGCATATTGGGCACGGAGATGGGGTCAGCTTCTGATTTGATAATTGGCATAGTCTTAGTCCTCTTCGGCTGAGACCTGACATGTTGGGCTTTAGATCTTGACTTCCTCAGGAGGCATCAGTGGCATGGGTGGTCCGATGGAGAGCCCAAAGGCCAAATTGTCGTTTTGGTCATGTCTTAGATCAGTACATTCATGGTATTGCGATTGGGCAGGAGCATGATAAGCAGGTGTGACCTCTTAATTATTATTGTTATTGATTTTGACATATTTGACTGTATGTTAGTTTTATTAACAAATATAATATTATTATTAAAATGGTTTTTATTATTCATAACATTATGAAATTTCTTATTATTATAAAGTGTATTTATTTATTATTATTATTCGTAAATTTACTAATTAATTTTATTTCTATTATTATAATTATTATAAATATTATTATTAAATTTAGTGTACTATTTATAAAATTTATTATTATTATTATTATTATTATTATTATTAAATTTCATAATAATATTTATATTATTATTATTATTATTATTATTATTATTATTATTATTATTATTATTATTATTATTATTATTATTATTATTATTATTATTATTATTATTAATGCATATTATTATTCATAACATATTATTAATATAAATACATAAAAGCAAACAAAGTTAATGAAAAAAATTCATTAAATAATAAAAGTACTACTAATTTTACTTCAGGCACTATTATTTTACTTCATTAAATAAAAGTAGTTAATATTTACTTAGCGCGACCTCAGGCGGCGTGACCTCTCAAGGTGGGCATTTCAGCCATTCTCGCGAGGTCACACCTCTCCTCTGAGAATGGCCTAACATGGCTAGCCTCATGAGGGCCACACCTCGCCCTTGCGAGGCTGGTAATTTTAGGCCACTCTCCTCGCCCTCGCAAGAATGGCTGAACTGCCCAACCTTGCGAGGGCCACCTCAGGCCACTGTTAAATATTGTTATTAATTAACAATATTTATAATCGTTATTAATTAATTATATTGCCATTATTAGAATAATCATTAAATATTATTATAATAATGACATATTATTATGAAATTTGTTGTAGAGTAATTATTAAATTTATTATAATCATTATGAAATTCCTTCTTAATAATTTTATTAATGTTGTTCTTATATTTATTATTATAATTATTGTTAGTATAAGTATTATTATTATGATTAGAATATTCGTTAGGATTATTAAATTTATTAATTTTTTGTTATTATTATTATTATTTTCGAGTTGAGGATACACTTATTAGTCGTAATTTAATTTTAATTTCCTTTTATTATTTAATGGATTTGTCTTGGACTCATTTAAAAACATGTTTATAATTTCTTTGTTTAATTTTATTCTTCTTCTTCTTATTATTATTATTATTTATGAATTATTGTTATTTCCATTATTGTAAATACTGTTAAATATTATTATTAAAATAGTTATTATTATTAAATTTATTGCAGAGTAATTATTAAATTTATTGTCATTATCATTAAATTCCTTTTAAATAAATTTATTAATATTTTGTTATATTTATTATTGTAATTATTATTAGTATTAGTGTTATTATTATAATTACAATATTAGTTATGATTATTAAATTTATTAATTATTGTAATTATAATTATTATTATGAATGTTGTTATAATTAGTAATTTTCTTCTTATTATTATTATCTTTATTATTAGATCAAAGTTTATATTCCTTATAATTTTAAATTATTGTTATTATTAATTTTAAACGTGAGTGTATGTGTTGAGTATTTTTTTTATTATTATTATTATTATTATTATTATTATTATTATTATTATTATTATTATTATTGTTTCTATTATTATTATTATTAGTAGTATTATCATTACTATTATTGTTATAGTAAATAAAATTATTCGATGTGTTATAATTAAGAATTTATATATTGGTTATTATTATTATTATGAATACTACATAATCATTATCATTTTTAATTATTATAATGAGTATTATTATTTTTAAGATTATTATTATTATTATTATTATTATTATTATTATTATTATTATTATTATTATTATTATTATTATTATTATTATTATTATTATTATTATTATTATTATTATTATTATTATGACTATTACTATAATAATTATTATTATTGCTATTATTGTTATTATTATTATTATTACTGTTAAATATAATTGTTAAATTTATTGTGCAGTATTTATAAAATTTATTATTATTATTATTATTATTATTATTATTATTATTAGAAAATTCGTTAGTAATATTAAATATTATTAATATTATTACTGTTATTTTTATTGTCAGTATTATTATAATTATAATAATAATAATTATTATTATTATTATTATTCATAACATATTATTAATATAAATAAATAAAACAAACTCATAACGAAACTAATTTCATTTAATAATAAAAGAAATTTTAAAATAAAATACTATTAATTCTAATAATAAAATAAAAAGAAAAGTTCACAATTTATTTTTATTAATTTATATTAATAATATGTTTTGAATAATAATAATAAACATTTTAAATAATAATAATAATGATGATGATAATGATAATAATAATAATAATAATGAAAATAAAATAACAGTAATAATAATAATAATATTTAATATTACTAATACTATTTAATATTAATTATGTTTCTTTAATTATTCTTATTAATGAACTTTTAAAGTTTTGATATTGATTAATTTTTACTTACTCTTATTCTTATTATTAAAAATTGTTTACTTATTACTGATATTAAATAACATCAGGTTGTGTTGGAGTTGCAGCAAAAATAACGTATACTACTAATTATTATTATTATAAATTCATCGTAAATAATTACATAAATAAAACTAAAGAAAAATTACTTGAGCCACCTCATGAAGACCGCCATATAAGTATTAACTGTTATTTTATTTGTTATTGTATTAACTGTAGTATTAACTGCTTTCCTTATAATTTGTTATTTTATAAATTATTGCCACAATTAATACTTACGATTGTGCTAAGTTTATATTTCTTATTATTATTCACCATTATATTATTTTTAAATTTTATTATGGTTCTTTAATTATTCTTATTAATTTAATTGTTTAAAATGAGCTTTAATTATTAATTCTCTACTTACTATTATTATTATTATTATTATTATTATTATTATTATTATTATTATTATTATTATTATTATTATTATTATTATTATTAAATTATGTATTGATTAATGATATTAAATAATATGATTAAATTCCTGATTATTATTAATTTTATCCTTGATAAGAGTAACGAAAAATTATATGCTTATTTTTGCTAATATTTTGAAATTTATAACTGTTAATTATTTTATTTATGTGATTATTATGATTAGGAATGTAGTTCAGTATATTATTATGATTAATAAATGTATTATTTGATTAAATGCATGTATCGTTATTTCTATCAATTATGTCTAGTTAATTGCCTATTATAATTAATTTGGTTCATATTATTATTAAATATAGTATTGTTATGAATTTAATTATTGTGGTAGTTAATTATTAATTAATTTAATTTCCTTATTATTATACTGTAAAATATAATTCTGAATTTTTGTGCAAAGTATTTATGAATTATTATTATTATTATTATTATTATTATTATTATTATTATTATTATTATTATTATTATTATTATTATTATTATTATTATTATTATTATTATTATTATTATTATTATTATTATTATTATTATTATTATTATTATTATTATTATTATTATTATTATTATTATTATTATTATTATTATTATTATTATTATTATTATTATTATTATTATTATTATATGCCTTATTAATATACAATAGTAATAATTTTGCTATTGCTGTTATTATTATTATTATTATTATTATTATTATTATTATTATTATATATGCCTTATTAATATACAATAGTAATAATTTTGCTATTGCTATTATTATTATTATTAGTATTATTATTATTATTATTATTATTATTATTATTATTATTATTATTATTATTATTATTATTATTAAAATGTTTATTATTATTGAGAACAATATTAAATTCCTTATTAGTATAAAGTGTGGTTATTTATTATTATTGTTATGATTATTATTAGTATTGTTGATAATTAAATTTATAAATAAATTTGATTTCTATTATTAATATGAAATAAATAATAATTAGTTATTTTTCGCATCATTATTAACTTTATTATTATGATTATGTTAATTATTCTTTTAATTCTTAATAATTATTATTAGTTTCCTACTTTACATATATACTTGTTATTATAACCCATAAATTTTGTAATTATATTTATTATTAGGAAAAATAATAATAATTCAGAAAATAATTTATAAAATAACAACTTATGAGGAATTAGCAAACATAAACATATAATATGTTGTCAGAGTGTAAATAATAATAAGGAATTTATGCATATCACATTATAATATAATGAATAACATACCTAAAAGAGGTAATTATACATGAGTCTTGTCGAGGATGAGCCTGCACTTATGACAAAAGAAAACATAACGAAGATAAGTTTCAATTATAAAGTAAGAAATATCAAATAGGTTAAGCATCATGATGATGAAAAAGTGAATATCATCATCTTGTAAGGAATATCATCAATTATAAAGTAAGAAATATCAAATAGGTTAACTAGTTGAAAGCAATGGTAAAAGATTCATAAAATCCCTTGAAGGAAAGATTCACATAACATGAAAATGCAAAAGTAAGTCAACTTATTCATAGGTAGACATTTTAGGTTTCACAGAGTTTCTCGCAATAGAGTATAAATTGACAAAACATAAGACATAATCTGCTCAGTGGGCTTCAGCCTTCAGGTATAGATAATAGATTCTTTCTTAATTCATGGTACTAAATTATTTACCATTTGACTTTAGTTCCTTAATGATGATCTATAATGTTGGGAGGGATATGCGGATAGTGAATAATTTAGTCTCAATTTTTGTGAAAGAAGATGAAATGATAAAGCACGAAAAGGGTGATATTATAAATTTAGTAAGAGGCAATGCATTGCATTCAATACACGCAGCTTTCAATTCAACCACCGCCTTCTTATTTCTTCTCCAATGTTAGTATTCATATTATCTATTTATATACTTAAAACTCAATCTCTATCCCTCCCTTTCCTACTTAAAATTGTTTCTCCTTTCAATGGCTAAAGTTCATAAAGTATTTAATGCTTCTGAACTCATTTAATACTTACACAGTGTCAATATCAAACATTTTTAAAAGCAACAACATTTAATGCTCTTTAGTTCCATTCTTAATAAAACATAATTTACGCACACCCATTTTAGCAATTCTCCTCTTTTATTTAAACAAAGCCAAACATTATTATTATTATTATTATTATTATTATTATTATTATTATTATTATTATTATTATTATTATTATTATTATTATTATTATTATTATTATTATTATTATTATTATTATTATTAAATTTACAATTAATATTATTTCTATAATTCTAATTACTGCTGAATATTATTATTAAATTTATTGTGCAGTATTTATGAAATTTATTA